>OV121091.1:21664338-22051838 GCA_921293015.1 Phorcus lineatus | reverse complement strand
TGATTATTTAAAATTTCCTGTGGGTTTAACATAGCGAGTTTCGATTAGTAACTCATAGGCCAAGCTATCACTAGTCTGGGCCTAGATTTATTTGTAAAAATTTAGATTGACACATTCATTCAAATACATTTTCAAGACCTATTCTCGTTAATAATGTTATTCAAATGGTAGAAACACTTAAAAACATTTGAAAACCACGCATTGCAAATGTTGAGGCGAGTGGAGGCACGCTTTTGAGCTCCCGGTCTTTCATACTCCACTAAATATTCATGAGGTTATGTTATCTTATTTATGAACTGCCACCTAATTGAATTATAAACAGATTCCTTTAACTAATCTGGCAAAAATAGAATGAGGACAGAAGCGATCGTAAAATGTCCAACTGCCCAAAATAGACATTGATGAAAAAAAAGTCTATGATTACATCTTTTCAGCTCAGCTTGTATGGTACAGTGGTATGATCGATGGGTTAAGCGGGTACGAAATTTCAGTAAATAGGTAATGAAACAGATAAGACATTACCCCTTGGGCATTATCAAGGAGTGAGATTGTTTCCCCTGGGATTTGCTCAGGGTTCTTAAGAAGCTTTGGCAAATCCCGCAGAAAGCATTCTTACTTCTTAGTAATGACCTTTTGTTACGTCTTAACCAGAATTTAGAAGGCGATATAAGTATACACACTATGTCATACAACCATCAACATTCGTTATCTAAGAGATGGCATGAAATGAACCCTTGATAAAAGTTGATCAAAGAACATGAGTTCCAACATAAATCTTTCATAGTCTTATATACTCAGCCATTGTCCTTGAAAAGAAGCTTAAGGTCGCTTGGGAAACTGTCTTTTCTAAATGAAGTAAATCGGAATTGTGAAAATGTGACTCTTCCTGAATCTTTATTTAAAGATCGTCCATATATTGAACATCATTTCTGCATATCCATCTTCGAATCGTCTTATAACTAACTAATTTCTTCCCTGGTCCGAATTTTGTTCCAACACGCCAATCTATCTTCCTTACCAAACACATCAGTTGCAGTGAAAATTTGCACAACTGACAGGGCTGAAGATTCTGGAGGGTTGTATGAAAATAAACATAGTGTCAATGGTGGAATTTGTAACTGTAACTGATGTGTGCCTTGAATTTCCCAATGAGATTTTCTTCACTCTTTTGGAGAGCTACGAGTACTTGCCTACTGGGTCGTGTTTTATCTGTAAGGTAGTAGCGCAAAATAAATAAATACAGCATTTAATATTATTTCATATAACCAACAACATTTAGTTGTTTCTAAAGATATGCACGTATTGCAATTATGAACAGAGATATCGACAAACAGCATTTCAGAACAGAACTACAAAAACAAAAACGTATTTCTTTCTTTTCATACGACAATGTCAGCAAAATGTTTGGAAAAATGAATAGCGTAAATACCAATTTCATCGGATAACATTCTTAACTTACAATTGCAACACTATGGATTTTGACTACTGATTTACGTTTGCAAATAGCGGCTTGAAGACGTGCCCTTCGCGCTAAACCGGAAGTAGCGATTGTCGCGATACGATGAATGCCGCGATACAATGAGGTCCGAGTATAATACTCCTAGTATTTTATTTGCATATTAATTATACGAAGTTGCAACGAATAATAAATCTGTATTCGTATCAACGGCATCAAAATAAAGTAACTGTATGGTTTAATTAAGAGTGCAATTCATTGATTTGAAAGGGAACCAGAGTATAGAAAATGCGTTTAAGAGAAGAACAATAGCTCCATTTGCATAACTAATAACATGATGTAGCTGTCTGATTGTTTATCATATGTAATTTGCGTAAGTTAATTTAAACAACATGTGTTTAGTTCCTTTGGGAAGGCGATATCATTAATTGTTGAATTTTTCATTTTTTAGGTCATCTTGATAAGTCTCTGAAAATACAATCATAACTTTTTAAACTGAAAACAAACAGTCGTTATTCGCTAGATTAATATAAACTTTAATATTCATGTCACTGACAGACAAAGAAGTTTGAAAGAATAATAATTACGATTTTAGAAATATGATCACATTCGTTTTATACCCGACCTTGACCTTTGACGTCAATAACGTCCCTGACCAAACAGCCGATAAAGACGTGATATAATGAAGTTTCTGATCGATATCCTAGACGGAGAACTGCGTGACCTAGTGAGCTTTATGAATCAATACGACAACGCTGCCACATTGGAACTGTCTGCGAAACAGCCATACGAATCCAAACACGTTTCTGGTGAACTCTGACAAAACGTGACGCTGTAGAAAGCAGTCGGCAGCAGACTGAAATAAATCCTTTTCGCGTGTCTACGTGCTTGCAATTTGCTGCGTTCCATAAATGAAATACATACTTCACGTGACTGTAGATGTATTCTATTTGTCAAGTGTCCTTGAAGACCATATTCATACCGTTTTCTTTGTAGTCAGTGTCCTTTTAATTACATGATAATTCAATTGTAAGAATGGAGACATTATATATATAGTTTCTTACTTGAAAAAATCTTGACAATGATTTATACTTAAATACACCATATGCTCTGTCCTTGTTCAAACCCTTATTGTGAACTTTATATGTAAAAATTTCGTTATTTCTGAGAATACATTTATCAACCTCAGAACATAATGGTAGGCAAATAAAATTTATGAAGCTGTTGTCAATAGCGAATGTTTCAAGTTATCTATTAAACTGGGGAGTGACGCAAATAAGGCATTCGAACACCGGGCTAACATCGAGGATGTACGAATTAACTACTAATTAGTTGCGAATTAAACGAACCAATTCCGAATCAGCGACGATTGCAGGTCATTCTGGATTCAAGTAGAATTACGGTCAGTGGGTCAGTGAAAGGGCTAACGGTACAATAATGTCACCATATATCTCATAATCATACATCAAAGATATTTATCTGTAGATGATTATGTCAACACGAACTAAAACAATCATCAATACGAGATGAAATAGTGAAGATAAGAAACAGAATAGCCCTATCCTGGTTATAAATAATATGATTAGTCTCGAATAGACACAAACTGATATGTTACTCGCGTTTGATTCGTGCAAGCATTTGGCGTTCCCTTAACAGCTCGTACAGTTAGTCACGAATACGAAATACATCCCTTTAAATCGTGAATTCTGTGCATCAGTGGGAAACATCCCAAAACTTAGACAGCCATATCTTAGACAGCTAAAACAACAACATTTATGGTTGAGTGCACCGCTAATCCTTCGGCTGTAACCTGTATCTGATAATGGACCAGTCCATGTGAATAAGGAAAAAGAACAATATCATAGAGTTTATATTCAAATCTATGGACATGTATTTCAAACATTTATCATGGATTCAATATTTTACCAAAACAAATATAGTACTTTTCCTCTGTGGTTTCATTTACATAACATTCAAATACAGAACATAAATATAGAACTATTTGCTCTGTGGTAACAGTATTTTAAACTGATTTAATAGATTAATCTTTAGAATATTGATTGAAGACTACGAATATTCCGAACACTGTTGATCTGTATCGTAGTTTTATCGTGCAGAATCTCGAACTGCATCAGAAAATTTGAAATATATCACGAATCCTCACTAAATTTCGGTTTTGTCAATTCGTGTCCATTCGTAGGATTCGTGATGCTAGTATATCGGACATAAGCTATATATCATAACGTTAAAGAGATTTCTTTTAATACTTTCTTCTATTAAAAAGGAGATGGCCATTTGCTTTGTTAAATCGTTATGTCATAGTATACGGTCTTTCAGTTCGATTTATGTGGTGTTATTCAACAATTTATTCACTTCACGAGTCTCAGTAAAGCATAAAAACATTGCAGCATGTACAATTGTATTGTGATTGAACGTTCGAGAGTTTTTGAAAACTGTTGATATGTTTTTAGAACTGGTGAAATCGTGCAAAAACTTAGATATCTGTTTTAACAAATTTCAAGTGACGTCTAGCGAAGAGGTAAGTTCAAATTGCAAACATGTGAATGAATCACAAAATATCAGTAACAACAGTCTCCTCGTAATAAGAAACAATAAGGTTAAACCCTTACTGACGCTCGTCTCAAAATCACAAAGCTGTTATTAATGTTTTGCATTAATTTGATATAAAAGACACAAGAAATAAATAAATATAGAAATTAATCTTTGTTTCAATCATTGTTATATATGAAGCGGTTAATTTAGGTTATATCAATATTTGAGCTTCGTCTGACGGAAGGGCAATGAAAGACATTTATACCATTTAATGAAAGAGTTGGGATTCATGATGGGGATATTTTATGAGAAATACGAACAGAAATATGAGAATATAAAAGCTAGGTTTCCATTCTTCTTCGTGAATTTCCTCGATGTTTTATTGTAATACATACAAGCTCTGAAGGTGTAATAAAACTGACTGCTACTGCCATAAAATAAATGCCTTGCGCTGATTAGGAAAATCATATTAATATCGTTCAAAGATATGAAAAAATTACCCATAAACTTGTCCATTTTCATATGTTTATCAGAAAACATAAATCTTTCTAACACGTCAATATGATTTATAAATAACCTCGAATAGTAATGCAATAAAATTATATCTTATTCTCTGCACGCATTCTGCACGTTTTATCCAATTATTAATGTGAGAGACGTGTTGAATGATAAAATTCACATGAATTGATTGACATGATTGGTTTATACCTGTTTAACGTGCGAGATTAAGATAATGGTCAAACTTTTTTCTAAGCGTTCAACATTTGATAAGACTCTTTATCAATTGTTGCTCACCCACCTGTATATCTTAATGCAAATATCATGTAATTTGGATTTTGTTTGGACACCAATTACAGAAATTCCTTTGCATTCAAAATATACCTTTGCCCAGGTGTGACCTTATCACTTTGCATTTTATCATTGGATTTTCAGGATGACGACCTTTGATTTCAAAATTAGAATAAAGCTGTATTAGTTTTTTTTATATGAAACCCCTTTATCGACCAAATGAAAAATTGGTCATATATTTATTAAATGAGAATAATATAAATTATTTGAATATCGTTTGATGCTGTCGATCACTTATTAGATATTTTATTTTTATTTAGAAGATATAAAAACTAGAGTTTTCGAAGTGTTGACCCATGATAACTTCAACGAGCTCAAAATGTTACAGTTAACTGTGTATTATGAAATTAGATTATGTTATGGAACACAGAATCTTTGCGTCTGACCTAAAAGCACAGAATTGTCAATTTTGATCAGTCCACGCCTTGATGCTTCAAAGACTATCACGATACGTAAAAAAATGGGCAAGAAGGTGACCAACCTTCCGGTTTGCAACTCTATACATTAAATTAATAAAGCAAAAAACTTTAATGTCCTTAAACAGTACAGTTTTGACATGATGTCCGTATTTTGATATCTTAGTGGAGGGTTTGAGAAGTAAAAATAGACAAACATATTCTTCAAGAAATTCTGGCGCTTTCAAAAAGCGCCGGTTTGATTAAATGACACTTTGACAAAGATTGTAAAAAACATTTTACATAATGTTCATGGGAGCAAGGATTATATACCGCAGGATTATATACTTATTTTCCATCAATATTTTGAGTGCACGAACCACTGTTTCCAGACGCCATCTCCTTCTTTGGATCAATCTCGGTATTTGATTGTGGGGGATTGCAGTCCAATCGTTATGGCTATGGAAAGGCGGGTCTCACTGTCTGTCATAGAGGTCCTAAATGTCCAACAAATGTTCTATTGGATAGAGATTCGGACTCATGGCTGGTCATGGAATCGTTATATCCGAATTTTGTTGCAATAATTGGATGACAGCTCTCGTAACTACTGTTGCCTCTTCAATGTGCTAGAGTCCCATGATCGACGAGGGGGCGGGATAGCGCAGTGGGTAGCGCGTTCGCCTTCGGATCAGGAGGTCCGTGGTTCGAATCCCGCCAGGGGCTCGGCAACTTTGTCTGCAGAAGAGAACTGTTCTATACGCAGTCAGATTTGGGTGCAATGCTACACTGAAATCCAGTACAGTACCACCCATGGTTCCTAGTTCCAGTCGATGCTCTCAGGTTTCACCGCAATGCATAGCCACAATGATGTTGCGGGCTTTCTCCCTGCAATAATACTAGCAGCCGCGATATAAGTGAAATAATCTTGAAAGCGGCGTTAAACTCACCTCACCCATGATCGACGTCTAATTACCATGAAAGGCTTTAATATGTCGTATTGTTGTCTTACAGGATCTGCCACGTCTCGGGAGACCTTGCCATCATAAATGGTCCTGAAGTTTGGAAATAAGATATAATGCCCTATTTGACGTCCACTTTGTCTTATAGACAATCAAGCAATTTCATGCCAATCATTTTCAGCCAGTAATTGCTAATAGTGGGACTGAATATTCAATAATTAAAAAACGGATTTTGTTGGGAAAACTTGCTTTTGACAATATGAGGGTTCGTTTATTCACGTGCATCATAGTTTATTCATGCTGCATCATAGGCCATCCCGAGGATATCATCATATAGATGCCAAATGTTAACTTCAGTGACTTTAAAGTCACATTTTACATAAATGATTGTAATTGAAATTGGTGGTCCTTGATTTATTGTCATATGTATTTTTATATATTTACTGAACAAATATGAACTCAGTTAATACATAATGTAAAGGATTTTCTCTGCAAATAGAAATCAAAGCTGATATTTGTCTACCATATTTTTGGGCTTGACTGAAGCTTGTATCTCTGCTTTTGTTTGTCAATCTTACATAAATATGGTATGATTCTGTATGTGATTGGCGTCACTCATGAAATAAGATGTCTTTATTGATAAATTCACATTATGCACAAATGTGACATGCAAAGAAAACTGTGTTTTTTGTTAGCCATATTTACAAGGGTAATTTTTGAAAGTAGTAATGAATATAACAATGGTCGCCTAAGGTTAAAAGGAAGTTCATAATTCTATTTCATTTTAAATGGTTAAGTGAACGGTTGACATACAAACATCCGCAAAATGACATCAAGATATATTCATGTGATATGATACAACCTTTTCTGCCAACTCAAAAGAAGAAAACACATAGAAGTTGTAATTTATTGGTCCCAAGTTAACATGAAACTTTCACATCAAGAAAGACCTTGACCTTTTGATTTAGACACAAGTTGCACAACGTTGATCTAATGGATACTTATACGTACCTTCTCATGTCAAGGGTCAATAAAAATTACATATCAGAACGTAATTGATAACTCCAAAAGACAAACAAAACTATTTCAAGATAACGCCTAATGTGTTTCTGTTCAATGCCGATAAGACTTTTTTTATATAATTACCTCAACATTAAATACATATAGGATTTTCTGTGTTATGGCTACATGTACGAGGGGAAGTCAATAAGTTGATAAAAGTGGATATAAAACAGAAGCCAATGGTTGTGATATTGGTTTTATTTTTCAATATAATCTCCCTGGACCTCGACGCCTTGTGGTAGACGTCTTCTGACTGACCCCAAATGCCACGCCTATGTAGCTAACCTGAGTTCATCATAATCGTCAAATCGTTTACCACACAACTGATTTCAAATTGCGAAACAGATAAAAGTCGCTGGGGGCCAGATCTGGAGTGTAGGGGGATGGAGCACTGGAGCGTTGCCACGAAGAAGCATAACTCCAGCAGTCAACATGACATGTCTCTTCTTCTTGATCGCCGCTCTCAATTGCTTCAACAAGTCAGCATAGTAGGCTCCAGTGGGAGTCTATGGTCCATAAGAATCGCGCCCCTTTAATCCCAGAAAATGGTCGCTATAATCATGCCAGCAGAAGGCTGAGATTTAAACTTCTTGAGTGCAGGGGAGTGCTTATGTTTCCATTTCATGGATTCTTGTTTAATGTCAGGATCCCAATTAAGAATCAACGTTTCGTCCCCTGTAACCAGACGGGCATAAAAGTTATCGGGATCAGCATTGTAGTTGTCAAGAGCTCACGACTGGATTCATTTCTATGTTGTCGATCTTGTGCATTTGAGACCTGGAACATATCATCTGTGATGGCTTCAAAAGGTCTTCCGGACCGTGGGTCATCGTCCAAGGAGCTGCGACCCCGGTTAAACTCAGCTGACCAATTTGCATTGGTCATACGGAATGTATTTCGGTCGCATTCACTCTTTTCGTACGAAACTTGATAATAACACCATGCTCAGTTTCAGAGCTTTCAATGATTCCAGGGGTGTACCTGTGTTCAACAGGCTGTAAATCTCAAGTAAATGATCAGAAAGAGTTGTTTATGTCTGTAAACTGTAAGATGGCCTGTCTCAATAATGGCATCAACGATGATGTCTTCAGGGGTGTATCAATGCTCACTTCTATGAACTTATTGACTTCCCCTGGTCCCACAAAATTAATCCAAAGTCTTATTTCGTTTCTAATACATTACAGATTCCAAATTAGGGATCGAAATTGCTATTGAAGGCAGTCGTTAGCTGTCTTGAAAACAGATCGTCTAATTTGGTAGCTTATCAAAGTGATACCTTTAGGGCAGATTTGTTTTTCTAAACCGTCTCCTGATTTAAGGTTTATTATTCTCTACTTAATCACATTAGTGAAATGGAATTCTCTGTCTCATGAACTAAATCTGTCTCGTACTGGATAACTTAACATTCAGCAGGAAACCCATCTTTTCGAAAAGGTAATATAAGTTAACATCTCCCCAAGGTTATTCATTATGAAAGAAATAGGCTTACCTGATGTGGAGTTTGGCGTGATTTAGATTGACACGTTGTTTTCCTGATACTAGGGATATTTGTAAGAGAATGTCTACATCCCAAAATTGGTTCACTAAAGTACACTGTAAAACGAGCCCAGGAGAAAAAGAACGTTTTTTAAGTTACGAAACATCCTATTAGGTACCACATCGACCTAGTTTATATACAATGTTGATCTTAACTTTGATAAAAATCACAAATAATGATTCAACTATTTTTGGACATTGAAGAGACTCGCCTCAATTTAAAGTTAATTTTTCTCTATTTAAGAGGGTGACATATACGTAAATATAAGTTGTCAAAAGAAAGACTGGGGATTAACGATCAAGTCACGCGTGAAAGCTACCTCTGTCACCACATGTTTGCGTTAAAAATATGTTTTTAATAATAAAAATAATTTCTCTGGAAACGAATTCAGGGGATATTCTCCATTTCATGTCACGAATACATATATCATAAAATGTACATTTTAGTTGATTTAGATTTCAGAGCATGAACATGAAGAGAGTGCATCATAAGAAAAGAAAACATTAAGTTATACAGCTATTCATAAGCATTACACTTGTAGGCCTCTGAACGTGACGAAACCTCTGAAACATAACTGAAATATAAAAAGGAAACGCCAAGGTCAATTTTCAAATACTTTTTTGCTCAACCTCGAGGGCAATGTCTCATATGATTCAAGAATAACGAAGTGAAAATTCAAATCACTGTAGACAAAAAGTTTATCAGCACAACTGCATTGTTTGTTATGTTTTCATTTCATTAGTTCAGAAGGTCGTTGCTTTGTAATACTAGAATTTCCAGCAATACGTTCTTGGCATATTTTCTGCAAGGATTCGATTAGTCGATGAAATGTATTTAGAATGTTTCTCCGGTCTTCATCCAATGTGGTCATTAGTGTTATTCATAGATTTACCCAAGGATTTATAGGCCTATCCTTGTCGTGCCTTACACGTGATGTGAAATCAGACTCCTGTAAAGTTTCTTAGGTTTAAGTTCTTGACCTTTCAACCCCACTGAAGAAGAATACACATTTGCTTTGACGTTTTTCAAAACAGGGGTGATAACTGTCATTTTTGGTAGAAACTCACTTTACACAAACTATTCCTGCAAGTTTGGTTGGAATTTTACGGATGTTATGTAGTTTACATGGATGTGAGTAGAGATTGACGGGGATGTAGCGATCCTGGGCTTGGCTCGTAACTTTACGATGCACACATCTCGAGCTCTTTTAGGCGGAATTGGTCAGCAGGAAGCGACCAAACGGGCAACACAAGGTGATCTGAGGATCGTTCTCAATGGTTTCAATTTGACCTCTGTCAATGTTTTCATTTTCCTTCTGGTGTGGCCTTTTCATGCAAAGACGAATGATAAAATGTGACATATCATATGCTTTAATGCTTATACGTAACACATGCTTTAGATGTTTTTCAAAATACATTCTTGTGGAAACATCATCAGATGCTTTTTATACAAATGGAAACAGTACAAATTCTTCCAGTTTTGTTTTGCGCTGTATCTGTTCACAATTGATTAATTAAAGACATGTAATTGTTGATCTATATTTTCAAAACAAGTCAATCATTCTCCAAATAACTTTTACGTTTCTTTTTTAAAAAGTATTGCATAATGTGACAATTAGTGGTTTATCGACATGAGTCAACCGTGGAAATAATAGATTCGAAATTCTCAATAGATTTTTACTGAAATGGGGCTAACGCAGTGACACAATATTCGCACTTTTATGATAATGAAATCATTTTGTTTTACTAAACACCTGATCAATGTAGATATTAACAAAGGTATTGCTGGTGTTAAAAAATTCTGCGGGAACCAGTTTCGGATGAATAAAAATACAATTTTATTTCTCTTCCAGGACGGCGAAATTATCTATCATAAACTTCTAATTAAAATTATGTTAATACTGTATTTATGAATGTGAAATTAATCATAAGTGTTTCAGCAATTTAACGAATCATTTAGTTTGACGCATGACAATTATGGGTCATGAAGTCTTGATGTTAGAGTGAATTATTATGGTGACATATAAAGCTACCGTTTATACCAAAAAGTAGAAAGGCTATGTTGCTTAGGTGGCTGTTTATGGGAAGAAATTATCTATTTGTTCCGAATCCTAGTACGAAATGAGAATAGAAAACTAAAGAAAACCAAAATATAAATAGAAAAAAAAAATTAATTAATACAAATCGCGTGTCTGGTCCCCTTAAAAACTAATGCCTTTTAAACGGATTTCAACAATAAATGAAAATGATATATTCTGTAGAATGAACCAATGACATCAGTGTAGCCACTAAGATACACTATGTCGATTAATAACGGAAAAAATGAAAGAAGCTTTTGCATGTACCAAATTTACTACCATGTATTAGCAATCTCAATAAATTAAAATCGTAATTTATGCTAAAATCGGTGTGTAATTATTATCTTATTTTAATGAGATTGGTGTATTTGATGAATAAGTTTATTCAGATCCACTAACAATGACTTATTATCAAATATGTAATTATTATTAGATTCCGGTAATCTCATTTCTCAACTGTCAGAACTTTTGAATTGGTTTCTAAGCAATGCGAGGAATACACGTGTTTTTTTTAAAAAAATATCCGTCTTGCGATCTCTTCATGATGAAATGAATGGGGTGGGTTCCTACAACTATAAGAAGGCGTTGCAATTTAAGTCTGATTAGTTGGTCAGACATACGAAAATCAGTGACGGTTACCTACATAATTGATAGATCAATTTCTAACTACATCACAAAATAGACCATTGTTTACAGAGAGTACAAAACTATCAAATTAAATAAGGGTGAACGAGGACCAACAATCGATACGAAGTTAAAAGAAGAACGTAAATATGTGGCTTACTTTTGTGTGACTGTAATCAAATCGATCAGGTAACATTTTTTCTTGGTAACGGGCGTTGCTACCGCGATTCACGTACAGAAGTGTATCCAAGAATTTTTGAATTTAGAAGGTGGATCTGGATCCGCCACTACAAAGTTTTTAGTATCATATTAAAAAAATACTTTAGTCTCATTGTCTCAAATGAATCTCCGAACAGGTAAAAGAATATGGCTGAAATGGCGACTTAGAAGGAACAGTTCAGCCGTATATCTATAACATTCACCAGACAGATTGTGCCCTTTCTTTAGTGTTCAAAAGATTGATCATCGTTGCCATTTAGGTTTTTATTTCCCGTTTTACCCTATTTGAACACCTCTTCAAAAAATTCCTGGAAAAGACCAGCGTGAAAGCGCGAACCTCATTTTTGTCAAAAGGAATTGCCTTATGAAATCTCTGTAAATTTTTCTTCTTAGCAGTTGTTCAATGTTGTATCGGAAAAAATCCTCAGTGATTAGTTTAGACCCCGTTTTCACTACGACCAGAATGATCCCGAATTACCACGAATAGGAAACTGTTTAAATTCGTGAATTTTCGTGAACGTTTGGCAAATTTGGTGAATAGCAATTACACTTTCACTAAAAGTTTACAAAACTAGATGCAACATGGAGCATCGCGTTAGGTAATATTTGCCATGAAAGTGACATTTTGCCGTGTGGTATTAAGTCAAGGGTCCCAATAAGATATTTTAGTATAGAACAACAGTTTTTCAGTTTCAAGACGATATCATTTTATTCTTTGCTCCGTAGAACTGTCAACCCTTATCGAACGTTTTCTGGAGAATGAGACCACGAAGTAAAGAAAAACTCGCAAACTGTCTTGCAAAATTAAAACAGGCATCAACCTTTATGTGCAGGTTTAACGAAGCGATAAGAATGAATATACCGCCAAAAGTAACCTCCCCTTACCTGCTTGCCCAATTGGTTATTTTAAGAGCGCTTCTTCGCTTATATGCGTTGTTCTCCATTCAATTGGTATGAAAGTGATGTTTCAGTTTTGTGCTGTGTTTAAACTGGTCCACTATAATCAGTTTTGACTCAAATGGATTTGTTTTGGAAAGCATTTATTTCATTGTCCATTAAAGGTTACGGTCAGCACAATTTTTAGACTGACTTCATTTGAAAAATCTTTAGGAAAGTCCATTATGGGACACGGTTTAAATGTAATTTCTGGAGGATATTAACATATTCATAAAAAAAGAGATTTCCTGCGAGCAACAACATTTGGGCGACGATGTCTCAAAAGTCTTGAAAATTGAAAAACGCCAAAACAGTTGTGTTTGAAAGTATCGGGTGCACAGAACACGTGTCATTTTTGTAAATTCATAAATAAAAAAATCATTCTGACAAAATCAGCTGCAATTTTGACCCATCCAATCTTTCAATCCATATTTAAAGCATACAATAAGGGTCCTCGTCGAGATAAATACGTTACCATGTGATATCGAGATATATCGTTCATGTGTTCGAGTTAAATATCAAACTCATACAACATGTGTCCGAGTGAAATATCAATATTTAACTCGAACACATGATATATCTCCATATCAAACTCGCGGACACATGGTAACTTATAGTATTGGCCATATCTTGTGGTGATCAGACGGGGAATCATAACTGGTGTAAGTTACAGGAATGAGGTGGGCGCACCCGTAATCATTCCAGTTTCACAACAAACAGACTCAGCGTCATATTCATGTATGATAACGCCCGCCTAAATCGAGGCGGCGTTGTCACTGATGTTCCCCAGAGCAGCAATAAAACGCATGTGGACTGACAAGTAAGGCCTCCTGACCTTCAACCCACTGAACATCATATTCTTGGAAGACGAGTTTAGTCTCCGTGTTCGCCCACAGTCCCCATTATTGAAATATGAGGGAAATGTGATGATACTGATTTTTTAAAAGGAAAACAACTATTTTTTAACTATATCAAGTAAGCATAAGCATTTATTTAATGCTAACAACATTTTTTTATGCCCAGATGACATTTACAACCAGAACATATATTATCATCCATGATAAGAGGCTAGCAAGACATTTAACATTGAAGTCCATTTCCGAACAATAAATGAGAAAAGGCCTTCAATCCTTCTATCTGTGAATAATTTTGAGCTTCTTTAAGTTCAATCTCTTTATCAAACTCCTCAACTTTAGATAAGGCATTTTTATTGATAGTAACCAGATTTGATCATAGGACAATTATATTGAATTTGACAGATTAATAATTTTGTGATTTTGAAGATTCATAGTGCTTTAACGGTTGACTTTGTTTAAAAAATCTATTAGTAAAGTGTCATTACTTTGATCGAAAGAATATCAATAACAATTTTACAGCATGACTCAGGTTATTTCATGTCTTATGATGAAATTGGAATTGAAAATACATGCAAAGTAGAATAAAATTATTTAGAGTATTGTGGAGTTGTAAACTCAATTCAAACCTTTTTCAAGCAAATTGGGATCAAACTGGAAACTAAAATGAAAATGGAAAACCCTTTGCAACCATACATTATAAATTTTCTCACTAAACCGTAACCGGATGTCTTGCGACAGGCTTTCCCAAAACTACCAAAATTGTTGTACGTTTTTCTGGGAAAACGATAAACGTGAACAATTTAGAGAGAATCTCCTATCAGATCATATTCAATCACTGTTTGATAAGTCAGTTGAATTTGCTTTTACCAACATCAATGACAGCATTAATTATATTACGGATGCCATCTGTTTAGCTGCAGAACATATGAAAAGAAAAATTGGTATTTCAAAAAGGAGATTAAGTAAGTGGTACGATGAAGAATGTGAGAAACTAAAATCAAAACGTTGTAAACTGTTAAACAAATTTAGGAAAACGAAAGATAAGGCTTCTTTTGATGAATATTGTCTGATAAGAAATAAATATAATACAGTGTGTAAGCAAAAGCGAATAGATTACTTCAGGAAGAAACAACTAGACATAGAAAATAGCATATCAAACTCAATTTGAATTGAAAACGTTAAACAATGCTACAAAAGCAGTCAGCACTATTAGTATGAAAGAGTGGCATAGACACTTTAGTGACCTTTTTAACTTTGAAAGTGAGGATGTCATTAGCGATGATATCTTTATAGAAGAAACAAATCAACCATCATCTCGTGATCCTAACATTGCGGTAACAGAAGATATATTAGATTCTCCAATCAGTAGGGATGAGATATTAGACAGTATTAATTGCTTAAAAGCAAATAAATGGGCAGGTATTGACCAAGTTACACCAGAGCTCATCAAGAATTCGGCAGATATAATAGCACCATATCTAAGGCTATTGTTCAACATTATGTTAGAAAATGGTAGTTTTCCAACTAGTTGGTCAATGGGCATAATTGTCCCGCTCCATAAACAAGGCAGTATGGATAACCCAAATAATTACAGAGGTATTACTCTCCTGAGCATTCTTAGTAAGGTCTTTACAGCTATCATTAACAGAAGATTAGTATCATGGGGTGAGGCAATAAATAAAATCAGTGAATCTCAGGCAGGATTTAGGAATGGATATACAACAGTTGATAATATGTTTATATTGCAAAGTATCATAAATAGATATTTCAATAACAAAGGTGGTAAATTATATGCTCTCTTCGTTGACTGTTAAATTGAGTACGACGAATACAATGGTGTATGGAGAATGTGGTAGATACCCGTTGCAACTATTTACAAATACCAAAGCAATAAAGTATTGGTTAAAGTTACTAAATATGCCTTCATATCGTCTGCCTAAAAAGTGTTACAACATGATGATGTTATATGATAAGAATGGTCATACCAATTGGGTCACTTCAGTTAGAAACTTCCTGTTTTCAAAGGGGTTTGGTTTCGTATGGTTGGACCAACATGTAGACTCGAATGATAGATTTATCTTTCAACTAACAAAAAGACTAAAAGATAATTATTTACAAGAATGGCTTGAAAAGATATCACTTTCCACTAAATGCCTGTATTATAGAATTTTTAAATGTACCTTGGAGTCAGAAATCTATCTCTCATGTGTAAATGTAAAAAAGTTTCGTATAGCTTTAAGTAGACTTAGATGTTCTTCACATGACTTATTCATCGAGAGTGGAAGATTCAAATCAATCCAAAATGAAAATAGAATTTGCAAACTTTGTAATCTTATCGAAATAGAAGATGAATATCATTTTGTTTTAATTTGCCCTGTCTACAATTTTCTAAGAAAGTTATACATAAAAAGATATTTCCTTGTCCATCCAAACCTTTTCAAGTTCGTTGAATTGTTGAATAACACAAATCATACAGTGCTGCAAAAACTGTCCATGTTTGTTTACTATGCAATGTTATTTAGATCAGAATTTATCAAGAAACATGATATAAATTACACTTAATTGTTGTCAAGTTAAGGTTTAGTATATAAGCGTGTACATTTTAATACATGCAAGTATTGTACTACAGGCCTGTGGCCTTTCAGTACCGGAAATAAATTGAATTGAATTGAATGTCATTTTTTTTACAAAGCTCTTCTTAAAACATAATTGATTCAAAATCAGCACTGTGAAAAATGGAATGTAACTCTTGAAAATGTAATTGATACAAACTCTTGGCATCTCTATAACCGCATCCTATTTCGCTATTCAAAGGATACAAACCTTCAATGGTGTCAATACAAACTTCTACATCATTTTAAAAAAACCCCAAACAGGCTTTTTTTAAGATGCAATACATTGATAATAACTTATGAAGCTACTTTTCTGGAAACTATTATCCATCTATTCTATGACTGTAGCAAGGTTACTCCTATTTGGCAAAAACCGGAAAACTGGTTAAATGACAAAATGAATGTAAATTTACATTTCACAAAAGAAAAGATTCTATTTGGAATCCACCGTAAAAACAGTGACCCAATCAACGCGATTCTCATTCTTTTAAAAAAATCCTCTTTAAACATTAATCTTCATCGAAAAAATTAAAAAAACAAACTTTATAGCATCAAAAATTCATTTTCATTTTAAATTTACTTTGGTTTTGAACCCAAAATACCAAGCTATTGTAAAAGCAGTTATCAAAAGACAGTGCAAAGTTAGCAGAATGATGTTTTGTCTCTAGACGATGCTAGATGATCTAATACCACTTATTATTTGCTTGAGAAGTTATTTTCTTTTTATCAGAATAACTTCTGCTTATAAACACTGGGTGGTGTATAATTGAGTTATTTTTGTATATTAAAGGCCTATTATGACTGTTTGAAACGGTCCATCTTGTAAAAGCTTTAGTTTATATATATCTGAAATTCTGATAACATTAGATGACATGGTGTTATTACGGTACTTCGATATGTACCTGTCACGCGGTTCGAGCATGCGACCTTTTTCCTGCCTCTCCCCTAATGTACTTTCATAAAATATCACCAATTATTGTATATATCGAAAGTACATATTATGTACTTTACATTCATGTATCTATTTTTATCATTCATGTCTTTATTCGCCGACTGTGGCTATTTTTATATGTTCTAATGTCATTTTCATGCCCCATTTATCAGCCTTTTTACATGTAGCATTAATATGCCAATACTCATTATATATATATTTATATCTACTTGTAGAGGAGTTTGCGCCCTTTACAATAAGCCATTGTAGGGCTCCATACCTTAAATATTTATGGAGCTAGGGATAATTTAGTTTCGCAAAGAAACACAGTTTCGCGATATCTTAGATAAGCTACCATCTCTTCTTTGGAGTAAGGCCTAGTCTTCTCCGACGTCCGAACGGAGCCAATAAATAGCGGGCTAAGCTCTGGTACCAGGAGTCTTGGCTTGATCCTTGCGGGGAAAGGTCACGGGTGGACCCTTGGACGTTGGAAGTGGATTGGTGAGGTTGATATTCCTTTATTTTTCTCTGTACCTTTCTGGAGTATGTGATCACTTCCATTATTTTATAAGTTCTACTATACCTATACTAGTGTTCTTATTCATTTATTCACTCAAGTAATGATTAGGGATCATCTAAAGTACTGTGTGCTTGTTGTTTATTCATCCCTATTTTTAGTCCACCCGTGTCCCGCCACTCCCCTTTGTATATTTACGTCAAGTGTTGATTTGTCTTATTAATGCTATCTCGTTAAGACGGCCATTACCTTATCTTGTTGTTACAACGTCTGGGGGTATGCTAGAGTGATTCCCTACCGTTTGTCTATTTGTTTATTCATGGGTTGTTGACTTCTTTAATTAGTTGTTAACTCCTGTTGAGTGGATTACGGGTAGCTTGTTGCTGTACCCGGTTATCGTCTTTAGACTGCAAATAAATCTCTTGATTCACTGATTGACTTCTCTCTAGTTATTTATTGGCTGATTATTTTTTTTCTTATCTTTCTGTCGGATAAACGGGTCTCGTCTGAGTTTAGATATCGTTACACCGTGACAGTACCTTCCTGAACAAGACGACCACATGAATAGAATTACATTTTCTTTTTCATTTGCAAAAGCCGTTTCCGTTTTTGGTCATCAGTTTACCTGTGGAATCCTAGTTTTCCCAACGTTGTAGTTACTGCTTATTTGATGCCACGTTTCATTACTTTTAAATTTGATTCAATGATCGAACTGCATTTGTAACTTTGTGATCAACTGATATGGCAACTTTTCTGAATGTACACTGTAGTTTATTGAATAAATAGAGGAATTGTAGCTTTTTTTATTTCAAAGGAAATGGGGTGCAAATGTGACTTTGAGACAGTTAATACGCCATGGAAACATCAAGTGGCCATTTAAGAGTTTTAAAACGGACTAACGTATGTTAAGCTTGCCAAACGTATCATCTCTAGATTCATAAAAATATATGAGTTGTGATAATATTTAAACAGCATTTGTAGAAGTTCTCCATAGTCAATGAGAAACGCATCTAAGTGGTGAAGATTATCCCTACATCACAATCGCGAGAAATTCTTTTGTGTTTTGGACCAAAAAATTCATTATTTGTTTTTGAAAATGCACTAACATTACCTAAAATCTTTCATGAAAAGTTTAAGGAGTGCGCGTAGGATAATCATTCTCTGAACAAATATCGAAATCGATTATTTTGTTAGATATAAAAAGGAGCCCCAGGGACACAGTTTCAAATCTAGACTTGATTTTCAAGAGGTGATGTTCAGATCAAAAAAATGTTAACTACAGTCTAGGAATTACAAGACGCCCATACAAATGCAGACTATAGTATCAGAAGCACCCATAAAATCCTTCAGGGTAACTCGTAACACTATTGGATGAAATAAAACCTACTCGCTGGTTACATGTTGTTTTCGTCACTGCTTGTGCTATAGTTACTGGTTTTCTACAACATTGCCATTATAATTACAACAACTACTTATGGTACCGTTTAGACAATTACTATTTTTGTATCCCAGCTAACACGGATTTAATTCTAAATCACCAATACAATGAATACAATGAATGGTTTTTAAATGAATCACCAATCAAATATTAACCACCAAGCTTTTAATACAAATGTTCAAATTACCATATGTTGCAGAGATTTATTGTATTAACAGCTGCGTCTACTATGCAAATAAAAGCAAAACCTCGACTACAGCTACATCTCCCAAACGTAATATACATAACACTAACTACCATTACAAATTATATGTTTGTTGGTCTAACTCTCAACAGGAAGAAATGTGTCACTGAAATTTAGGAGAGAGTGAACTCAGCTAGTCGGCGTCTTAAATGATTTAATTTCTCGACGGTAGCCCTATGGTTTATTAACAATAAAATGAATCTAAATATTAATCATTATTGAGGAAAAGCAATCGCATTAGATATTGTAATTAAATCTCAGAGAATGGAGAACTTTATACCAAGTCTAGATAAAATCTCGATGTTGTTGCTGCCACTATTGCTGCTGCTGCAACTACTATTACAACTACAAAAACAACAACAACTTCTACTACTACTATTACAATTCTATCTATTACTAGCTACATAGTACAGCTACTAATACAACTCACACCGTTTCTATTACTCTTCAACCATTTCATTTACTGCTAAAACCATTCTATAACTGTCAACTTCTACTACCACTTCTTTACTGCTGCTGCTACTAATATTGTTACTACCACTACTTCTACTATCACTGCTACTTACACTGTTACTGCTACTGCTGCTACTTCTACTACTAATGCAACTGCTACTACTATTACTATTACTACTACTGTCACGCAGTTCGAGCGTGCGACCTTTTCCCCGCCTCTCCTCTAATGTACTTTCATAAAATATCACCAATTATTGTATATATCGAAAGTACATATTATGTACTTTACATTCATGTATCTATCTTTATCATTCATGTCTTTATTCGCCGACTGTGGCTATTTTTATATGTTCAAATGTCATTTTCATGCTCCATTTATCAGCCTTTTTACATGTAGCATTAATATGCCAATGCTCATGTTACATATATTTATATCTTCTTGTAGAGGATAATTTAGTTTCGCTAAGAAACACAGTTCGCGATATCCTTACGATAGGCTACCATTCTGTTCTTCGAGCTAGGCATGGGTTACTCCGACGTCCGCACGGAGCCAATAAATAGCGAGCTAAGCTCTGGTACCAGCAGTCTTGACTTGACCCTTGCTGGGAGAGGTCACGGGTGGACCTGGGACGTTGGAGGTGAATTGGTGAGGTTGATATTCCTTTATTTTTTCTCTGTATCTGGAGTGTGTGATCACTTCCTTTAAGAACTTACAGTTTTAACCTTACCTTCCCTCCCATTATTTGATAAGTTCTACTATACCTAAACTAGTGTTCTTATTCATTTACTCACTCAAGTAGTGATTAGGGATAATCTAAAGTACTGTGTGCTTGTTGTTTATTCATCCCTATTGTTAGTCCACCCGTGCCCCGTTCCCTTCTCTTGTATATTCACGCCAAAGTGTTGATTTGTCTTATGTATGCTATCTCGTTAAGACGGCCATTAGCTTATCTTGTTGTTACAACGTCTGGGGGTATGCTAGAGTGATTCCCTACAGTTTGTCTATTTGCTTATTCATGGGTTGTTGACTTCCTTAATTAGTTGTTAACTCCGGTTGAGTGGATTACGTGTAGCTTGTTGCTGTACCCGGTTATCGTCTTGTTTAGACTGCAAATAAATCACTTGATTCACTGAGTTGCTTCTCTCTAGTATTTATTGGCTTGATTATTTTCTTTTCTTATCTTTCTGTCGGATAACGGGTCTCACCTGAGTTTAGATATCGTTACACCGTGACACTACTACTACTACTACTACTACTACTACTACTACTACTACTACTACTACTACTACTACTACTACTACCACTACTACTACTTCTACTACTACTACTACTACTACTGCTACTACTACTACTACTGCTACTACCACTACTAATACTGCTACTACCATTGCTACAACTACTACTACTGCTTGCATTTGTTATTGCTACTGCTGCAACTCTCTCTGCTACTACTGCTACTACGACTAATTCATTTACTACTTCATCTACCACTATAATATATATAGTGGACCAATGATGTATTGATATACATCCACAAACAAACTATTGCTCTATTGTTCATCCAGATGGTTTGTTTCTACAGTTGTAGAGGCGTAACAGGGCCCGAGACACGAATACAAGGGAAATCGGAATGTCTAAAACAGAATATACATGAGTTACTTCCCTTTGACTACTCCGCAACACTAATTACTACGGGTATTATTATACTTTGCTTAACCAATATAATCATTTTGATAATTGGATTAAATTCATGTATAGTTCCAAACATCTTAGCATCAAAATCATGTGATTGTACAAGATATCAAAGTTCTAAGGATAAGGTAAAGTGATAGATGTCGTAGAGTGGAACATATGAGTTTGGATTATGTTACATATCAAATAAATAAATCATTCAAAGTGGATTATCTTAATTGATCTGAATTATCATATCTATACATCTAAAACACATTTACGTGTTAATACAATGTGATTGAAAAGCAGAAAATATATTTCAGTTGTCTATGGCGATTGAAGTCTTAGTTTGAACTTTCGAGTCTCAACGATGGAGACATGATTTTTTGGAGAAGGTTCGCACCCGGTTGTATTTATGAGGATTTCGAAAGAGATATATAATATACACATGTATGAACATGCATCTTTTTTGTTTTACAATAAAACACGCGTGTCACTCTTTTAAAACAAATGTTTTCAATGGTACTTACATACCACAAATCCTACATTTATGTATTGTTATTTCTCGTTTTTAATGATTGATAATGTTATATCCGAGCCAGAGAATTAATTGCATGCATCTATCTGTGTTATTCTCTTTGCCTGTTATGGAATCCTTTTCCCTCTGGAGTTGACTTCATCTGGTATTTTTCCAAAATCTCGTTTTACATTACTTTTTAGAATTGTTTTCCCCGTATTTTGCTGTACAGGCAAATTAAAACATAGTAAAAGCAAACGTACAACACATATAATAAGATACGTAAATCAACAGTTAGTTGGTATACATTTCATTACCCTAAAAATACAGGACTTCCTACCACGTGACCCATGTAGAATTGACCAAGACATGTCTTCCGTTTCTGTTGATAAAGAAACAAATCTTCATAAATCATATAATAACTTAATTTTACAGATGGTTTAAAACCATCTTAGACATCAATCAGTCTAAATGTGATGGTGTACATCATTTTTAGATGATTTAGAGAACACAGGCGTTCAATTTGAGGAAGATACTTATGAAATACATAATGTATATGTCTATTACCCATGACAGAAGATACAAACTTTCCCAAAAAGAAAAATGAAAGCACCAAAACAAATAGTTTAAGATGTTCCAGAACATTATTAATACCAACGCGGCAACCTGTAAATGGGGTTTCATAACTATCCGCGATAGAAAACTTCAAATAATTTGACGTGCTTCCAAAGTAATTTGACATTTCATCTTAAACATTATTCATAAAAAATAAGCATGATTCATTCACGAATGATACCAATAATATATAGGATTGTTTATTTAATTGTACCCATCACTAAGTTGCGTTTCATTGAATGAGAAAAAAGGTTTATCACAATCAGTAGTTTATAATATATAACCATTCACATTATAAAGTCATAGTGATTTACACGGCTGTTGAGAGAGAGAGAGAGAGAGAGAGAGAGAGAGAGAGAGAGAGAGAGAGAGAGAGAGAGAGAGAGAGAGAGAGAGAGAGAGAGAGAGAGAGAGAGAGAGAGAGAGAGAGAGAGAGAGAGAGAGAGAGAGAGAGAGAGAGTCCTGCTTCATGACTGTGTATTAAATTGGGCCTTTAAAACAGTCTGGGTCCACATTCAGCAAGTCTAGATTGACTGCATACACATTTAGAGCCCGAAAAAAGAATAAAATGGAAGAAGTAACAGTTAATTACTAAAACATTTTATAGACTAAATTTTAGTCTCGGAGAGAGAAACTGAGCTAGGATATCAGTTACAAGCTGGCTGCTGTGAGAAGACACTCTGTGGTAACGCAGTTGGACCGACTGTATGCACACCAGTATTAGAGTTAGGGAGCACATGCATGTTAAATATAGCTTGCATTGATGAGCCTGCTTGTGTACACAAGATCATAGATGCACCTTATTGACAAAAGGGTTAAAAAGATAATTTAGTGAAAATAACCTGCTTCGCGCCAGCAAGAGAATATATTTTATTACGCTTCATTCAGGTTTCATCATGTTTAATTATCATACATAGACATAGAATTTTAAAGCTGATAATATTTTAACTCACATTGTAACTAATTCAGAGGTAGCAAATATTGTAGTATTCCTCCGACGACAGTATAAATATGTTTTAATATGCCATTTTACTAATAGTATAGGTCGGCGATAACTAGGATATCAAAATCGTCCCCTCCTATCATATCTTTGTTATGAAATTATTTCGTTTGTTCATCGGCATTGCTCGAAGACGAAGCAAACAGGTTTTACTCGGGACATTAATATTATATGAACGGGGAAATCCTATAACTGTAATTCAAGCATTGTAATTTAGAAACCCGTATGTATAATCAACTATTAGAAATAAAGTTAATTTAAAGTTTAACTTGTGGGAGCTGACACATAAATTAATGCATTCGCTTCCAGTTCAAGAGATGCGTTTTGCAAATCCCAGGAAAAAACTCTGCAGTAGAGAATTGTTCTACAATATACTAACGTGGTTTGATAGTTTCAGCCAACCCGTGGTTTGATAGTTCCAGCTAACCCGTAAGGTTTCACCGAAGTGCCTAGACACGCCGGCATTGTAGGCTCTCTCCCTATAGTAACAATCCGCTATGATACAAGTGAAATGTTCGGAAAAATACTTGAAACTCCTCAAATCCCATCATCTTAAAGTTTGTCAGGGTTTTGGGCTTCTCTAGTCTAACAATTAGACTCTGAAATGAAAAATGCATCAGTTAATCGAAAAATTTAAACACTTATTATAAATGAAATGAAAAGGAGACTGAAGCAAGCTTTAAAGTCTTTTTATAGACTTGCTTAGGCTTCTAACTTATTTCAGGGTCTGGCTTACAGACTAGAGCTTCACCAGTAACCAGTATTATCTGCTGGAGGACCACCGTCTCGTTGTAAGCCACTTTGGGTCGTTCGCTTTATGTTCACGTTTCTTCACTCCTTCTGAGGTCTCTTTTATGGTAAGAATTATACTTGAATAATAGAGAAGACAAATCTCTGGTTGAATAATTAAAAATCTTCAGTTCAGAAATATGAAATTTTTTTTCAAAATGTTTGGAATGGTACCTTTAGTTTTACACTATCAGATAATAACGTTAGTGCATATTCTCACCGTAACCGGTATATCTAGAAAAACATTGCGGCCTATTTGAACCTTATATGTTGGCAAGCTAGGTCACTTTATACATTCACTTCTGTTAAGAATCATTTCAAAGCCATCACCAATATGAAAATGATATCTATTGTCTTGTTTACAAAATACTTCACTTGTTTTCTCTGCGCGTATATCATCAAGAACATCATACTGGATAATATTTAGGGATATAGGAAATTTCTTAAATTATCAAAATCATTTCTCTACATTAACCCCTTGATGAAATATTAAGTAAAAATGAAATCATCCTTAACTTATTTTGTCCAGTATATATACAGTACTTCAGACTTATCATCGTTTAAAAAATATTTGTGATATAATGGCTTTGTCTCGAAATTCATTTCCAAGTCAGTCTAAATCATATCTAAGAAAATAAAGCATTTCGCAGAAATCAGTTCAAAGAATTAGCTCACCATTTAACATAGAAAAAAATGCTTTTAATCGAGAATTGCGGTGAACATTTGCGACGCAATCAACGATTTACCATAAAGCATATTATCAGTTGAGCGGTAGAGCGTTGATAATGACAAGAACCAACGGATTTTGACCAACGCTCGATTATTCATAACAACAATAAAATAATTCTGAATTAAAAAGCGTCAAATTAGCATTTATAAGACATGTGCACATGCCGACTTGCCGGCCTCTGCGAACCTCGATTCCAGTCCACACGAGAAACTTTTTGTGAAAAATCCATAATTATTGTCACGAAAGTACCGAAATAGAAATAGAAGCGTTCGGCCTGGTAGTCATTAATGCGTAAGAAATTCATGAAGAATGAAAAAACACCATTCGCGCGCACCTCCTTTTAATTGAATGACTTTCTTTTATTAAGATCCGCACTATTTTCCCTTTTGAATACGATCCCTGACTTTCTTCCTCACTTTCAATCCTGTGCTTCGTGCAGCATGCAAATGGTTTTACGCTACGAGGAACTTTCTTGAAAATATTCGCTGATCCTTCGTACAGAGTCCTGACAACACGTCATCTTCGGATCGCAGGGCTCTTGGAGGGTTCGGTGCCATGTTAAAACAAACGGCAAGTTTTCAAGTTCGCCAGGCAGCGCTCTATAGTTACCGCGGCAACATCAAAGAGATACCAGGCGTTGCTGGGGGTAAACAGGCCAGGGTAGTTAAGATTCTCAAGAACTTTCTCGGAAACAAAACTCCAAACTTCTATTATTGATATTCCAAACGCTTTAAGTAATGATTCCACAGGACTTGACAAGAAAATTGCAACAATCTTGTCAATAAGTGGAAGAGTATCGCAAAGGCGAGTGTTTTAACCAATTAGCTTAATTTCATGATATTGGACCCTGGCTCTAGAACATTCTGTGCTGTTTCCCTGTAATTTCAGGCCTGGAAATGAGGCAAATGGAAGATAGTCAAAGAAGGGGTCAGTAATTTAGCCATTGTCCAGAGCGATTCTTAAACGGCTTTTTAGGATCTAAGGAAATGCGATACTTTTACAAATATCATAATCTAATAAACGGATCTAAGTTTCAGTATTCGAATTCCTCGCTTCTAGTTACAGAAATGGGATAATCGTGTTTTGCGGAAGATAAAAGTACGTCTCCTGCACCCTCATAATCAGGATTGTAGGAAGCTGTCTCTGAAATCGTTGCATAAAAACTTTGTCTCTCTCACTTGGGTTAGGGGTACTTTACAATCCGACTCCATTCTTAAAGTCTTAAAACTATTTCAACAACAGAAGACAGTTTTATTCTGTATTCCATTTCAGTAGTGTATGTTTGATTACATCCTTTAAGTTAAGCATAAAATGTATCGATTACGCACAACGTACTCTTTCGTGGTCATATCATTATGTAGTAATGATATAAAGTAAACCACTACGATATAAACAAAATCGTTTAAGAAAATATAACTGTATACATCTCATAGGAAACATACGTCAGTGTGGGTAATTGGGATTAGGCGCTTGCCTTATGAGGAATGTTTCAAATTTGAATACACGTAGATAGAATATATTTTTGAATTCAATTTCAACAAAAGAATGACGTTAGCGTTTCGTTACCTATTAATTCAAAATTCCTAGGTCACTGACCCTCGTGAAAATATAATGACCTTCTACGTATGTGTCATTGTATAAGTGGTCGTAGGATAAAGTTCGGTTTAGAAGGACATTTCATAGAACACATAAAATAATTTAAGTACATCTCGTCCGTCTAAATTATATATGGAAATTGAAATGAACATAAGTTAATCAGTGTATGCGCCTGGACACAAAAACAACAAACAAAGTTGATTTAATGAACAGATTTTGTAAATTTCTTGAATATTTTCAAAATATAAGTATCGATTTAGTATAAGTACGTAATTTAGGATATGACACTCAGTTATATGGGACAATTAACAATGTATCACTGCCAAAGAATCGGGATAAAATTCCATTATTAAGTTTGCAAAAGCCTTTTCGTGGTTTAAATGTTGTATTTTACGAGTTTCGTCTGTATCCCATATGGTACTTGGTAATCAAGGACAAAGCGGGAAGGGCGAGCATGTACTCCCCATTAGAGGGGTTTGGGCTCAAGATAAAAGCCAACACTCCTAGTTATGTCTTCATGAATATTCACCATTCTCAGGAACCACTTTCAGGAGAAATACTTGGAACAACCAACAGTTGATAGTCGACAGTCGGTGTTTGAATCCAACAATTAAAAAGGAAGGGGTGAAAAGAACCGATCGCTTTCATCAGAACGCTTTTGTTCATATTCCGAATCAACTTGAAAAGCTTTGGAGCGTATTGTGTGAGTCTATGGGCGGGAATCTAAAACGTCCATCGATCGAACGGCGGAGTAGGGAATCCCTTGTCCTGCTATTATGGAAGCAGAGAGCCAGAAGAGGGACACCTTTGAGCCATTTCCTCTGGGTTCGAACCCACACACGGAATTTCAGAATTCGGGGGAGAAATATCAGAGTGTCCAAAGAAGAGGAAAGAGGATCGATTCAAAATGGACCTCTATAACTTCCGGCGATTAATATGTCCATAATGGTGTTGAAATCACCAACTTTACGCTATTGACACCGTAATTGAATCAGTCAGATGTAAAAGGGCCTTTGTTCTAATTCCATGTTGAATATTTTACGTCTTGTTAGATTTTCGGCCTGTTTTGAGGGAATTCGATCGATGCGGGTTGAATAGTCAACCGAAAACTAACTTTAAACGGCGTACGAGTCAAAGCTAGTTTTAAATATCAATCAATCATCTCTTCTGATCAATAGGGCAAACAAAGAAGGACCGTCTACTCTCTCAAACAGAATCCCGATGTTCTGGCAATTAAAACTTGGATCTGGAAAGAAACGGAATTATCCAAAAGCTGCTTTATGCTCAAATAATGGAAACGGCAGAGGCTGGCCTCTTTGGATAGCCATTAGTCGGGCACAGATACTGCATGCCTTAATTCCCCGTTTTATTACGAATTCCGACATTGTACCGCAATACTGGCAAGCTCGCTTTAATAAATTGAATAAATTGCCATTTCTTGCTCGGACATCATTTCAAGTTCGTTTTGGAGAGACTATCTCCTCAACGTGATTTTGGATCTGCTGCAATTTTCAATGCTCTTTTGTCGTGGAAATGATAAAACAGGCATAAAATCTCCGATTTTATAGCGCTAACGTATTCTGAATAAAGACGAATTTCTTTTCCTGATGGTTTGATTGTTGAGCTATACCCAAATGGACACAATTTCGTCTGAATATCAGAGTTCTTATTAGCTCATTGGTAGTAAAACTTGCCGGATGCGTTATTTTGAATTGTCACTGGTCTCCCTTGAATACAACTTGCTTTGATTTACATCTCAACATTCATAATCAAAGCGTTGGGGAAATTGAATTTTGTCTTCGAAATTTAAGGTTATCGTTTCGTAATCACGTCACTTTTGGATACAGCAATATCACTGGAAATCTGAAAACGATACATCGTAAAGATCCATCAATATATATTACAAACTTTGGGTTCGTTGATAGAGGAATTTCAAATTCAAAAGTAAACGAAATAATAAAATCAAATATATTTCTAATTCCCTTGTAAGTGGAAGCGAAAAATAATGATGCTGTGATAACAGTATGATTTCTAATTACCGTGTTAATGACAGAAAGCTTACAGTTTCCCCATTTTCAATCTAAGTTTCTAGTGTCATATTACGAAAATGTGACAGTTGTTCTTCACGCACCGCCGCCTATTTCAGACAGGACACGAACTGTTTTGAGATTGTCGCAAATTTCCATCCGGGTTACTGACTTGTGCCCTGTAACCCAACGTGTGATCACGGACTCAAAAACTCCCTTTTCCTCCCAAACTTGTGTTCGGGTTCTAGGTTTGGCTGTTGCAAATCTCCACCCGCGACCCGAAGTCGCCACCTCGTGGGCTCCATTTCCGTCACGTGACAGCCTCGATCAGACGACTTCCGCAAAACTCGAGCGCCTCGTGAATGGCTGACATCTGCCTATAAGATGTCAATCAAAGCCTAATATCTAATTTCACCTGACAGTAATAGAACTTCTCTACTTCTAATTAGCCCTCCCTTGACACAATCAGACACAATCTTGTTTGAGACAGCACGTGGGACCATGATTATATGATCTTAATAAACACATTGACATCTTTCGTTTTTTTCAGCATGTGTTAATATAACACACAGTCTATAATGAACGATGGTTGTTGATAAAGTTTGGAACGCCGCTCAATGTTAAGTTTTTCCTACATAAACCATAAGACTTAATTACAACTATGTTGACGCTTTTTCCCTTTTATCATCCATTATCAACAATAAGCTTTCGTGGTCGTCACATATGAGAGATATGATCCTAGATTCTCAAGCTGAATCTATAAAGAACTTTTTTAATTTTGATCACATTGTTATTTTGACAAAGGTTGTGCGACAAGTGTTTGTCCTAAGCCGATTGTTATTCTCATTTTTTAATTAATGGACTCTAGTTTGATTTGACCATGACAGCCAACTATATTTCCTTATCAACTCGAACTTTTTATTATACTATTATCCGATGACGCAATCCTTATAACTGACATTTTTGTTGGCCTTCAGAGACAAATTGATATACATGTACATTTACGTTCAACGTACCAGCCTAGAAAATGATTGTCCATCTAGATATTGGTAAAAGTATACTTGTGCAACGGAAA
Organism: Phorcus lineatus; assembly: GCA_921293015.1. Classification (NCBI taxonomy): domain Eukaryota; kingdom Metazoa; phylum Mollusca; class Gastropoda; order Trochida; family Trochidae; genus Phorcus; species Phorcus lineatus. Next base: position 22,022,098 of record OV121091.1, on the reverse strand, counting down.
TTCATATTTTGCTGTTTAAATATGGCTTTGTAGTGCACAGTTGAAAACATTAATGCACTAACTGTGTAACCTAATAAACTTAATATAAAGTGCACAGAAATAAACTGATTGATTTAGGTAACATATTCATTGAAGACCTTTTCGTTTTAAGGTGGATTATTCAAACTATGTCTAAGAATGAACTGTAAATGCAAAGCCTATTTGCCTTTCGATGATGACTTACTTTCTACAGAACCAACAAATCTAGAGTCTTACTATATTGTCTTATTACGTGGGGTTGTTCTTGTTGGTTCAAATGTCAATTTGAGGTCACGCATGCTATTGATGTGGATTGCCATATACATGTTTCATCTGTGTATCTGTAAATATCCCTAATCCTAATCATGTCCTCACCTCGGCTGTGTAATTAATTGATCAGACTCGAGAATCCGCACAGGCCAAGAGTGTTATGAAACAAAGCGCAATATTGTTAATTTCAAATCAATTGACACGAGGGAGCGGGCAATCCTCAAAGGAATCTACATCTGATGTGTCTATAAATCATGCAGTGACGCGCCATATGCAATCTATGAACCCGCAAATAAACAGGTGATGTTCTAAGTCCCCAAATTGCCTTTTTTCGTGTTTGAAGTTCGGCCTCGGGGGTTTTACTCTTGCACGGTCAAAGGGAATTTCCAGCCCTTTTGGAATTAAAAGGCATGAAATCAACCCTTATCGATCTTTATTAATCGGATAAAAAATGAGAGATGTTAAAACAAAGAAAATAATTTTGTCATCAACAGCGCGACAATGACAAACGCTAATAAATCTCTGGTCATGCCATCATGTAGATAGATACCCTTGGGTGGACTAGATTCACAAAGAGGATACAATATCAGAGACTTATTCAAATGAGTTATGCTAGAATGTTAAGGGAAGAGACCAAATCAAAACAGTATCTAAAATATCAATTTTGGAATCTGAGCGTCAACACAGCTGTAATGAAATGATGAAACAATAATCCCAGTCTTTGTTACATTGAGCTCAAAATCATCAATCTTTGTTTAACTGGGGATGTCAATTCCGCTGTCATTGGAGTTTCAAATCACAGCATTATAAACGCCGCCGGAAAGTCTTCTGAAAGCATTCAACACCTGCCGATATCGTAATCAAGATGGCGGATGACTTGCAAACAAGCAAAGTCAAACTTTCGCCGGCAGCCACAGGTACGAACTATTAACAATATGGCCGTGAACCGTAAAGAGTGACAAACACATTTCATAATAAACACGTGAGAAGAATAACATATCGTTTACAGGATTAGAAGGGGAAGGCATTGTGCACTGGCTTTTTACCTCGCGAACGTTTTAACGCTCGAGTTATCTCCCTTTGAATCGAAGAATTCCCGCTGCTTGTTTCCAATATGGAATGACAGCTTCAATAACGACTTAACAATATAAAGACAGCCCGCTGCGCTGTTAACCAGACCTGTAGGCTTGTTGTACAAGAAATTGCTTGCATCTCAAATTATCTGATCTCGAGAGAAAGGTGTTTGTGGTTTTACAGGAATACTTGGAATAGAGGAGAAATGTGATGGGTTTAGGAAAAAACGACAATACGGTCATGTTTGGTTTAATTTTAAAAAACATATTCATAGCTATTGTTTCAACGTAAAGTAGAAGGAAATCAAGATGGAATGGTTTCGGTTTTGAGAATTGTAACATATAAAATCATCCTCTATATAAGAAGAATGTGAGTATTTCGTTTGTGTTCAAATGTGCATATTCAAGACAAATTTGGATGCGTGAAAATATTATGACACATATTTGGATTAACGTTCGGTGATGAATGGAAGACTTTATAAAGGGAGAGTGAAATTTAACACACATCTAAAGAATGTTTCATGTTTCAAATGATAGTCAATTAGAAGAGAGAAGAGGGACACGATGAAGTTTTTGCCATTTTTAAAAAGAATTTCACTTGCATTGTTGTTCTTTGAAGACTCTCGTCACCATTTCCATGTTGGGGGAATAAACCGATTCCATTTTTTCTACATTAAAGTAAAAATTTCTCACATTTTGGAAAAATAGAAAAAAAGACAAATAGAAAGAGAAAAGATGCCCACATACGCTCGCCTATTACTGCAATACGGCATCATGGAGAGATTTGAGAATTAGTTACGGTGCCAAAACCACTACAATTTGTAAATTTGTCAAAACATTGGTGCATTTAAGACTCGGTCATACGTACAACATTCGATGTAAGAAAATTACTACAAAAACGACTGAATTTGGAAGACTGCATGCATGTAAACTATAAAACAGGACTAAACTGGCACCATATTGTCTTTTTGTGTGCAGTAATACAGTAAATATATCAGTGATTTCAGTACACAGTTTGGTCTTCAAAGGTTCAAATGTTGCTTATAACGTAGTTCATACATAAAATGTGTTTCATGACAATTATGTCACGTCGCACTATTTCGACTTTTGAATTTAATTCCCTGGCCGATTGCGTGTAAATTCGGATTATTCTAATAACAATTTTTATAACATATTCCCTCAACTTTGTTAGCCATCATTGTGGGTGTGTGTAATTGTGCCTTTAAAAACCAGCTTGTACCATAACCGATGTGTACACGCATGCGAAAAAGGGTGTATTTCAGCTGTGTGATAAGCGTGCGGCACGTGCAGTTGCTTGACAACAGAGCCTAAACTGGTGCTAAACCTTGAGCGGGTTTGTTTTCAACGTAATGATATGTAACACTAGTCTAAACCTTGCATTCATTAGGCTTATGTTCTTGTATTTGAAATTTACTCTCAAAATAAACGCCACCCGTCCTCATTTCAAGAGGTGTCTAGTGCGCACGAGACGATAAACTTCCGGTTGTGCACGTGACTGAGCAGACGACATATTTCAAGAGCGGGATAATAGGAGTTAGGATATGTTGAAAAGAAAATAGTTTAATTATAACTTGCATCTCCTCGATGCGTAATCGAAGCGTTTGCCACAGTAATGTCGCTACTTGAACGTCCACATTGCCTTTTACATGAATCTGCTTTTTGGCATGTCACACGTTTTGCAGTGCGGCGTGTTGCTATGCTGATCACGTACAAAGACTGTACCCGTCTGTATGGTGAACTCCGGGTCGATAGCACTTGCTGTGTTTAAACAAAGCCAGGAGAGACACTTCCGGTAACCATGGTATGGAAGTTATTCCACTTGGATTTGCTAAGCATGATGGGAAAATGTTTATTCCACCAAACGTAATGAAACGAACACAATTCATCAACAATTAAATGAAGTGAACTCAAACACGATAAAAGTTTTATAGCAGAGGAGTCTAATATGATTTAAAGGTCATTGCCATTAGTTTCTGTAAATACTACTTACATGGTATAAATATCTATGATTGCTTTGTTTTCGTGTTACGATTTTGTATAAAAGTGTAGACGAATAAAAATAGGAACAGATGTTGCAACTTGCAACTCGCATAGATATGTCTTCGAATTTTTGCACAAAGAAATCATTTTTCATTTCGTGAGACTACAATCCTTGATCCATGGTGTTAATCAAAAACACCCAATTAGGAAAACACATTAATGCATGACCAGTATATATACAGTTGCTTAATAAAAGTTTGTTTCATTATCTTAAAACTAAGTTCAATTATGATGTTAGATTAAAGTCGACCAGTCTGATTAAAATCGACCCTGTTCCGAGGAATAAAAGTTTTTAATATTGACTCTTTCGAGATTCGAACTCTATCTGTCTAGGATTTCCTCTCCACTAGTGGATAGCCTAGACAGATAGAGTTCGAATCTCGATAGAGTCAATATTTTGAAACTTTTATTCCTCGGAACAGGGTCGATTTTAATCAGACTGAAAGTCGACTTTCTCAGCTATCATTATATTTTAGTTGAAAAACACATAACCCTATCACACACTTCAAGACGATTTACGGTACTACAGGAACAAATCTTGAAAAGGTTTTATACACCTGTGTTTTCCAAAATACAATCCCCCAAATGTCCTATTATCTTAATTATCAGATTGTCATTTCGAAATAATTTTGTTGAAGAACCCTAAATCATATTAAAACATTATCCAATAAACATTTTACCGAAAATTTGTCGAAAATTAGTTAGATTAATAATTTTAAAGAATTCCTAATTTTTTGCATCATGCGTTATTTGGTGAAGAACGAATAATTCCGGTTCCTTGCATATGTAGTGTATATGCATTGTATGATTTATGTTTACTAGGGGATCTTAAAGTTATGAGTTACGTATTACATTACGAACTGAGATATATTCAAATTTTCCCGAAATGATAAATCTAGGAATTCGTACACACCTTTTTCGTCTTTTGTTAAGCGGCTGTAGCTGATTGATAAGACGGCTGTATCAAGGGGTTCCCTAGTCCTGCTTCATAACTATATATATAAAGGAGCCTTTAATACAGTCTAGTTCCTCATACAGCAAGTCTAGATTGACTGAAATATGGAGCCCAAAAAATAAATTATGGATGAAGGAACATTTAGTTATTAAAATTTTTCATAGACTAAATTTTAGTATAGGGGTTCCCGAACGTTTGCCTTGTAGTTCATTTTCAGTAAACTATGGTTCTGATGAATGAATTAGGTGACATCAGTACAGCTGCATACCGAAAGTTTGTTCACTTACCACTGAATCGTAGTGGAAATATCATGTTATTTTGGTTTCGTTTCAACGTTAATAGAATAACTTCAGCAAGACTGATAATTGATCACCCACTGTTCATATGTGAAATAGCCATTCTTGAACTCATTTTGGCATTTTCTGGACACTCATGCAAAAATTCGAATTTTGGCATATTGATATAGACAGAAGGGGTCACATTTTCGAAATTTCGATTTCTCTAAATGTCAAATAAAATGTCCCATATCGACTCTCTGAGATTAAAACCAACATAATCACATCGACTTTGTGCTAAGAAACAAACGTGACTAATTTTTAAAGAAGTTGATAACTTATAAAGGATTTTATGGGGAAAAATAAAAAGAAGTCGTTTAGGCATTTAGACCCCTGGTCACTTCAATGACCTGCCAAATATTTACGGGTAATTTAACGATTAACCTTTGCCTTAACGAAGAATGGATATGCATATGTGTATTGAAAATTCAATATTATACGTTTCTATTTCGCAACGCTACGATACCTCAAAGGCATCTCAAATTACATGATATTTGCACTAGTATACACGTATTCAGGTATGTGAACAAACCTTTGGCATGCAGCTGTATAAATAATTCTTCAATAATAATTATAACCCAGTCTTCTGGACAGAGAACAACTTTCAGACAACTTTCAGACAAAGACAGGCTTTTTATCCTTTCGAAATTCCGCGATCGTTTTCTGTTCTTATAGGAAAAATTATTGAGTGTATCATTTAAGAGTTTGCTGGCTTTATCAGAATCTTGCCGAAAATGGACTTTGTGTTTAAAACGTTAAGTAGATAAACAACAAAGAATAAACATACAGCAGTAAATCTTGTATTATGTTAAACATATATCTCACCTTTGTGATAGATAATCAGACACCTTGTTTATAAAGACGTCTTTAACAGTGAAACCTACAGTTCATGAATCAATCACTACATATTTTTGCAGAGATATATAGCAGAGCAATCATTCAAGCGCGACAATCCTAATTCCTTTCCACGCAATTAAAGAAACAAGCCTTTGTTTTATAAGCACGGCGGGCAAGCTATAGTATCTTTCAGCATACCAATAGTATCCCCTGATCCAAACCCATAAATCTCAGCTCTCGACCTGCGACAATACTGTCCATTTTAAATAACAAGAGGTACTGGGATAAAGAATGAGAGACTCTGGGTAGGGCTCTAATTAGCGAGGGCGCATTCCCTGGAGAAGAACAATCGAAAACTAGTTTCATGAAGCAATTTACGGAAGCGCCAAGCTGGACAAGTGAATATGATATATCTTCCGTGGTGGAACCTCCGAAGCCCTATCGATGAATTACGCTTGCGAACAATCCGTCTCGGAAAATCCGCCGTTGAAGCTTGGGTAATTGGTTCACGGTTTTCTCAACGTATGGAACGGGTGAAAGGAATACGGTTCCACCCGTTGTAGCGTCGATGACAACAAATTAATGTGAAAAAGTAGTTTTAATTCGACATATTGTGGGCTATATGTTGAAGTGTTTTGAAACTTGTTTTTAATTTACAGACTAGTTTATGAGTCAGTCGTGCATAAAACATACATATGTAACACATGTTCATTTACGTTTTTCAAAGGTTATGAATTTAGTCATTAATCATTTTGAAAACACAATGTAAAATTATGTTTCTTTCTCAAAATGAAATTTTCATTTGTATAGGATATCGTAAAACTTCATCTGAAGTATGAAAGGAAAGCGAAACTGCATAATTTTCTTTCACTTTTCTATCTTACTGAAACGCAACATCTGTATCAATTCTATCTTCAGCCTGGCACATGGTTAAATGTGCTTTTCATGACGCGGAAGTTATGATTTTTATGTTTGCCTTGTTTTCAAATATGACATTAAAATCAGTTTTTATTCTTTGTACAATTCATCGATCACAATGAGAAAAACATAATTGAATTATGTTCTGAAAACATAATGGCGTTGTCTTATTTCTAATAAACCTAACCTCAAATTGTGGGTCAGTGAATAAGCGTAAATCTTTGTCTATTCTTAATATTATAGGAATTTTTATATATTTTGACCATTAGAGGACAAGAGTGATTCGCCTACATTTCAATGATTGGTTTTGACATATATATAATTTATATATATATATGTATGTATTGTTAAATCTGATTTTCATTTCACGTTATCTACCTGTCACGTGTTACTAACGTTGCAATTATTAATTCATGATCTATGTCATCGTAAAACAATATACTTATACAAGAAAACTGACACATAAAAACAAATATACATGTAGATTAACACTTAATTTCAGTGTAAATATTTAAAACGTCATTATGCAAAATATTCAAAACTTGAAAATGATAGTGATCATTCAGCTGATTCTATCACATCATTGATTATATGGTACATAAATCATTAATTATCATTAATATACACATATAGGTTATCTATGGACTTATTCTTCAAAGACATGATATCGATAGATTTCGGCTTTTTGTAATATTTGTTAACTGTTATCAGTTCAATGATTCATAGCCTATATGCAAAACACTGCTAGAACAAGAAGCTTGAACCTAGAGGAGATTACAACTGGGTAGAAAGGCATTGATTAGCGAGGCAATCAACATGCCGGGATACAGAGACATATTTGTACTGATACGTATTATTTTCCCACACTGTTACATACAAATTACCTACTCATTCGTTGACAACAATGAAAAGTATGAAGACCCACTGAGTGTCAGTATATTTCATGTATAATACAAGATGAAAATTAGTTTATGTTTTTAATTCATTACATCACCACAGTTACATGTGTGTAAACTACAGTTGTTACCTAATATCATTGTTTATATTTGCGTCGTACCATGCACTTTCCTAATGGATACACCTTATGTTATCCTTAACTAGTCGACTATAAAATGTGTTATTTAAGCATTCCGCCTTTTGGGAAGACTGTTTTATGGGAAGATACCATTTGAAGGCTCTCGTTATCAGTCTAATGGATTAGCCATTGAAACCAAACTTATTCACTAAATACGAAGTTCGAGTAAATTTATTAGGTACAAGATTCGGTTGAGGCAGGTGATTGGTCTTGAAGACATGTCTAGGATACTGGGTCTTGTTTGTAAACTCTCTACACGATGGCAGTGAAATGTACATGCTAGTGACATCCTCCCACGTCAATCAACTCACCTGTCAGCTAGACAGACGCTCCACCTCTACCTCTACATGGCGTTGAATGCAGGTATGTTATATGAAGTATTTTATTATATAGTTTATAGTTTATATTAAATATATTCATATGATCTCTTATCTTTCATATGATTAACATTGTTAGGCTGAGCAATTTTGAATTTGTGATATCGTCATATTATTAAAATAAAATGACAAATCATTATTTTTTAAAACAAATAAAGTTACATATTCGTTTAGCAGACTATAACGAGTGTCACTTATATACCTTGGGCCAACTCGTTGTTTTTATAGTTATCATTTTCCCAATGGAAATGAAATATTATCACAACATTGCATAACTAGAATGTACTTTGGTCATTTCCGTGTTACGCTCCTTAACCAGTTTATTGAACCTGATTTAAGTGCACATTAATAAATATGCTTACTTGTAATAATTGTTCCGCTTTTGCAGGAATATTGCCAAACATTGTTTCCATAAGAATATCATCATCGAGAGTACGTAATCGGATATTGTTTATTTTCAGCACTACACAATATAACGTCATGTTTATATCATAAACTAATAAAACAAACTTAAATCGGTTGTTGTTAATTTTATATATGATTAAATATCAAGAACCCTCCCTCTGAGGGTGGAGCTTCTTTGCATATAACTTTTTTTCAAAAGTCAGTTTCAATGAAAGACTCAAACAACGAATTAGAGGTAGACATCTACTAAATACCATGTTTGGGATATAACATGTACACGCAATATTGTTCACTTCAAAAGATATATTAGCAATACTTACTTGCTAGTTCAGAATGTGTTTTACGAGAAAAAGTCCACTAACAAGTCGTCTGAGAAGTTTGAGACTCACAAAATAATTAATAGAGTACCCTATGAAACTATTTATTGCACTGCGATACCATCTGGGACAAGTGTATCATGCAGGCCTATGTGGTTAAAAGTTACATTAGAATTCTCTGAGGATTATTTCAGGTGCAGTCAAGGGAACAGCGAACTCAGTGAAACCTTTTTTGAGAAGGTTGTTGCTCGTAAGGTGAAATGCGCCCAATCACAATTGTTTTTACACTTCACACTGCTTCTCATTATGGGCACCAACGCCATACCGCAAATATCTTAAAGTATACATCTTATGGAACAAGGCAAAGCCTTTTCTGTCGTTTATACCTTGGTTGCAGCGATCTAAATTAAATTTAAAATAGAAGTTTGTTAAAAAAATCTAGCATATTCCTGATGAAAAACGCGTTAGGATCCTTTTCATTACTTCCTTTAATGTCTTCTAAACATTCATATAAAAGAAATGATATTTTCAGATATATAAGCTTTCAACTATTCCAACCAGCGATGAATCTTTGTCACAGATTGGAAGCGAGTCTATTATGAAATCGTTTTATTACTGATAGTAACCGAATTGATTCCTGACACGTCACTTGGGGAACAATTTGTGTTTTGTATACATTATTTTTCCTTTTTTGACTAGAACATAATGTCCATACTCCCTAGCATACTGGGCCTAAGAAAATATGAAAGGGGTGAGTGGGGGGGGGGGGGGGGGGGGGGGTATATACTATTTATTTACTTTTAAATACGTTTACGTAGATGTTATATTAACAAATGTTATCACGAAATAAGGGAAATTAAAAACACATTCTCATTTCGACATTCATGTTGCAAACAGTGCTTTTTAAATAATTTCCAGACGGTTACAACATTTGGTTCTAGACTTGGGTGCTGTGATCTATGACCTCTAACCTTTTACCGAAAGTGTCTAATCGTGACGATTGTCCCCTTAATTTGTTTCAGAACGCTTTCCTCTTCCCACACTCTGGCTGGACAAGAGCGCTGCCGGACTTTGGTCAAACATCCAGAGTCGTGACATGAACAGTGGCTGGGTAACAAGCAGGAGTGCTGTTTTAAAAATTACTTAAAATATATTTACTTATATCCATATCACGTACGGAAGAGAATGTCACTTTGACTCATATGAATACTTCCACATAAATTCAAATTGCAAAATAAATCATATCACATTTTTAACGAATTAAGCAAACAAGTTTAAAGTGCACAATTGTTGGCTAATATTATCAGTTTATGTGCATTCCATTGAAACATTTTTCTTTTGAGAATAAGTGAAATCATATATAAAATCGTATATTTTCCATTGGAATGTAATACCTATACAGTATTTTCTATATTTTCTCACCATTGTATACATACAATCATACAACTCAACAATAAACAATTTCGAAAATCTTTTGATGCTTATTAAACAGGTAAGAGTTCTTTTAGTGAAAATATTGTCTATTTGAAAAATATGGATACACGAAGCAATGAAAACACGGTTTACATAAACCTGTAAATACACTTAAATACAATTAATCAATGTAAAAAAGTACATTCGATTTTCTATGTTTGTTTTTAACAAATTTGTATATACTATTTATTTACTTTTATTTTACGTTATCAACAATTGGTGCATATGTAAACAATCTAAAAAACCAATTGATGTACATAAAAATTAGGTTTCAGTATGATTAAAATCAATGGTGTTCAGCAACTGTTTATATGCTCCATTACGATATCAGACGTAATTTTCTTTAAAAAACTCATCCGTTGGTTCTAATAAAAATGATCTGAGGGTCTTTAAAAATAAATTGTGTACATGGAGATTGTGTGAAAATGTGTGAATATATATCAAAGGATGCAATTAAATGTGTTTTCCCTTAGGTTACCTGGTATTTATGATTCAATAAATAATAATTCTGTAAAATTTCAATATCAATACAGTTATTCTATATTTGTATCTCCATATTCCACGAGTGTGTATATGATTCGTATATATATATATATATATATATATATATATATATATATATATATATATATATATATAATATTTACGTTCATTGTTTAACAGTTATTATAAGGAATTTCCATAAGGGGGTTTGGTCGGTAATAGTAGGCAGAGACGGTGTTTTCTACTGTTAAATTATGCTAGGCAAATACTGAATGAATATTTCCTTAGGTTTTAAATGGTGAACCATTTTAGATATATAAACTCTATTTTTATACTTCATTTGCCAACGAAACTATATTTTCTTAACTATTCTTAGCGAGTTTAATAATTGAAAAAATGTGACATGGTATTGCGACGAGAGTTAATGCTTAATCTTACAGAAAATTATTGTTTTCAAAATAAAGTTTATTAATGCGTTTTTTATTTTTCTGCAATTTCGTGTATGTGCCTATAGACAATTTTCTAGTTACCTATTCTCCCTGTTTGTGTAAGAATAATACTTAAATAAAATTATTCTTTTAGGTTTCGTTTTCATCATAACGAGCGCTTCTCTGAGATAAAGGAAAGAGTTGTAACAATATTGATTTTAGAACAGAATTTTAAACATTTTAACATGAAATATTTTAATCTTATAAATCCAACCTTCTACCAATCCCTTCCCTCCCCCACGGAGGCAACTCTAGTAATGTCCTCATACGTATACGGGAAGACTTTGATTAACTTTCTCGGGAGAGAATGGCCATAGAAGGGTATTAGAATGTTGCATCAACCTAACTCATTATTATCTGAGTTAGTTTTTTGAGGTTCTTCAACAAAATGATAATCCACTTACCACCATCACCAGATTCTTATTGAAGGTGGTACTATTTGCTAAAACATAATGCTTGAAATAAAAAAATACTTTGATAACATACAGAATGATCAATGAAAGGTAAGATTTGTATGTACCCTATTACAAGTGAAACATTGATGCAGTATTTTTCTTTCACTAGCGTACAGATAGCTATATGAGGAATGTGACAGATTTATGACACTGAAATTAAATGGATATGTTGCTCATTTAAGTTATTTTTAGATCTTAGAACGGATAGATCCAGGGAACAAAATCGATTTTCTATATTCTATATTCCTGTATCTTTTGCTGTCAATTGTTTTGAAGACGTTGTTTCGATTCTATATTTTCATTATCAAGAACTCGTCAAAGTTACATCTTACAATAGAATAAATGTTATATCAATGTTTCGACAAAATGATAAATAAATTAGTAATTAAAATCTATCAATAAGAACAAGTTGATTTCGTTGAAAAAAACCAAAAACCCAGCGCAATATGAGTAGCTTTCCTTATCACTCTCTCTACAGCCAACAATTTTTTTACCGGACACGAATTCAAGAAAACATAGAGACAATGAAAATGGGTGATGTAAGCTGTTTTCTTTATCAGCATGTACCAAGTGACCCGATGGGTAAGTCAGAGTGATGTCCCCTGTCTACCGTGGTCTTCACACAAGCTATTGTTGACTGGTCGACTCAACGAGGCGTGCTCGGACTGTCACTTTAATACCCTCGCTACCTTGTATCTGTCACAGTCGGATGATGGCTTTAATATGCCACCTGATGATAAGAAGAAACACTTCTTTGTGGTTAGCATATATTTACCGAATAAATATTTTAGTACGATAGTTCACTTATTTTTGTTTTCAATTTTTGAATATGAAATTAACCTACCGACAAGTTTATTTAAAAGATATGAAACAAATGGAAAAAAATAACAAATGCCCTTCCTTGCCGTAGAGTCAAGTGACTTGAATCAATATCAGAACTTATGGATTTTTGGAACAACTCAAGGCCATGTCAGATGTTATGACAAATACTCTTCGTATATTTGTCCTTACCAAAATATTTACAGAATTAAATTGTATAAGGTAAAAATTTTGAAAACATTTTATTGATGAACGATATTATTTGACAAGCAAATCATTTATCACATATATTTTAAATACAAGATCCAGATTTGGAAGAAACAAAGTAAATATAAAGGATCAAATAATAGCTAATAAATAGGATATTATAAACGATTGTGTTTGATTTTCAAGCTGGACGACAAACTATAAATTGACATACAAAGTGTCCATTGTATTTGCTCAATTGAATTACGTCATCCTTATTCAGGAATAAAAGGTTGTACTGAAATGTGATGGAACTTCTGAAGTAGGTTACTGAAATGACTTTTCTAAGACAAGTGACAAGTTCAAGGCGACCAGTAGCACTTCATCATAATGTGATTACCGATTATCTTGTTACATGTACACGTAGCATATGCTTTCGTTACGTACCTTGCTAAACTCATCAGATAAATATAAGGAATTGACATTTTCTTTGTTATGCAATACAACTTTCTGGGTGTTTCAATTTAATCAATAATAAAAGACTGTATAAGCAGAGGAATATTTTAAAATCAGACGAAACTAAAACAATCCTAATCCCTATAGACTCAACATTATCTATCAAAGTATATCATCACGTGACACCACTTCACACCATTTTCTGAAACCTTATCTTACGATGCCTGACCCACACTTATTAAAACGAAACAGTAAATATCTTTCTTATAAATTGTGTTTTCAAATGAAAAATGAATGGTGTTTTTATTCGTAACAGTGACTTGTGAATGAGACGTAATGGTCTACGGGGTCTGGGCTGATTTCAAAGAATACAAAAAGCAAGGATGGTCTTACAGCCCTCAATTTCAATCGGTGCATGGTCACATACTTCGGCACAGTATGGTTAAATGGTTACTAACCATTTCTATAACATTTTCCATATTCAGAATACTAGGTCACTATACCAGCAAATACTAAGATTCCGTTTGTGATGTATCATATCAAATATTCTCTCTTCAATCTACTATTCGTGCCCATTCGCTATGGCAAAATAATTACCCATATCAGTAATCCATTAATATACATGTTACATGTTATTAACCGCCTAACGTTGTATATATGTGAAATAAGTTTAAACGGATAGATTGGGCTTGGGCCAACAGTTTGTATTTAAGTACTTGTAAATTTGAGCTATACGTCAAACAGCCCTTTTTAACCTTCATAAATTTAAATTCCAATGTTACTGACGTCTGAATTCTTCAAGATTCATCAGTCTACACTCAATGTACATTAAATCATTGATAAATCTAATTCCGTTTTTGTACCATGATTGTAACATTAAATGTTTTCTATCTTGTTCAAAGCCATCATTACTCATATAAGATTGACTTTATGAAACGTTTCGCGTTTTTACTACACTGTAGAGTCAGTCATGAATAGAATTGATATATTTCTAATATAGTTGCTTTCTGGAGGCCGAAGTTCATTTTAATCATTGCGAGATCCTTCCTGTGTAATCAAATCTAGCTCAACAGCAGGGTTTTCGGTCGAGACCTAAGCATTTGGGATGCTATAATTTATCTAATAGTAGATGCTATTATTCGAACATGTTCTAGTTTTAGAAATAAGACATTTCCTTTCACTTTATCGAGCTTACAGATGAATTTAGGTGTGTGCATGTTTAAGATAAAGTGTATATTTCGGTAGATGTGGCACTGAAGGAAATAAATGATAAAGCTGTGGGAGTAAGACGGGTTCGGGGAAAGTCTCTCAAGCTAAAAGGTGAGGTTTTGGGCTGACCAAATAAGACTAACATAGTGTTTTTATTGAAGATACACATCGGGAAAAAAAAGAAAATATCAGACCTAAACCGGGAGAAAGCTTATACAATCCAAACTAACTCAACCTTTCTGATATAAGCTGACAAAGTCATCACGACCTCGTATTCTTATCACACGGGAGATTTAACCTTTGTTTAAACCCGGACTTACAACAGGGACCAATATAACACTATTCCGAACAGACCCAAGCTTATCAAACATACACAAACTGTGCCACCCCCATACAGGGACGAAGGCCTACCAGAGGATTGTGACAGGTGACGCCCAAAACTAAAACCTGCACCGAAAGCAAGAGCAAGCTAACACAATTCCCACTGACCTAACCTTATCCAAGATAGATACAGAGTGTCACCCGACTCACGGGAACACGTCAAGACGAACCAGAAGAGTGTCGCATCACTGTTGACTGCTGTCTTATTTCCCATTACTAGTGTCATCTGCTCAAGTTCGTCTTACCATCAGGCGACAACCGTGGGAGCACGCGAGCGACCAATTCTTCTCCTCTTCGCGCCAGTCTCCATTGTCTGAATAATTTAAACGAGCTGCTCGAATCTGTGTCGCGTAACCCCGACATAGCCTTCACTGCCGTGTCCCGTGCACTCCTGGTAGGACAGTCAATGCATCAGTTCACTAGCCTATTGGATTAACGTCGCCTAATCTCGTATTCTCTTGATTAGTGTCTTGGCGAATTTCTCCCGGTATATATCAATAGGGTGTCACCCCCTAACCGTGCTGTTTGTTGATCGCTGATGTAATCCTGGCTATCTTTATGTTGATGTTGTCGCAAGAAAAGTTTTTAAAGAATTTGTTGTAGAGTAATGGATGTGAGGCGTGAAAGTTCTGTTCATAAGTAGGGGAAAATCTTTAGATTACAAACTTGAAGTCAAATTTAGAATAACAAACGAAAGCAAACATAAATACACATTTTTAATGAACACCCGCAATAAATTTTTAATTCATTTTGGCGTTTCCAAATCAAAGAAATTTGGATAACATATTTTCTTCTCAACCATAACATTACTTTTGAATCACACAGAAATTCTGTCAAATTAAACTCTGTTTCGTTTTGCAGTTGAAGTAATAAAGAAAACGATATATCTCTCATGCCCTAATTAAAACCAAACTGAAACATATCTGCAAATTAACACGCATGATACATAAACATGACACATAAGCAGAGATGAATGAAAAGTTCCTATTCTTTGCAAAGTAATATAATGGCGTATATATGTTTCATGTCAAAAGACATCGCGACATTTGAAAGCAGGACTTGGCGGAAAACATACCCATACTTGACAATAATAAACCAAGACTTCAATCTTGTCCATTTCATAAGTGAAATGAGAACATATTCGTGTGTCTCGTCTATTGAGGTGTCAGTCAAAACTGAAATATCTACTTTTTTGGGTGTTAAATGACAAGTCCACGTCAGAACGAGATTATTGGTACCGATAGTTCGTTTATTGTCTGTTAGAAGACTGAAAGTGATATCAGAGCGTGGCGTACATTTCGTCTTTTGATGACGTCACGTGAATTGACCTGTCTATCAAAGCGATAAAGTTTGAAAATTGTTAATACGTTCTTAATAGAAAAACACGAAGATACCGTGCTGCTTAACGTCGTGGTGATTACTGTGTTTTAAAAAGCATTGTTTTTTTAAGACACCTTAAGTTATTCCACATCCATTGAGTTCTTGAAAGAATAATAATTTCTTAATCTGGATCATGAGTCTGATACTTTTAGAGATGTTCCCGAAGAACATTGGTGATAGCATGTCCCCTTATCCAGGTATTTCGATCATTCACAGACCGTTCGAAAGTTAGGAACACAAGTGTATGGTCTTTGTCACACAATAGTCCTGCTTCATGACTATTTATATAAAGGAGCCTTTAATACAGTCTAGGTCCACATTCAGCAAGTCAAGATTGACTGAATATGAAATAAGGAGGCCAAAAAATATATTATGGATGAAGGAACATTTAATTATTAAAATTGTTCATAGACTAAATTTTGGTCTATCACACAATAGAGGATTGAGTTATGTCCGTATTCCACAAAGCTTTTTCAACTTCATCCAAGATATGATATCTTTCTCAAAAGCACTCCAAATTCTTTTGAGAGACTACGTGAATATGTCCCTCCCCCCCCAACTGAAAATCTTGATTTCAACAGTCATTATTAACATGACACGTAAATGTGCCAAATAATTTTCTAAAAACTGGAGTTACACCTATCTAAATTGCTTTATCAAGTAGCTGGACACGATGTGATCGAAGTCAAGTAAAATCAAATCATTATAATTACGTCACTCACAGCTCTTGATAATGTTTCTAAACAAACTCGATATTAATATTATAAGGGTTCTACACTCCCGTTAGATATTAATATTATAAGGGTTCTACACTCCCGTTAGATGCACAGACCGTGTAAATGCACTGGTTATGTCATTTCGTTAGTGTATTAGTAACTAACTAATCGATAACCTTTCACTTGATAATGATGATTGTTTTTTCTCGCACGTGTTTCAGGTAGCAAGAGTAACGTGATGATAGACATTATTTAATAGACTACTGGCTATAATCTCAGTCCCGATGAGACCTGTACTTCACACGAGTAGGTCGTAGTCGGGTTAAAGGTCAGGGGTCACCATCGGGGTCAGTTTGATCAACGTCACCTTTACAATGTTGTTTAATACTGACGGTACATCATTACGTGTTAATAGACTTAGTCCTGTGTTATGTTTATATTAGTGTACATATATCCTCTTGAACTTCACGAGCAGTCTGTTTGTTTTGACACCTGTCAGTCTTCTACTTCCGGTTTGTCTATTTCAGATCATCATAACAATTGCGTATGTAGCTTATAGCAACATTTCATACAATACGAGTGTATAAGTGTGTTGCATGCTCTTCTTGAATGAATATGAAGGGGAAAAGATATCTGAATTCAATGAATGTAACATTGGAACCAGGGTCGTCAGAGCATTTAAGAAACCAGTGATATTTATCGCGGCATTTGATGATTCCAAATGAAGACCTTTTACTCTTGAAGATTCGACTCGATTTAAAACCTGTTCTACAATATTGAATGCATTAGTATTTAGTTAACATTGAATTTTTCGTTAAAATGTGATACAACATACATTATTCAGCTGTACTAAAATCAAAATATATAAAGTCATATTTCATCAATTATTTCTTAGGTTTATAATTCTAAAAAGTCTATTATGACTCGAAACACTAGAAATCGCGAATGTACAGAAGACCGATAATATCTAAACATAAATGATGCTACGACTTTATGAAAAGGATATTGGTTTAGATATTAAAATTCTCCTATTATTAAGATATTACGAAATATATATTAAAGGCAGTATAGCACAAAGTTTTAGATAAATTAAGTGATCTTACGAAACGAAAATGAATATGACCCAATTAATCAAAAGAAGCAGTTTGAAAACGAACGCACCATTTTCTGTTCAGCTATGCGAATCCATGTTCTTGCCTCAAATTATTAAAAGGTGTTCACACAATTGGTTTGTGCTCGACAGTTCATCAATTCTTCTACAACTACGGGTGATAGGGATGAATAATGATATGTTTGACCATCTGATGAGAACATATTTGACAAAAGAAATGTTTATTTACGAAAAATTAAAGAAGTAAACTTTGTTAAGAACGTGCTACTACCCCTTTTACACTGGTAAATGATTGTTAATACTCAGAATACGTATACTGGAAATACAACTATAGACATTGAATCCACCTATCCTTGTCCATGCGCTGTGTATATTTCTTCCGGGTTGTCGATGTCTCTAGCTGTCAGTCTGCAGGATGTCAATATCAGCTCCATGTGACAGGGGCCTGGCATTGCTTCCTTGTACATTCCACACGCCCAGAGCGCCGCACCTTGTTATGTAAGATTTACGAGACTAGCAGTATCCTTGAGCGAAAACGAGTCCGACGACTTTCTGTTGTATAGAAGTAAAGTCAACGCAAGTTTATCATTTTTAAGCATGTTCTTTTTATCCTCGATTTTTTTAGATGATCTGTTGTTTTCAATTGTTTTATCTAGCAAAAACATCTGATCTAAAATAATTCTTAGATGATACTGTTCACTTCTCCAGCACGAGTGTTTGTTAGTACGATGAATTAATTTTCTTTCTAAAGAGGAATTAAAGAAGAGAAATGTTTGATTTCAGTAAGCAGTATGCATATATTTCTTTGACAATGATTTATTATCTTTATAAACAGTGCACTGTAAGATGGAATCATTTCAGCAATCATGAATTTCACTTTTCAAAATATCTAGGTCTCCATTAACTCCAGAAATTGTAAATCTTTTATATTCTCAAGCTAACCTTACCTTCCTCACAGTCTCTTGTACTGTCATTAACATGCGTCAAGAGTATTTGATATTTCTCATCGAATACCATGTATATTTCATCGAGTGAGGTAGACATTTATATACTGTTCTTCTCCACGAGATGAGATATACATGGTATGAGACGAAATTGTCAATTGTTTTATTTATTGTATTTCAAAAGATGTTGCAGATGTTCGCTTTAAAAATCCAATTATGTGCAATTATGTTTTGACTTCAACGGTGAAGGCGTCATTTCACTAGACTCGCTTGTTCATTCACATAATGAAAACACGTATTTTATCATAACCGATAAGATGTTCACTTTCACCACTGACGATAGAATAGAGACTTAATGTTATGACTTTATATCCATTTTGCCCTTACTATGAAGTTTCATATGAATACGACTGAGTATAACTGCGGTAGAACTACAAACAAATTGTCCATGGCCGTTAAAGAAATAAGAGTATTCCAGCATGCGTCCATTTTCACTGCCGAAGAGTCTTTCTTTAAAATAGAGGAAGGCCAAGTGGGGTCTATCTGTTGAATATAAATGATTGCATCCAGGGCGTTGTTTTGAGGAACTTTGAGCGTTCATGTTATATCGACTGGTCTGATTCAAGTGGATAAGATTGGATAATGTTTTGATGCTTTCCAAAATCTTCTATGAACCGAAATATGCCATGTCCGTTTTTTCTTTATGTAGGTTGTAATGTGCAGACTGTTCTCGCAAGAAATTATTTACGACCCTAGGAAGATGTACAAGAAATGAGGATTAGCTTATTGTCTAAAAGATTTGTAAACACTGTGATTTGAGACTTGGTGATGCTAAACGCTATCCTGCCTGGCCGAGTAATTTATATCATGGACCGAAATATCACTGTATTTGTCTAGGTCATCACAAACTTGGTTCTTGTTTTCCAAGTTTTACGAAATTCACATTATCGGATTTGACACTGGATTGTAGATTCAAACATTATTTACGACTCTTAACATTCAAGAACATTGGCTATGAAATTGGTTACTTACAACTGTAAAATCTTTACAACATCTGCGTTAACCAGTTACTGCCTTGATATAAATTTAGGATATGTCATTGGTTAGCATCAAATTAATGCCAAAATATTAGTCTAAAGTGAAACCAAAACTGAAGATACAAAAATAAACAATTGTGATTGTCCAGTTAATCAGTTCAAAACAGTCACAGAAGTAACAGTCAAGGCTTATAATGGAAACTGTTTTACTGTCACAGCAATGTTCGAAAGTCAATCACTTGAGGTCGACAGTGATTTACTTTGCCCCATTACAGAAGACGTAAATACAATAAATAGAGTCAGTATTCGCATTTCAGTGATGAACGTGCCTGATTGCCGCAAAGTGTCTCCTCATAGACTGAACGAGACAACGAAGCTGTCTTTGAGGCCCATGGTTCCAAGCCATTCTGGTAATTCATTTGTCTGAAGAATGCTTGATCTGCTTGGAATAACCTAAACTTGTTTGCAGAACAAGGATATTAATCGAGAAATCAAGGAATATTGGGGTTGCATTATTCATCAAGATGCCTTATAAAATTCTTGTCAGTATAATATTACTATTTCAATAAAATACTAATAGATTTAGAAAAGTAACCTCAATGCAATTGTGGTGTAAAAAATTACGTAAAGGAATAGTAGTGTATAGTATGGTATTCATGAAAAATGATAAATTCCGTATTTTGTCCATGTTTGGATCAAATATGTGATTATACTGTAAATTTCATTCTTACACCAAATATATTAAATACACATTTCGGTGCCCACATATCGGATATAGTGCACCCGTCATAAGTTGAGTTTCCCCTGTTTGGGGTCCTTGCGATGCGATAGGTTTCACAATCATCACCATTTTTTATTCGTGTTCTGTTCTTGCTACCCATGTTCTCCATGTGTGTTTCATGATCTACTCGTCCGGTGAAGGCGCCAGACTGACAAATCATAACATAAAAAGTCAATCGTAGCTATATCAGCTGATAAAGGCGTTGATTCGATAATCATAATATTCATGATTGACATGTTTTCAATTCCTGTTCAGGTATGGACTTAACTCACCGTTTTTGAAATATGTACACGGACTTATATTATTCAAATTAACGAAAGTTTATACTAGGAGATTTAAGCGTCACGTCATCACAATGGCTTATTTTTACATAGTGCATTTCTAAAGGCAGAACCCTTAAAAGTTATTATCTGTTGATGAATTTATGTTAGAAAACGTTTTCATTAGTAGTATACAATTATAAAAAGTTAATTTTTAAGGTTTTCAATATTCTAGTACCTTTGAAATCCTTTAATAAACGAGGTCTTTCAAGTGATAAATCAACTTGTTACATACGCAGTACCCCTTATACTGTAAAGTGGCACCGTCCGCTGCTCATCCAAGACGAGTTCCCCCTCCACCTAGCCATAATGTTATCCGATACTCTGATCAAAATAAGTTCTCTTGTTCTGTGCAAATAACGAGTTACTTAGTGATTGCAAGGCTAGAGTGAAAGACTCATTAAGATGGGTTGTACTCTCTGAACACTGCGTTTTCAATGTTCGGAGTTTATATCCTTAGCAGTTGATCTCGAAGTGTAGCTGAGGTTAAGTTGAAAGGTCTATGTCGAAACGATTTCAGTCGCACTAACGCCGTTAACAACTGCTTCATGATACAAGGGAAACAAGGGTAGTTATTTATCATTTATCTATCAATTATTTCCGAAGCAGCCTTGAAAACGATCCTTTTCTGTCCCTTAGATTTCATTGCAAAGGGCCAAAACATTTTTGAGAGCGTGAAACTGAAGAGAAAAACGAAGGGTAGAAACTGAAGAAAAGGTTTTGATTAGAAATGTGCAGTCATAAAGCGTCTGCATGTTACGGAAATATCAAAATGAAAAAGGGCACATTTATGTTGTTTTTTAATTCACCCTCGTCATTTATGTTGATAGTATCAAACTCCCTAAATATAAGCATAAGAATTTTCCAGAACGATTTTATTTTATGCTGATCCGAAAATAATATTCTATAATTACTCCAATAATGTAAAATATTATAATGTACTTTAATGTAAGACCATAGGCCATTCAGTGCAAAACACATAAATTATTTATGTTTTCACATCCTCCTTTCCCCTCCCTAGCGTTACCTCACCTGTCTGTCATGTCATGTGAAATCTACAAGCAGGTAGTCGTGTCACCTGCGAGTTGTTTCTTACCTACACCGAGCGAGTTATTTCACCAATGTCAACCTACAGGTAAGCCAGCGTGGGTGACTATGCGAGGCTCTGTGTAGGAGAGAGCCAACTTGTTTCTTTTAAAAGACCGAATAAATTGAGAAATTCTCCGTGTTGATATTTTACACTGAATGCCAAGTTTTCCTCACAAGATCTATCGTTATCCAACTTTGTATTTGAAGTTATAGGGTAATATTTGACAAAGGCTAGCGTATTTAAAAGGAGAATCCCGCAAAGCATGTGTGACCAAGTATTATTATGAAACCTCTAAGCTTCACATTGAGTGCAATGCAATGTTATATAGCTCATATAAAATTGCGTCTCGCATATACCGGTTGAATATCTAGAAAATATAGAAATACAAAACCCTCAATGGCGGGATTATAACTCCTAAATCCGAGTGAGGAGGTAATGTCAGAGGTCAAGGTAAATGTCAAGTCTTTCAGAGAGCTACTGTAGCGCTTTAACCTCGCAGTCTTTTTCTCTTTTGCGGGGTTGGGGGGAGAGGGGGGATGGACCGAGAGAAAATTACAACAAATGACTTGGGTCCTCGAGCAATGCGGAAACCAAAAAGTCTGCTTTACTGGAAAAAATAAGTTAGGGATATTGTAATTTTTATATATTGTAATATTTTGTCTGATTGTCAACAAACAAATACATCATATTTAATAATTTGTAAATTTGAAAACTATTTTTGTTCAGTATGTATTTTTTAACATGTATATTTAAACTCGTAAAGTTGAATATTACAAAAATAAGTGTACCAAATTCGGCCTTGAAAATCCTCAATAAGAACCACTGCAAGTGACGTAATAAAACATGTTTTACGTCATGTACCATTTCGTCGTGATGTCACTCAAAAACTGCACTTTATGGTGGAAATAAGTGCGAGCGTCGCCATCTAATATTCGCCGAGACAATGCATGGAGTTACATAAGTGAAATGAACTACGTGTAGTAACAACCCACGCAGACTTCTACATCAGTGTATGCAAAGCAGGGACCAAACGTGCAATGATGCAAAAATCCCTAATATTACTTAGTTATACATGCTAAAGTAATGTAATTTATCCATTTTTAGGAAAAAGTAAGTTATTTGAACAATAATCGAGGTTGCTGTGAACTTGTATGAATAAATCTTTGTTGCCAGATTAGTATTTCATGTTCACATTCAAGACGAAAACAAATTGCGTCATTTTTCTGCAAAGGTACTCCTATTTTGGCAGTGCGTTGAAAACTAATCTCATTGAAATCAGTTGGAGCCAACCACTCGCACCTAGCCTATCTAATCTGAGTACCAAACCTACATGTATTTATAATTCAATGATTGAGGGAAGTAGACAGGACCTGGGCCTGGGTTTTCAAAGCTTACTTAGTAATACAGTAAATACCATGCTTTTACATTGGCCTACGACTATCTAAGCATGTATCAAGAGATAGTCGAAAATCTAGGCCCTTGTTCACAATCTGAAGCACACTGCTTTATCAAGTGAAACATACTTGTAGAACAATCGCATTTAACGCGTTGCGCTGTATATGCACATGCTATTCTGATGAAAATGTACAAATGACAATATGGCCAAGCAAAGAATATTCTGAATGAGATCGTTAAAAGTTTACATTCTCGAAATACCTTCAGATGGGATGCAAATAAGATGAAGGTGAGCATTTCTCTTCCGATACAAACCATTTTCAAGCAGCTTTGTTACAAATCTATGTTCAATCAGATGGTAATAAAAATCTGAGAAAAACACCCTTGACATTTTTGACACTGCTTATGAAAGCAAAAAATTCTATCAATATTCATATTTAATACCCAACGGTTTTGTTGGGGTGAACACATTGATTAATCACTATCGCGACCGAATACACTCTTTTATACAGCGCAAATACTTCCATGGTTCGTGTTAATACTTGGGAATCTGAATTTCTAATTAAGAGAAAAATAAAAGAAAAATAAGATGTAAACGACATGGTGTTTGGGAGACGCTACACTGGGCAATGAAGTAGAGGCTTGCATGACGAGAAAGAAATGGACACGATTTCTTCGTTTCTATCCAAACATACAGTGCGTTCTTTACATACAACACGTATTGGACATGTGAACTTAATTTACTGGAGGAAATCACGTATGTAATATAAACGCGTAGTTTTAAATCACCCAGACAATAGAAATGAGAAACATATGGTTCCTGACTAAGATCTATGTCATTGTCAGGGGAAAGGATATTGAGATCTTTGGTTATAAAACGATCTTACGAAATGTTGGAGTTCATTCAGAATCATTAGTTTTTTTAAAAAATAATTCTTTTGAGAGCATTGTTTTATCAAACTACATAAATAAATGTATTCAGCTTTGATCTGATTTGATTATTTGCTAAATTTGAACATATATGTAATAAGTTTTGTTTTATACTAAAAATATGATGCCTGAAATTCCTGCGAAACGTACTTTGATTCAACTCTAATGTCTTCGGATAACTGGTACACACATTTAATTTTGTTGATGTACGGTTTCAAACAGATATTTCTAAATCCGTTCCTCAGTCTAAAATACATCACTTGTATGATTGATTCCCAAAGTAAAGTATAAAACATTTCATTTCAAGATTGAAGATATTACATACATACGTTAACGTAATACACAAAACTTTACTTTCATATTGTTAAAGACAAAAAATTATAGAATTTTGATACCTCGTACATATTTACTACTTCTAAAAACAACGGACCGTTTAAAGTTCACGTTAAATCGACTATATTTATATCTTAAAATCTAACTTGCTCAGGGACAAAATTGTCACTTTAAATAATTTTACCAATTTTAGCCTTTCAGAAAATTCTGAGTTTCTTTATTACCAGATATTTTTCAACTCGTGTGTCAACATATTAAAAAGACGAGAAGGCTGAGAAGTGACAAACGTCGAATGGCGACACCTTTCGGCTGTATCAACTTTCAATCTTCAACCTACATCGACGTTTTAGTGATAAACAGGAAGGTGAGAGTGGACAATAACATCTCGTAAATGTTCATGGGTTGTTCAATCAGTGACCAGCCTTGAGGCGTTAACAATCACTATGTTAAATTAAATTTCTTTGCCTTTCCGGACATTGACACAGCATGCATAGGACATTAACCATATATTAAATGAAATGGTCATCATCGGTCTATTGAACAGCCCAGGTGCCCTGATTACTCTTATCCAAGCATGACCGCATACAGACACGCCGACATATAATTTGTACCATTCATGACGTCGCTTAGAGACAGGGTTGGCGGTGGTTAAGGTAAGTACACATCAGGATTCTCAGAGCTGATATATCTGCTTTTTGTGTTCGTGTCTTTTCAAATATCACTACGGATTCTTTGTATTGTAACATCGGATTACAAATTAAAATAGGGAAACAATGGCGATTCTTCTCACAGTGAGGGGATTTACCAACATTGATTATGAACAGTTATCTTTACTTCTGTGTCACGTGACTTTTCAAATTTAGTAAGGTGACGTGATTGTCAATTATTCTAGCACCTTTCATCAAATTGCATGATAATGATTATTAACATGTTACAACACAATGAGCCAGGTTTCTAATTATCGTTGCGAACTTTTATGACAATATCCATATTATCTAGTTTTTTTCCGTTTATTAATGATCTTAGAATCACTTATATGCACTTATATGTTCATCAATCTCTTTATCATAAAGTGTTCTGTTAGATCAATAGATACTTTTTTTTATAGCGTTCCTTATCGAGGCTTGCCTTTGTGATCTGACATTTATAAATGTTCGTAGATTGACTCGAAAATCTATCGATTCGAAGGGATGTTGTTGTCATGAAGATGATATCTAAAATATCATTTAGTAAACCACATTGTCGTCTGATACCAAAATGGCAACACCGGTTGATAAAAGAAAGAAAAGATAGAAATATTCGTTGCTTGTAAGGGATATCGTATTTTATCATAGAAAGATTATTCATTTGATATCATACGACGTTATTATCCAAAATTGTTCTTCATTACTTCCTTAACACATCGCTAATATCTAAGTTGCAGTTCTACTATGCCATCAGCTGTGACATCATTGAAACGTGATGTCATCAGGGTTATGAAGTCAGTTAGCTCTTCAACACATCACTGCTGTGTAATTTGCCGTTCTTATATGTCATTAAATGTGACATCATAGAGATGTGATGTCATCAGGAATTTGACGTCAATGCAGTTAGCTTCTCAACACATCACTGCTATTTAATTTGCAGTTCTGCTATGTCATTAAATGTGATATCATAGAAACGTGATGTCATCAGGAATTTGACGTCAAGGTAGTTGACTTCTTAACACATGACTGCTATTAAAGTTGTGGATCTGCTTTGTCATTAAATATTACATCATTGAAACGTGATATCATCAAGTTTTGACGTCATAGCAATATGGGTCATAACTATACAATTTATTGTCTAAACATACACGCAAGAATATATCAGTGACCTCTTACACTCGTCTAACTCTTGTTTCCCCTGTTATCGATAATCCAACATTGTTCAATAGCTGATATACATTTTGCAAAATTGCAAATTGTGATATGAATATCTACAAGATAAGATAAGATAACACTTTATTACCCATAAGGGAATTCCTCTTACATTTCTATTTCTACACTGTCTATTTCATCCATCTGATTGACACCTGAAACACGCATGTCACTTTCCTACTTTACATGTACCGACAAATGTTTACAAATCAGGAATCATTTAAATAACATATGCAAATTAAATATTCAAAATTGTCATGAAAACGTTTTCACTACTCTAAGCCCTTACGAGCATAATGTGTTTAAAATAAGTGAAAATTTATGCGAAGTGTATAGCTAGGGTCAACTGACGTGTCTCAAGTATTTAAATCTGACAAAAGTCATGTCAAATGCTCCAATTTGGCATTCTACACTATTCACAAATGACAAGATAAGCTTCGTTTGAGCATAGGCGGGCCGGTCACGTGATGAGAGATGCGCGTAGCACCAAGTACGCTGTCAAGGTGTATAAGTTTTGCTTGGACAGCTGCCATTATCGGTCTAAATGGCGCACAGGCAACTGGAAACAGTGACCCGGCGATTGAACGCACGCGTTAACATTATCTTGCTACGATAAATTTTTTTTAATCTGCAACGCATTTATGCATTTTCAACAATGATCGTTTGTATTTTGCAAGAAATCTACGTGATTTGCAACCAATGATCCTTTGAATAGAAAAACAACTTCTATTGATTTACAACTTCTTTATTGCAAGTTTTCGACGTTTCGGTGTAGATACAAACACCGTATTCAAGTGGTATCAACCAACCAAGCAATCTTACCAACATCTAAATGCCTCTCAATGAAGTCAATATCCTTTGCTTATCAATCGAACGAGATTTTACGACACGAGCTTAGCCAATAACGCGTGATTTTCAAAATACGACCATTTTAAATTTTTCACGTAATTGACGTGTTTTTTGAGATTTTCTAAAGGTAAATATTTGCCTATTTCAAGGAAAATTTACCTGTCTAGTCAACGATTATCACCAAGCTTACGATTTGCGATCAATAGCAATTTTCACGTCATGCAAGTGTCTATAGTTGATTAAGAAAATGTGTTCAATGAACAACATATAAAAGGTCTCAAAATTCAGACATTTGAAAATTGCCAAAACTACCATGGTAGTGGAAATGTGATTTGATATACTTAGAATATACTTATAAACGTATATCAGTCTAATTTGAAAGTATATGTGGTCACTAAGGTCCCATATAACCTGGTCCGGCTTTCAGAAAGTTTTTCGCCCTTCCACTTGTTTCGTGAGTTTTCTGCCAATTCAAGAGGCTTACGTTACGCTCCGAGATTCCACTTCGAGTTAAGAGCACTCAAACTCTGTTTGACAAGTTTCACTAAACCCCTTTTATGCTCGTGGCTCAAATAATGCACTTGTTAGTATGTTTGATAAACCGCCATATGGTCCACAAGAGGTTCGATGGCTCACCCGCTCAAAGGATCAATTTAACTTATCTCAACTGATGCCATTATGTTTTAATTTAAGTCAGATTTGTCCCTACAAGAAATTCGTGAAAAATGTATTTTCATAATATGTCTTTTGTTTGTTATGTTTTGGCTCACTTTTAAATTGTTGATTTAATATAATAACTTTATACCAGTCCGATTATTACTTTGTAACAGAAATGATGTTTGATAAGTAAAAAAAATGTTGTATAAATAATCACCTTTACATAGCCCCTTCAAATTCTACTTAACTGTATATAGGTATTTGATATTACTTAATTTACTGATTTATACGACTGCCATGAATCTTAAATGTTTTTAATATTTTTCGCAAACTGCCTATATAGATAAAATCTCACGAATGTGCGAGCGGAAAAGGAAAATTGCGCACTAGATATCGGAATGCATTTCGTGTTCGTCAACATTATCCCGTGAGAAAGTACTTGGATTTTGAGTTGATGAATTGTCTCTTTCTCCTACTCACAGGACAAACAGTGCGTCAAAGTTTTTATTCTGAAAAAAAGATTTCATGGTCAGGATAAATTTCTCTGTTGGTTGGATACATTTTTAAATGAAGATAAAGTAAAGCTTAGGGTCCTTTATCAACTGCCACACTCCCAATGCTTAACATAACTAATTAGTATCTGAATCCATCATACCGTACAACATCTAAACATGTTCTCACGACTCAGTTCCAAATGATGCCTTTCAGTTTATCAAAAGTTACATATTTCAAGTGGGAAAATAAATTTTTACATTTAAAGAAAATTTGGGGTTTCCGTTGGGTCCGGAGGACGAAGATCTGCTTGACCGTTTTGTACTATTTAACAGATTCTGCGTTGTCATCTTGAAACATTTTAAAAATAATATAAAAAGTTAATACTAAAGTTTATGTACATTGATGTTCTGCTATAATTTAACCACATGCTTGTTCTGTTAAAGTCCCGTCAACCATCCGTGTTCATTTCAAAATTAACAGAAAAATACTGCTTTTATGAGGACCAAATGTCTTTAATTTCTTTGTAATCAATTAAAACGAATCGAATAACAATCTAAGCCCTTTCGTTTAAAATCATTCAACTTTAAACCTATCATACCGTCTTATGAATAAGAGATCGTTGAGAAGTATCCTCCAAGTTCCCTGTGTTTACCGAGAGAGGGAGAGAGATCTATCGATGACCGAGGTCCTTATGGCAAGTTATCGGGAGGTTGTGGGGAAATTATCAACCGTTTGCTTTATACCTCCCTTAACCTAATGTCCACTCAAGATCGCCATCTTAGAAAGACAATATCATGTGACCTATACCCTTCAATCAAATGTTCATTTATCGACTGAATGAACTCGGAGGGCTGATAATGTATTTATAATCGATTCCATGGTAATAATGCAAATGAGTGGCAATTTTTCGCGTCGGAATTCATTCCACTTATCATCTCTCCCGGACGTGATTATGAGAATATCGAAAGTGATTAAAGATTTATGAAATTAACCAGACTTGGAAACCCAATATTTATTATACAATGCTTCGCCCCTGTCCTGTACGATAGTGCTTTAGATTGGGAATAAACAACACTACTATAACCGTCTCTTACTAACGCAGTGATGGAACACCTTCTTAATAGAGTCTGGCAAATTTAAACTGCGAAAGAAAGAAATGTCATTTTTAATCTGTAAACTCATCTTATACCCAGTTTAACTAGCGGTGAGTCATTCACTAAACAAAACAAATTCTGTTTAAAGCGAGTTGAAAATGAAAATCCTGACATATTCGTTATAAGGGGTGCAGATATACCCAAGGGGATACTCGATAATGAATGAGTTTCGTTAACATGAGTGATTACCACCAAATAATTATAATATTAGAGGGCCATATCGCATTGCATTATCTTCTTCATATTCATATTCAGGGTAACCTTTCACTAATCTAGCGAATTAGTTAATTACAGAGTGTTATAATTGCCTTTTGATAATGTGAGAGAAAAAACAAGTGAAGCAGTTATCTGGATAATTCATTCGAATTGAGAGAACCAGGACAAGTTCATTGGGTGTCCCGAATCGTTGGGAAAATTAATACCGAAAAAATGAATTTCATTATGATTTGGTTGATAGCACGTACACGTTAGAAATAGAAAATAACGTTACAGTGCAATTACACAATCTTAAATTAAGCAGTTCTTCTTATAAGAAACAAGTTTCTTTAAGGGGCATTTTAGAAGCTGGATTAATGAAGAAGAAGAAACAAGTTCTTGTAGATAGTCAATAGTCCTTCTTTAACGAAAATCGACGTTTCGGTGTAGGTGTTTACACCGTCTACACCAAAACGTCGCATTTAGTGGAAAAAAGTAATTGACTATCCATAACAACTTGTTTGTCGTCAAGAAAATAGATGACAATAATCCGTCATTAAATCTGATTTGAATAATTTTGGGATGCTGATCTATAACTAAAAGACAACTTATTCATTTTGAAATGCAAGTTGCAAGTTTTCCAATTTGCTTTTTGTATGAAAAGGATTTTTTTTATTCAAATGTTGGCTTTTATAAAAAAAAAGCTTGGAACAAAGTAAAATGAAAGCAAATAACAAAGCTTAATTTCTGAACAAAAAACACGTTATGAAAGCATGCTCAGATTTTTCCCAAGACCTCAAACTTGAGGAAGCTGAAATCGCTTGTACAGATTTCTGAAAAACAAACAAACCATGTGTTCTGAAACTGCATATTTTAGTAATAAAAACGTTTGTTTAAATCCTAAAATAATGCATATCTTACGTATTCTACTTTTGAAAACCTTTCCAAAATTTAATAAAAAGGGAAATGTAGAAAATTTTGTGATATCGCAGAATTTCTGTTAATATTTATAAACGACGGATCGAGAATATAAAAAATGTAGTCATCGTATATATTTTCTCTCAACTTGAAAAGCAAACCTTTCAATTCAACATTTTGAATTGTGTTTCCAAAAGTTATTTGTTTGACGGAATAAATATATACTTGTGTGTTTGTATTGAGCATAACAACATGATATGTGAAACGCGTTTGACTTGCAAAGCATTTAAAAACCATGTATCTCAAAATTGCATGTAGACTGTATATTTACAGCTTTCACAACTGAAAACAAGATCAACAAAGTATTATAACATTTGTTTATTATATTGCAAATTTAATGTTTGACCAGACATTATCATATAAATTATTTTGACAGATATGACAGTATAAATAAATAATATTTCAAATAACCAGCATACACAACTCATGCAAGCTATAAGATGACCAGTTTCGTATCACACAATTAAACAATTGAACGTAGTACATTCCCTACTAGGGGACAGCAAAGACATCATTTTCAAAGTACAAGTCAGAAAAATTAAAACGTCAAAGACGTAACTTTACATTCCTCAAAATATTTATAATATCTATGCTAAAAGAAAAATTAAGAAAAAAATTAAAAATAAGAATGTAAATATGTTTGTGAAATATTAAACCACCCTGGCACTTATCACAATTTTGTAAAAATGGGGGGAAATTATCAAAGAACTATCAAATAACCATAATCCCGAAAGGAAACACAATTAAAACAAGAAAACTATTTCATAAACTACAAATATCTTTTGCTTTTAAGTATTCATACACTGACAACACCTCTAAACTAGATTCTCAGATCTTTCAAACCCTACAAACAAAACAAATCAAACATATTGAGCAAATAGTTTTGGGACGAAACATAAAAACAAATCGAAAAGAAATTTAAACAAAATCTTCGAAATCATTTAAAAATTGTTATCATAAAAAACTTTTACCTTATTCTTTTTAAAAAATCAAATTGCACATTAGTCAATGTTCATATCAAAATGAAATGTATCCAATATTGAATTTTGATTGAAATTGACACTCCGACTTTTCTCAATAACAACTGAATGTATGGATGAAAATTTCGTGGCTCCTAAAAGGGATCTATTACAAAATCGCATCACCTCAGGTGCAAATTTCACATGAAAAACTGACCGCAGGCTCCGGCTAGTCTAGCACGGCCACCTGCACGCCTCAGATTCAGCCAGTAAAACTATTGGCTGTTAGCAGAATCTTCGTTTTTGTGTAATCTAGATTGAAGTTGTCTATTAAAATAAATATAACTTCCGTCAGTTTGTTAATGAATGTTGAACGTGGATGTAAACGAACTCCATTGAAATAATCAACCGATGTGAAATTCTTCATATTGAAGGGATAAAGGAAATTTTTCTCGTTTGCTTTTCGTGAAAAAACAAGGAATTAAAATTTATATTTTTCGATAAACATTAATAATAACTTTATAAACACTTTCAAAATCGAAAATTTTCCCTCGAACTAATATTAAGGCTAACATTATGATAAGTTACAAGTTTCAAGCAGACAATACTAAGTTAGCTAAATCTATTTCATCTATAAATTACGAAATATGTCCAAAAGGGACTTGAAAATCGTCAGTATTGTTCATGTAAGCGTGTCGTATGAACTTTAATGTATCTTAAAGGAAGATAGTAATTCAAAAGAAAATATTTTGTGTGTGATAACTTCAAACGTTATGTTAACAAGAATTCAACAAACTAAGTCATAATGAAATGATCGAGGAATGATTGCAACATGGAAAATATAAAACATTTTGCCTATGAGCTGGTCCCACGAACCTTGATGTGTTGTTAATTTCAAGTGCAATCTTAGCATGCGAAATTTATTTCATTAGAATTTTAAGAGATTAAAGAAAGAATATTATCAATCATTCACGATTAATAAACCACAATTTTAACGTTCCGGTCTCATTGTAAACCTACATGATATTTACAAGGATTCTGAACACATAGAACGCGCACTATACACATCAACCTACAGCACCATCGAAATTGACATGATGAAGAGAGAAATAAACACATGCACTTTGAAATATACACTGGCTTGGAATGTACAATATGTCGTTAACACCATAACAAAATAACAATCTACAATTTATCATAGTAATTCTAATTACCTTTCTTAATGACATTCATCCATATAGGGCATTACCCTTTATTCCTTTTATTGGAGAAATATTTTAGATTCAACTACTTTTCAAACAAATGGAAAAAAATGTTTCTGAAGTATTTTTTAATCAATCGTATTAGATTTGAAATATTTTAAAGAAAAAAGGATCTGAACCATGAATGTTCACGTGTTGATATGGCACAATAGATTAATATCACGATTCGTTTTCATCTTTATGGTACTATTCTTACTTAAACTTTAATATTCTCTTAAATGGACATTTGAATATTATTTTTCAAATTCTTACAGTATAATTTAGGTTTGTAATGTTATCTTATTCCTTACCAAAACTGTATTTTATTCAGTTAGAATATGATTAAAAAGAAATATCATAAAAATCATAAAACTATTTACATTTTAAAGGGCGGAGCAAAGCGGCTCCCTTGAATAGACATGTAACTGACAACTTCCTACAGGGGCAATCAACCATACGCATTAGCATTTTGAGGTATATGGTGCGTACAAATCACCAAAAAGGTAGAGCATTTGTGGGAAAAGAGTAGAACATTTCACAACTGTATTGAATTGTTTAGTATTTCATTTTTGTTTCGGTGTATACAATACTGTGTTTTCATTAAATTATTTTGGGGTGGATAGAAATAATCATGACTAATTTGTTTTAAATGTTTTTCTTTATTTTCACATTTTTAAATTTTAAAAAAAATAACAGGACTTGTTATGAATTGTTAGATTCTAGATTTGTAATATCGTTTGACACTAAAAATTAAATGTAGGACGTACATACAGGACTTAGGTACGTTTCGCTCTATCTTCTTTGGAAAGAAACATTCCGGTTAGCACTTTTCATATTGAAACATGCTCAAAATGTCGACTTTTGATCAATTGCCTTATAAAATTGACAGATCCAGTACATTTCACGTTGTAAACTGATCTGTCAAATGAATATTAGGGTATTTAAGCAGGATGACGAACGTTAATATTAATGAAGACATACTAAAGAATTAATGTCATTGCTTACAATGTAACTGACGATTGCTTGTCAAGAGCGAAAGTTTTCCATGATTTACGATCGCCAGTGCCTCCTTTGTCATGGGTTGCTAAGTAAAAATAATGATATTGTCACAGATTTCAACAGGCAAGCAATATGCACAGTCTACAAAAACTGAAAGTGGAAAGCTAACGAAATCACATTGAATCATACACAGCGACTGTTCTTTTTATGAATCAAAGCAAAACGTCCATAACGTCACTTCCGTTTGAACAATCGCCATTTTGAACTTGACGTCTAAACAATAACACACAGACAACTAGCGGGCGTCGTGGCATAAACTTAATGTTGGCACATTGATACCGTCTAGTCCCAGCTGGCACGAGTTCTCATTGCCTTTCTCAAACTGAATCTCTCTCATTCTTTTCTTTTGCTTCATACGACGGTTCTGGAACCAAATTTTTACTTGGGTTTCATTCAAGCCTAATGCTGCAGCGATCTCGATTCTCCTTGCACGGGTGAGATATTTATTGAAATGAAATTCCTTTTCCAGTTCTGTTAACTGTTTATTGGTAAAGTTCGTCCTCCCCGATGCTCCTCCCGGTTGTTGCTGTTGCTGCGAGGGGGCGCTGTATCCATATTCGCCTGGCTTCCCAGCTGAAAAAGGAAAAGAACAAGAAAAAATCAATTCTTTTGATGAATGATACGTCAGTCTGGCTGACTGAAAGATACATCATCGAGGACGGTGGAAAACGATCTGAAAACGACAACACTCCATGCAAACGCTGACACAACGATGATGAGTTATTAATTGAATAATGGCACGCTAAATGAGCGCTAATTTCCTAATTCCTCCTTCATCAAGTTAGACTTCCTTTTGGACAGAACAAGGGTGATATTTATATCAGTTTCACGCCTGTACACGGTAAAATGACACTGTACGACTTGCACGGTCCTGCGATATATTTCAAAATGTACATCTTATTGTCATTATCGCCTGTAAATTTCCGCCTGTTCGTAGACAACGGCGGAGAAACAGGTTGTTAATTGCGAAATTGAAATCGGAGAATATATAACAGACAAGATTCCGTCAGATCTGTCAATTAATACATTGTTTTCGGTTAATGACGTCGACCATAAAATGCTCATAAACAGTTTCAAAAGAAATAGGGACGACTCCAGAAAATGATGGCTTCTCAATACGTCTCCTCCGTCTAGTCAATGTCAGTCAAATATTCAAGGCGATGAGAAATTATTTTCAAATGATGAAGTTAATTAAATATGATTTGTGTTTGAAATACGATTTTAAGCAACGAGTTCAATATATATTTACATTCAGATTAGGATTATTTATAGAAAAGTAATGTATACTTTTGAATTGATAACATATTTTTCCATTGTGATCATTTTCAAAATCTTATTTTAGAAACATGGGATTTGAGGCAACCAGTTCATATGATATTTATGAGAGGATTAAGGTTACATGATCATTTATAAAATAAAAATAAGGTATATATGTGAACAGCCTTTTTAATGTTATCATTTTTCAAAATAATATTTTAGAAAAGTTGGATGTAAAATTCTTGTTCACAATATTAATTGGTACGAATAAAGGTTTGCTTTGGAATATAGTTACACAAACATTTCGAGTTGAATGTGAATATGTAAATTAGACAAACACTATAAAGTCATCATGTTTGACTGTTGTCCGTGTGCAGAGATCTTTAAGTATATCAAGTGCTACAAGGAATCGCCATTACATATTTCACTTCATCGAGGAGCAATTCTGATTTTATTTACACAACAAACACAGCCTTAGGAGGTTTAACATCTCACACGTTTTCAAAGTTGTGAAATGTTCATACATATTTACAGTACATGGCGCAACGGTCGCCATTTGCATAATCATTTTCATGTAAGTGCTTATTAAAATGAACACATACAATCAAACTTACTTTTATATCTATAAAATACTTCACATTGATAAGAAACTACCGTTTCGTTCAGTAATTGAAAATCGATTATTACAAAAAATATTTTTTTAAATATCTTTGATAAAAAGACATGTCAAGATCACTGTTCTACTAAAAGTAAGAATCTTAGATTATTTTAATTTTTAAGGTAATAATTAGTAAACCAAAAATTGATTAAATAATTTAAAAAAACTCTCTAATATTCCTCCCAGTTATGACCTTCCCGTGTCTAATTCGTAAGACACTGATATGAAAATCATAAGCACATTTAATTAAAAATCATAAATACCTAATAAACGTAAATGTTAATGATCAAACAAAAATGATGTGGACAGAAAGGAGAAAGGAGAAAATATCACCATCTAACCCGTTATTCAAATCATGATGGATATTTACTAGAGATGATGCTAAGCCAGCACATCCTAAATCCAAGAGCCGTTATTAATCAAAGATGAGATTAAAGTTATATGAGATGGCGGTGTAAACAATATCGGTAGCTTCAAGATAAATGGCAGTTCCATCTTAGTATGATGGATGAAACAGCTTAATAAACAACGAAATTGTTCAAAGAAATTCAATCTGGAAAACTTCGGGATTTTATTTTGAGTACAGATTTGTTATTATTAAAAGCGAAACTCTGAAATGACATTAGATTTCAATTTATTAAACAAAACATATATGAAATACGATTATCATGTCAAAGTGTATTTAATATTCCAAAATGAAATATCAAACCATAGACGGAAGTTTCATGAATTAGTTCATGGTTTATGCTTCAAATCCTAAGTAGTATATATTCCTTACATCAAATTAGTGAAATTTTAGTGAAAAACTGAAATTTTGTTATTTAAATATAAGATAGATATGGAACAAAGACCGTGATATTTAATAATATATCAACTAAAATTTCCGTTGCCTAATATTTCTTAAAAAATGCTAACCATATTTTATTTCAAAATTTCAGAGTGATTGAAACTTACCAGTCAAATATGCTCACAATTTGAATTAGAGTATTACCGATTTATCATATAACATACAAACGGCGCAACCATTCAACAAAATAATCGATTAAAATTTTGCAAGAGGCGCCAAGGATGTTCCACATTTTCAATCAAACGAAATTTCAATAATCGTAACAAATTATATATTTCAAGATATTAACTGAAAATGAAATAAACTACTTCAATGCATCGAATAAACTCAAATGAAATCCAATTTTGAAACTTTTTGTAACAATAGGTTCATTCCGTTTGCAAATGATCACTTTGTAGAAGGAGTTATGTTGTCAAGGGAAGCGAGCAAGGGCTATCATTTAATTGATCAATTCCGTTTAAACCAGCACCATTCATCATCGAAGAGAAAGTTAAATCGCAAGCTGTAGATGTTAATTCGCTACAAGCTCCGTAAACACATGCAGTTATCGTTCGCGAGACATTTGTCTTCCGTACGCCAAAAGCGACTGTTTCAAGACTAACGCTTGTCGCTATCAAAACATATCAATTACACGATCGGCGTAAAAGGGATGGCCCATCTATAATTGTATCTTTGCAATGGACAATTAGGTTTTGGCGAGGGCCATGCCAAAAGCTATTGAATCCATGCTGGGTAATAGAAATGTACAAGCGCACATTTCAAGCAGGCGCAAACAGGTGCCGCTCGTTCTGAACATGCTATTGACATGCACGTGCAAATCGTGCAGCCAAGGGAAGAAACAGCTTTACCTTTTCCGATGTAATGAACTTTAATCAATTGAATCACCAGGCGCGATTGAGGAAAAGACAACAATTTCGAATTTACAAAAACAGGAAGCAACATGGAGACTAATTTTGGTTTTGAATTAATTCATTGTTTGCCATTATCTGTTACAAACAGCGCACACTGGTTTGGCAGTTTGCAAAAGAGTTCCCTTTAGGAAAAATAATTACACTGTTTAAACTCTTTGATGTTATTTCTGACATGTATTTGAATAAATTTCGGCAAATCAAAATTCTTTAAACCCAAAATTATCAAATAGTCGTTGGAACCAATAAATCTGGATTTTAATTGGAAAAATACCTCTATTCATTGAAATAACATTATACATTTTTATCTATCAGTTTAGAAAAAATAATTTAATGGTTTTAAGAAACAACAGCCGACAAATAATTAAAACTGACCGCTTCTTTTTACTTAACGTAAAAGAAATAACGTACGTAAAAGTGTAACGATTATTAATTAATTTCAAATTTTTAAAAGTTGTTCCTTGAAAAATAAAACATGTTTTAATGATGACTAGATGGTAAGTACCCTAACATTTTTTTGAAAAGCCGAAAACATAATGCATCGACCTCTAAATGATACTTCCCTCTTCATGATCTAGGACACCATCCTTCAAGAAATGTAACATACATATTAGTGTCATTAGCACGGATAGACTCATCAAAAACAGATGACGGAGAAATACAATTTATCATCGATCAAAATAAGGCGATCGATCATGTAGAACATAAGATTAATTAGTGGTTTAGATTGAACAAATTTCATGATACATCGGTGTAATTATCAAATATTTCTATCACAAATTAATTGATCAAATTTGATAGATCTGCAGGACAAACTGATTGGCGTATGAATACGAAGTATTCACATGCTATGCATAACTGGTAATTATGAAAGTATTTATTGAATTCATAATTGCGGTACCAATGTGATGTTGGTGTAGACTAATTTCTTTTGTACATATGCCCTGACAAGAACCAAAAATATATCAAGAAAACCTTAAAACTTATTTGATATTTTCGATATGATAGAAGATAGAAAGTAATTACAAATGGAAATTTTAAGTCATCTGAAAAAATATATTCACATTCACTACAAACGCAGTGTGGACTATGAATTTCATCTAACGAAAAATGACAACATTAAAGAATTAAAGAAAACGACTTTTAATTTAAGAATTACATTTAGACAGAGGCCCTTATAATTTCCGTTAATTTCATAGTACTTCCTAACCTTATTAACTATTTGCCTGAGGAAATTTTCAGCCTCACGTCAGGTAATATTTCACCTGTCATCTAAA
Organism: Phorcus lineatus; assembly: GCA_921293015.1. Taxonomy (NCBI): domain Eukaryota; kingdom Metazoa; phylum Mollusca; class Gastropoda; order Trochida; family Trochidae; genus Phorcus; species Phorcus lineatus. The sequence continues at coordinate 21,983,038 of OV121091.1, read as the reverse complement.
ACCTAGAGTTAAATCATGTTGTCTTTGGGGCTTTGGGGGTCAAACAAGTATTCAGCATTTGATCATTTTATTGAACACAAATTTCGATAACAGTTAGAAAAAAATCTATGAACTATCATACAAGTAATTCCTTTCTGATTTTATAGTGATCTTCGTGGACAAGTCTAATCACCACATCGGTCATTTCATGTAGGTGAAGCCAGTGGTGTATATATTTACGAAAACACGTGAACGTGATCAATCAAAACTGTGTATGTTTCTTACATCGGTTAATGATGATCTCACACGTCATTTCTGCATTCTAACATGAATTTTCAAAATACTCAAAATAAAGCACACGAATTTACCAAAATCTAAAAGAAATCACTTCAGGGCAGGAAGTCCTGATACGAAACATTTCATCGTTGTAGATATAAAACATATTTGTGACTTGTAGCTACAGGGATGCCTATTTTACTAATCCCCTGTCATTATATAAATCTTGTAACTCATGATTTGAGACACATATCAGAAAAAAGATACAAGTCACGACAAAATCAATGTCGTAAATTTATCGATGGGCGTCGTTGGACCAATTTCCGGCAATCTTCCGGAGGCACTTCAAATTCTTACAACGCTCGTTGACGCGATTTAGTTTATGTATTCTTTATGTTGAGTGCCGAAGGCTTGATTTTACCCGCTGATGCAGATTTAGAGTTTATTTATGAGTCTTCATCCGAGCGAAGATTTAGGATCATTTGATGTTTCTCTCTTAGTCGGTAACTTCAAAGAAACTACCTGACATTAGTTATTGGCAAGTCTTTGATTTCAAAGACACTCCCGATAATATTTTATGCACAAAGACAATCGAGACATTTATCATGACGCTGCATATTCCTTGATAATTAGTCACAATGTCGTTTGTAAGTAAAGAAAGATAAAACGTTGAACTCGTGATCAATTGAAATACATAGTTCGAATATTTGGATTGTGCTATAGATTTCAGCCCTTACATGAACATCTAAATGACCAATATGTTTTTATAGATTAAGCAAAGTTTTAATCATTGTTGAACAGGATATTCGTAACATAAGTTCGATTATAACGTGGGTATTGATTAAATAATTTAAACAATTCTTTTCGAAATAACAATGATTCGGTGATACAGGATAGCAGAGAACGGCTGATGAAATTATAGATAAGAATAAACATAGGATATATCTAATACTTATAATGACGAGTAGCATAAAGCTAGATAGGAATAATCGTTTAAACCATTTATTAAATTGAAATTAATTCTGAAGATGGAGACATAAAAATTCATTTATTAATACATACATAATGGAGGAGTTCATTCATTGTATAATTTCTCCATCGAGTAAAAAGAAATATTAATGTCACGATGATTGTAAATCTCACGTTCTTTATTACTAAGCAACAAGAAATAAACTACCATTCGCCTCGTTAATGATGGCAAAAGATCAAAGACTGGCGATACTGACACCTGAAATGTACAATCCTCGTGTGATCAATATATATGAGACACGTACACTCAATCCCCAAGGGCAACATAATAATGTCCATTTAAAAGATTACATGCAAATGAAGCTACTTCAAAAATACAGACATCCCAAGACACTAATAATACCTCATTTCAATCATATTAGTTGGATATCGCCCAAAATTCTCATGTCCAACAAATGGTGGAAACAGATGTTTGCGAATAAAGTTCTTTTCAACATTCCAATCGGAAGATATTGGATCAAATCTTTCCTTTATTTCTGTGTGTCATGAAGTACAGATGCTCACTTAAGGTTTAAAATTGGTAGTAAAACGTTTTTCATGAAATGGTTTTACACAAAACGCAAGCTCTATTGTTTTTCTGGTATTGTGATATTATTTGACGTAATAAAAAATTGGTTACTGAAAAGTAAAGTTGGCAGTGTAAAGACGAAAATTGACTGATGACTGATAGCTTTTCAGGTATATTTAACTATGACGACGTTTCTTTACAAAATGAATATTACTGAAATAATAGATGGTTACTTATTTCATTCCAAAAGATATTTTATCCCCAAAAAACATTTTCAATAAGAATTGATACCATTTACGAAACTTCTGAAAGATAACTTTCGCGAGTATGTTTCTTGAATTCTCATCAAGAGAGAATATTCTGCATGAAATTTTGAGGGCGGCGATTCCATTAATTTAATAAACGGTTCCAAAAACAACTCTAATCAGAAAATGGGTAAAACTCTGAATTTGTAAAATCAATAGTTGCGACATTTACATCAACTATTAACTATTCATAACGATTCGAACTTTCATATCAATTCCCTAAAAACGTTATTAATTAAAAAATTATGGAATTAGTAGTGAATGAACAATATATAATTTTTTGAAAAGAAATAAACAAAGGTTACACCAAAACTTGAAATAAGCAACTTGCAATGGCTAGAATATGTTGACCGGTAACACTATTATGTGATGACATGTCCAGATACAGAAAGAAATTGGTTTTCAACAAGAATGTTGTGGAGTCCATTTGACCCCTGATGCCAATCTCTTGAGTTTCAATTTCATTTGACGTTGGAATGTCAGGAATTGGTTTGAAATGACTTAAAGTGAGCAAGTGAATGGAGTTTCCGCTAACTAAACCTACATTAGACACTTAGACGGGCGAGTTGGCTGGCTGTTGGAACGGGAAATGCTGTTGGTGTTGCCTCACTCTTGGGGTGAAAAATGTACCATTGCAGATAGTGTCAACCTAAATATTACAATATTACACCTACATTAAATTAGTGTGAAAGGGACGCTTCGATTGGCGCTGTTTTTGATGAATCAATCTTCAAGGGGGTTCGTGTGCATGCATTTATATCGTATCAACACAATCCAAACGTGTGAAGATTTTGGTTGCCTAAGATCGGGTAGTTTAACGGGCAACGAGAAATGAAGTGAAGCCAATCGGCGTAAAGAGTGTTTAAAACTCATGATTTGGCAGTTTCTTAACAAACTTTTCGTATTTCGTATATTTGTGGATATCCTACAGAGATTTATTTTCGCGTTTTCAAGTTTTAAAAGAAGGAAAAATACAGCATCTGTAATTTTAGGACACTTTTTACCAAATGAGGGGTTTATTTTACAAATTTAACTTCTGAAAACGTTGATTTCGGACATCTTTATCAGAACCACATTCTGACTTCCAAATACGCAGTTCTTATTTTGTTTTTTAACCAGGTTTTTTTATAGTGTAAAATGTCTTTACTGAATACAAAGGTCTTCGAATCAGCGACATACAAACGAATCTGTTTTTATTGTCTCAGTTCGAAAACAAATAGTTTTCCTCTACGAGTACACAAACTACATAAGTTCTAAGCTCTTCATAAATACTAGCGTCTGGGTTCCGGACATATATATCATGTGTCAACTACCTACGCTCTAACTTCTGATAACTAAGTTCTACATACAAAGCTTTACACAGATAAGACATACTGTGTTCTATACAACTAAAAAAGTGCTGCCTTTTCAACACAAAATCAACTACTCCAAACACAATGTTTGATGGCTTTTACATAATATCGTTCCCCATTTAAGAAAGTTCAAATTTCCAGATACAAAGCTTGCCTTCCAAATACAGAATGTACTCGTCCGAATACAATGTTCTTGCTTCATTATACAATATATGTTCTCTATGTCTACTCTCCAACGTCATGTTATGAACAGTATGAATGGTCATGGATGAACCGTATCTACTTCCGTACAAAATAATGTTACCACGTTACAAAGCTTGCTGCTTAGTACAATAACACCAATTATCTACCAGCATGTAACCTCGGAAATTCCTTTTTTACTTTTACTAAAGCATAGCTTGACGTTCTAGAACGTTTTAATATTTCTACAATGAGCATACGAATACAAAATTGTTGATATTTACGAAGAAGAGTACAAAACACTACAAAATAAATTTTTACTTTTACTAATGCATAGCTTGACATCCTAGTACATTTTGAATAATTCTACAATGCAAGCATACGAATACAAAATTGTAGATATCTACGAAGAAGAGTACAAAACACCTTTTTACTTTTACTAATGCATAGCTTGACATCCTAGTACATTTTGAATAATTCTACAATGAGCATACGAATACAAAGTTGTAGATATCTACGAAGGAGAGTACAAAACACTAGAGTCTCAATACAAACGTATCAGCTCTTCGTACAGTTTCTTTGTCTGCTACTACACTAGCTCGTCTCCGTTTTATTTTCCTGCTGCCACTTCAATAATTATTTCCAGTGTTCGCAGATGATGAATGTGATTCGGTTACAAACCTGGCTTGTGCTAATCTGAAGCAGCGCCCCAACGCGCGGCCCGAGCGCACGTGTGTTGGGCTATGATAAATGATGGAGCATCGCACAGAGCGAGTAACAGACAGATTCTTTCAAACCTTCTGACGCTCAGGCAAAAATTGCGCAAAGTGGGGATATCATGGGGGAAAATAGGGCCCCAGTTTAGCTTGATTTCCATTGAGAATAAACATCAATATTGAGAGAAAAGATACCAGGAAACTAAAGAAAAACTGACGAATTTTCTTTCTTCAACTCGGAAGTGTTATTTTCTTCTTGATAGAAGAAGTTGCCACGGGCAATTGCTTGCTGATATGGTGAGATATATACGTAAATAAAGCCAAACGCATAGGTATCAAGTATGTCATAAATATATTTTGTGATCAGATGTAATTACTCTTTTATGTTGTTTAACCGTTCTTAATTTTCATATTTAATAAAATAATTGCTTTCCTACTTCAAAGGTCTGAAATAGTCATTGCAAGGCAGCTATTGACGGCTAGTTATATAACTATGCACTTTTGAAACTGACAATGAGATATATATTCAAAGCACATATTAAGCTTCCGATAGATAATTCCGTACTTGATTAAACAATACATGTTTATTCGAAGGACGTGGTCACCGTACTAATAAAGTTTGACATGATGTATGTTTGTATTTCATGATTTGATTACCTTTTTAGTTATTATTGCGACTTAAACAGTAAAGAGTCCGAGTATCCGTATTTCAATGTTTCATTCAATACTTATTCCACGATATTATTACTCACTTGGGATTAAGAAATGTAAATGATTTGATAACAAAATAGAATATCATAAAACTAACGTGTTGAAAATATTTTTAATTAAATCTTAATTCATTTCACTTCAAACATATGTCTATGTAAGGATTCAAACCTTCAGTCTTTATCAGTTTTTATAACATAATTAATTGCCAAGCCTTTGGTGGTATTCAAACCGGGACTCCTAGATCGCTTGATATCATTTCGCCTACATATATATATATAAAAAATCTCATTACCTTCTTTGAGTTCATTCTTTTGAATTTTGGTTGAAGCTTCGTCGAGGATAACACGCGTATCTGTCCGAAAATCTGTTAGATAACTTTTTTTAAAACGAAATGAAGTGTAGGCAAAATGAGGTTAGTTATTCAAGACAAAGGCATGATAGCAAACCAACGGTCGTGTTTAAACTGTGGATCTTGTGGCCTGATAAATTTTTGCGGAACCGAGGGGGGAGGGGTATGGTGAGGGGCTTCGAAGCCACCCCATCTACCGTAAAATGGGGTGACCCCCACCCACTTCTTCAAATTCGTGGATCCTCCACTGATAGACATACTAGTAATAGCTGAGGTAAATCAGATCTTTATCATATCCATAATCATCTATTCCAGCTGACCAGCCGGTATAGAAACTGTAACTAAATCTATTTGCAAAGCGTTTCAGAACTGTCAAATTTGATTGATCGAGATAACATATTAGTTGCGCCTTCGCCTTATTGAAGCAAGGCTCCCTTGAAAGATTATTAAGGGAGTTCATTTTTCCATCACGGCTTTGCACAAACATATTAGATAGAAACGGGTCACAATGGTTAATCAATATGACGCCTTCACAATCTTCATCAACACTTTCCTTTTCTCCTTCCCATCTATTAGACTAGTCACATGACTGTCCTATTTTCGATCAGTTATAATGTGTATCAAATCGAGTGGTCTTTACTAAGGAGAATAGCATCTATCAAACTTTGTATGTTATTTTATCACAAATTAAAAAAATTAACAAAATATAATGTGTAAAATATTGTTGCAGTAGACAAAATGTTGAAGTTATGATGTAATTTGAACACAAAAATACATCAAATGTATCAAAAGTCTCAGGTATATAATTTTAAATTTTCTTTTAGACATTGTACTACCTGTTTTTCCTAGGTTATTTTTTGTTTGACTTGCTGTTTCATTTTTTCATATTTTACCTATGTTGAATATTTAGACTTATACATAAGTCAGTGGGCAATATATGTAAAATCTGCTTCTTACCAAATCAACACAGTTACACAAAACACACTGGACAATGATCGATGTTCTCACTGTTGGTCTAGACTGACTAAGTGCCTTATCGCATTATTAATCAGCAAACAAAAGGATTGGTATTGTTATGGAGCAAATTGATTTCCGTAAGTGACACACAGGTCACCCAGAGAAAGGACAAAAAATCTGTAGAAGTCTACTACATTTCACATATATACATATCATGAAAGAAAGGACTTGTTAGCAAATGTGAATGTGATTATGTACCTAATTCTACAATAACATTATTTCATCTATATATACCTGAGAGTAGTATTTGTATATATATATTTGAAAATAAAATACTTCAGACGACACTTGCTGTAGATATCATGATGACTGGATGCGTCGCATTTCGGCTTGATAACAAGTTTTTCAACTGCGTTGATATTTTTTGTTCATTTCTGATAAACTTACATGATTCAGAACTGACTCTACAAATGACAAACTCATACATGCTGATTTCTGTCACCCGACCCCCTTTTTAAAAAAAGACCTAACACCTCTCCGTGGTTCTAAAGTGTAAAAGTTAAATGTAATCTGTCTTAAAATATCTCTCCTACATAATATCGAAAACTGTTTATACATATTCAACATTATCACGCATTTTCAAGCCCAGACTGCTCACAAACCTAAAGGCCATGTAAATTTCAGAATGAAATACGTTCCGATCGTGACAGCACGAGCTGCACGGTCTTCACGATGTTGGCGATACCTGAAGTTGAACAAGGCAGCTCAAAGCATGCAATGTCTAATCAAGATGGAGCCAAAAGAAAATAACATCTGAGGTTCGGCTATTCACTTGTTAACACGACTTTGAAGACGGTCGCTTGTTGGGGAGGGGATATTGCCAACCCCTTCGTCTGGATACAGGCTTGTTTCTAGAAGACAGATTAGTAGCCGTGTGTGACACATACATTTAGGGGGGGGGGGGGGGGGGGGGGGGGGATTTCCACACGCAAACCGAAGGGGTACGGTGACTAGACATTTCATTGACCTTTGTTGGACATGAAATGGACATCGTCTTGTTTCGATGTTTAATTAACTTGCTAGACAAGGAACACAGAATAGTTTAATCAATACGTTTGATATTCATCAATGAATGATTATAGATACAGCTATAACGGATTGTAAAAGTGCACGTTTCGTTACGGTTATTTATAATGGTTTCCAAATGAGGACTGTGCTGTTTGGTTAAAGTTTTTTTCAACTTTTACTGCGGTGAATTGGTTTATATCAAATCGTAGTATACCTAAACGTCATTCGGAATTTAACGAAATATGGGTAATATTTTACTTAGAAATGGGTTTACCAACAAAAATGGTAGTAAATAAATACTACGAGGATTCACATTGAAGACGCGTAGGCTACTCATATCAGTTATCAAAACATGATATCAATCTAGACAGTTTCACATATGGATTTGGGCAGTCATTATCATAGATTTTTGAAGAATTTATAATGCTGTTCAAATAAGCCTTTTAATTACTTCAAGAATCGAAGGGAAATTGTAGCAAATTATATTTCATGTGTTTGAATTGTGATTTTCGACATGCCAGGAAATTATCTTTAATCCCTTAACTCTCAAAGAAGTGGAATTCCTTAACAATACGCCATAGGAAATAGTCCTATAATCCCTTGCCCATAAACTACCCCCAAGGGCTTCCCTGGATTTGATGTTCCGCAAATTGGCCTTAAGCGGAAGCATGTGAAAATCATCTTAAATAGACAACCCTCAGTCATTAATTTATAGATCTTGTCTTTGATCACGACATAAAAGAACATATTAATGCTATCGTACAATAAAAGAAAGGTACGAAAATAAGAATCATGAAGCAATCATCCAGGAAAAGGTTAGATATCCTTCAGGTAAAAGTTTTGCACAGTATCCCTACACAAACATAAGGGCCCTGAAAATACTCTGCATTAAATTATTTTCCCCCTTTTAAGATATATATTATCAATCGAGAAATAGAATAGGGTTTCATATTCAGCCAAAATGTGTATTACAGGAGCGATATGAATTTGATATATACATTTACCTCGCTGTTGTGTGATAGATTTCTTTTTATCAATAATATTTGTACTAATTGCTTTGAATTGTATGACAATTTTCTTCTGAAGATTAGTATATAGAATCATCTAAATCATATAGCGGCTTTAATGATAAACATTTTTTTTAATAATGTGACATATCGAATGTAATGCCTGATATGAGTTTCATGAGGATTTACCTGTTTCAACTCAGCTTGTCGATTTAGAATTTTTAAAAACAAAAAAGATGCTATTTACAGCCCGGTTTCTTTAACAAAAAGCAAAAACAGAGTGAGGTAAATCCTTTTGTTGAATTAATTTCGTTAATGCAAATTCAATTCGTAATTCAAGCCACGTGGTTTCTGCACTTTCCCCCTGCTCGTGTTTATTGGCGTACAGTAGGAATTAATAGTCTTGAACTTTCCTGCAGAAATGGTTTTCAACTTTATATCTTCTTCCCCAGCGCTAATTACTCTTTGACATTGACATGAAATAAACACGTACAAGCCTGTGTTTAATGATCTGAGACACACAATCAATTGGTCTTGGAGTGAAATGAACATCTTCTTAACAAAACTAAGCTGTTGTTGATGGGACGCATCTTTGGTCTGACGGCACCAATGGTGAAACCGGCTATTCTAAAGCTTGGGAGTTTCTAATTTTACTCTGTCATTCATCTTCTTCCATGTCAGGAATCAGACCTGGCCTCCAGAATCCTTGAAACATGATTCTTCACGCCGTTGAGGATCGTCGGATCATCCATCACTGAACTGTCCGCTTTTTAAGGACTTTGAGAGTTAAAACATCATTAGAGAATACTGCATTTTAGTCGGAATTGAACAAAATAAAAATAAAGAATCAAAACATCTCAACGCGCGTTATTTGGAACAAAAATAAAAGGAATATTTTCAAGATGGCAGGACATTATTTTCGATTCATGGAAAAAGGGAATTCTAGCTAATAACAATTTATGACTGAATTAGGGTTTTCCAGAATAATATGCATACATATCAGATAAATTATCAAGAATTATTGATATTTCATTTCAATAATGTACTATTATGTATCAGTTATGACTTTCATCTCGCTACGGATTAACGGGATGCTAAACAGGTCTCTTTTGGTAAATTTGGGATTTGAAAGTTTAGTCTCCGAAGACCTTATCAAGTCAGTTTGATTTAAGAAAAACCAAAATGGCAACGTTTCTTTTAAAACCACAAAAAAAACCCATTCTTGTTTTTATCATTATGACAAAAATCAATCATTACTTTGAGTAACGATATATGCACTTTTTAAATATAACTTATGAAACCTCACTTTAACATTAGCTTTGTTGAAGACGGAGTTTCTGAAGTTTTCTTAAATATAAAAGTACAGGAGAACGTATTCGTTTTCATAAATGTACACAACTTCGCTACTACATCTCAAATTTCAAGAAACATCAACGACACTTTCACTAACAATCGCTGATGTAAAAGCTTAGGAAAACAAGGAAACATTAAGGATAATATCATGTTGAGTATACCATTACAAAAAGGGCCCTTTTGGGTCAGAAGACATCCAGTATTTCTACCAAGCGGGACGAAACGGGGATCCAACGGAAATTGAAAGAGAAAAAACATCAAATAAATCAGTTTCGAAGACTGACACTTTCTTTTACAATTAGCATTTTTTGCAGGCGAACGCTTTTTTTCTATCACTTTCGGATTCTTTCTTGAAATGTCGGTATGTATCCTTTTTGCTCTTCATGTCAGCAGCAGAGAAAATGTCTCGGCAGATTTTTCGCATTGCCTTCAATGTTAATTGAAACAGAGAAAGTTTGAAAGAATATATTGCGGCTCTACATATTTCTTGTTTCTTTTCAAACTGACGTCACAACCAATGTCAATTCTAGATGCTAAGCGTCCAAATACAATGTGTTTTTTCCTACACTTCAATTTTTCCTTCCTTTCCGTTATTCTATACTGATTTTATCAGTTTGAAATTTCAAGGCGTCTTGCGTTTTTTGGTAACTACGAATCCTGTCAAAATACTTTATGATGCCCTACATCATGTCTAGAAAATAATTCTAAATTACGTTTTACTTCAATCGGAAAAGAAAAGTTTCGTGAGTTTATGCTAATTTTCATCAAATTAGATGTAATTTTAACATTTTGATGCATCACCCAAATAACATTTTGTTTCAAACGCTAAAAGTGATTACGATAATTCGTATGTTTGGTAACAATTACTTGAAAAAGTATCAAACTGGCATCAGTTTTTACTCAAATAATTATTTAGATCGTTTTAAAAGGAAAGTGATGCATCTTACCTGACATCATACTCATACAATCCCGCTATAATACGAGAACATTACATCAACGTTGCTTTGGTGATGTATTTCGTATTCTTGTAAGGGGTTGTCTAGACCAGGAACCTTTACTGATTAAACAAAAACAAACTGACCTTCTTTTTGCACGAAAATGCCACTTTTTCATTGCAAAAAAATACCCAGTAACTTCATTATGTTGCCAGCTTAGTGGGGTGAGGAAGTATTTGTCCAACTTAAGAAAAGGGCCATCAATCAGAAGGGAAAAAACGTTTATACTTAAGTAATTGACCATTTTATTGAAAAAGTCTTTTGAACGAATTCTCTCTCGTACAAGCATTTTTCAAGACTCGAACCTCAGGTATCAATAGCTAGTCTCGTACAGCAGGAGTAAAGGGAATGAACATAATATTGAACAATTAACAATAAACTGCATTTGCAATTACTAACATTTCCTTACACATTGACCCCCAGGTATTCATCGCCTACCAAACTTAACACGATTTCCTTAATTTAACAATATAGAAATATGAACAATAAATGGAATTTGATGTAACGGACATTTCCTTAAACATTGACCCTTAAGTATTCAACTGCACATAACCTAAGACGATGTTCTTATTAAAACAATATTTAACAATAAAGAAATAAGAAACAATAAACAGAATTAGATGCAACGGACATTTCCTTAAACACTGACCTCAAGTATTCATCCCCTATACTAACCGTAACACGAAGTCCTTATCAAAACGATATTTAACAATATAAAAATATGAAAATTAAACGGAATTTCATGTAACGGACATTTCCTTAAACATTGACCCACAAGTATTCATCCCCACATAACCTAACACGATGTCCTTAATTTAACAATATAGAAATATCAACAATAAACGGAATTTTATGTAACGGACATTTCCTTAAAACATTGACCCTCAAGTATTCATCTGCACATAACCTGACACGATGTTCTTATTAAAACGACGTTTAACAATGTAGAAATATGATCAATAAACGAAATGTGATGTAACGGACATTTCCTTAAACACTGACCCTCAAGTATTCATCCCCACACAACCTAACACCATGTGCTTATTAAAAGGATATTTAACAATATCTAAAAATGAACAATAAACAATAAACAGACTATGATGCAATTTACATTCTTTTAGAATATTGACCCTCAAGTATTCATTCCCTACTACCTCTAACAAGATTTCCTTATTAAACCGACATTCAACCATTTCGAACAATGAACAATATACGGAATTTGATGTAACTTACATTCCGTTCAACTTTGACCTTGTAGTAACTTTTACCCAGTAACCTAACATTAATTCAATCATATCGAACAGTGAACAATATACGGACTTTCATGTAACTTACATTCCGTTAAACTTTGACCTTGTAGTAACTTTTTCCCAGTAACCTAACATTAATTCAATCATATCGAACAATGAACAAATTAACGGATTTTATGATCACAAACATTTCCTCAACACAATGACCCTCAATCAATTACTACCACTAACCTTCAACAAGATTTCGTTATTCAACGGATTCTTTATGTATATTGAAGAATTAACAAATTATCTCTTTTAATGTGCTAATCGGAAGTGTAACATTTCAATCTATTATCACGTTACAATGGGTCCTATGGAGCTGCGCCACACGAGGTTACTCATTGTATTTTAAGATAATCACCAAATTCCCAATGTTAGGAGTTCACTCGGTTGCACCCGACTAAATTCCAACTTTTGCAAATTGATAAATTGTCAGCTTTAATAGCGACCATCAATTTTATTCTTAATAGAACCTTGCGTCTGAATGGAAATTTCATAAGCCTATTCATCATAGTCAGCGACTTGACAATCGTCAGCCTAGCTCGCCTAATGTAATACTTGAGTTGTGATTGCAACTAGCTGGAGAATTGTTTGTACAGGAAAAGTGCCGGAGAGTGTAAATGTTGAGAAATCCTGCCGATGTCACGAAACAATATTTGACTGCGTTCTTCATCCGATGTACGTTAATATGAAACATATACGCAATGATGAATCGCCTTACAATGACCGTTAAGTAACGAATCGCTACATCCCGTTGGCGATGACTGAAACATTAATTGAAATATTTGATTTGGCTGGTTCTATGAAATACTCCCATTGCTACGTAAACGTTGGCTAAACAAATACTATCTTACAATACAAAGTCTTTAAAATACTTTTTTCGTGTACGATGATAGGCAATGGTATTTGAACCTTTGATACAGTTTTTATAAAGTAGTTTTAAAACGAAACATACACAAGAATACGTAATTTTCTTCCCACAGTGAAATCTGAATTAAAGCTCTCAAGGCAATATGACGCGAAATAGACTCTTCCCAAAGTGAAATACAATACGAAATAAATATCCAAGCTTTTTATGAAAACGATTACAACCCGTATAACGAACAATGCACGTGCCTTACACGAAACTAAATTGACCGTCGCCCAATCAAGATATGAATCTCTTCTAATTTCGATTCCAATCATTTGACAAACGGAAGTGAGATGCTATCAAAGGCATTGTGGGAGATGTAACTGAAGGTTCGGTTACCTCGGCACCGTCACCATTTGACATCTCTGTATGCTCATTAGAAAATATTCAAACTGCAATCACAGTCCTAACTCATTAACACATAGAGCCGATCACTTGTGACCGACAAGCCTCTTTTAATTGGCCCGTCGAGACCATGTCGTAAATGCCATCTTGCGACTTGCCAGAAACGGGTCGTGTTTCCGATTGGAAAGGTATCAATGTAATGAAGCATGGCGCTGCTGTATTGAAGCATGGATTAATGACCCGAAGATGATCATTAGGGACTCGAACATAAAACTAATGTGGATGTGCCTGGGATATCTGCATGAGTAGTGGTTAGCGAAATGGTCGTGCGAAATGGCTCGGAACGAATGCTTAACAGAATTTATTCGATCACATTGATTGGAATATGATACGTTGTCAAATTTAATCGGGGTCTAATTTTAATCCTGAAGTTTAAATTTATGTCCCTTGCTTTCGGTTGAATAACGATTTGACACCACTTTTAACTCAAAAAGAAATTTTGGCCTTAGCTATTTAATATTCGTTAAACTTTTTAGTATTCCGTGTGGATATATTTAATAAAAAGGAATGAAAAAAGTAAGCAACATAATTTTCACCATGTGTTTTATAGTTTTTTTATAACGACATGTCAATACATCCCATTAAAATTTTGAAGCAAAAATACCGCAATCGACATCATCAAGTCTTAATTGAGCGACAAGTGCAAATCTATCGCTCTAGAGGCATTTCACTAAAACGTAACGTCAACACAGACGGTCCCAATAGGTTTACGTTGACGTTTTGCATTCAGAAGGGACCAAGTTTCTCCCAAGGTCATAGCCAAGGTCAGACTAGTCCGGAGGTTTCGCAGCTGCGGGCAGTGCGAAGAGATCCCGGATGAAAACCTCTGCGAGGTAAGTACAGACGCGGTTGAAACGTACACGCTCACTTTCGGAACGCAGTTTCCGTCAGACGTCCGGCCATGTTTACTTAAGCGTTGGTGACGTTGAGGGGAGACGTGACGTTGTCCCCTGAGCGTTGTCAGGTTACATCTCTCTACCGACTTGTCCGGCGCAGGTGCGAGGAGTATTTGCTTGCTATTTGGCACAGTTTGGACAGATGAAGAGTCGCGGTGGTCACTAACAATAGACCATTGTTTCTCACGCTATAAGCTGGACACGTTACGCGTTGACGTTGGACAAATCGCGCCACCTGATGTCCCCTGTCATAGCGTGTTACAAACCATAAGCTCTCACGTCATGCTAATAAGTACTGTGAACCTGCATTGAACTTGTAAATACCTTGACCCTTCGCATACATAATGTGCTCAGTGCGGACCTGAATATCAAATAGTCCGAGAAGAAATATGATGAAATGGCTAAATTGATATAAGATATATATTGTATAGTGAGAAACGACTTTACAAACTTATACTTTCATATCAAGTGATCTTTATACTGAAATACTCAATCTGATTTTGATTCTGGATATATATGTGGTTATTAATCATGTGATGCAATATCAATTTTACAGTCAGATTTTAAAATCAAATTTCCATCACTATTGTTATAGTTATTATTATTATTATCATCAAAAGTATTTTCGGTCACAGTCAAAGAAATGAGTCATTATCTGACTTTAATGTTAGATAAATACGGGTTTATCGTGTTTAGCTAAAACGAGCGGCAATACAGGTATTACAGTAAGATTTTGAAATCCTACGTCCCTTTGAACTAGCCAAAGTTTTATTGTGACCCTCTAATATAGGTATTCAAAATTTGGCTAAAAGTTAGATTTTTGTAATTTTTAATTTTTATAGATCATGGTTAACTGTATGATTTGAACACGATCACGGTGATGTCAGGAGGTTTGAATAATTTTTGATATTTTGCACGGTATCATTAAAGTAAAATATTTCACATGATTATAAATGTGAAAACTCTACAATGACAAACTGATATAGAAATAATCAATGTGAGTATATTATGAAGGTACCTCTACACTGTCGAAATGTGGATATAAATCATTAAGTATATAGTTATGGTTAAATGTAACTTAATGAACCAACTTTAACCAGAATATCTTTCATCCCAATTACCAGAAGTAAATACGACTAATTCTAATCCAATGGTGGTCGATATGTTAGGAACATTATGAAAAGCTTTTATTCTTTATAAACAAGATAATTGCAGAAAATTGTAGCAGTAAGAAACGTATCGATATCATACAAATGCAAACTGAAATGAAACCTTTAGAAATTTTGATAATTACCAACCACTTGCACACATTTCAAAAACGGCTCCGAAGATAGCTTGAACTATAATAATGAAGATGATTTTCGAATCATTCAAGTTGTTGCATTATTGATATGTCTTTGAATATAAATGAATTCATTTCCTGTTGTGAAACCCTTTGGCCAACGTGAGATTGTGCGGAAATTGGAAAATTTATAATCAAAATATAGTCGCACTTCAAAAGTAAATGGTTTCAGGCAATTTTACACTCAGTTGAACGATGTTCGTTTAACCTTTGACACAGAAACAACTAACATAAATTCTGTGTAGATACAGATTATTGAAACGAAATGTGCACACACTAATGTTGGCATTTTTGTTGATGTGTTTATATTACAAAACTCAGTGAAAATGAATATATGTTGCTCAATTCAATACGTGCTTGGCATGTCCTTGCAAGTAAAGAAAATGTCCTTAAAATATAAAATACTTTAAAGAGCAATTTTGATTTAAAGGATATGTGTAAAATCTGCTGATAGTTTTTAATCAGAAAATATCTTCTTTCATGGGGAAACTTTTTAGAACCTTTGTGGAATTTTTAAAACTGGCATGTTGTAAGATATAAATGTTAATGGAGAGGATAATAAGTGTTATTACTATTTGTTCAAAACAGGATTTGTTAAAAAAGTTAAATGAACAAAAGCTAATAGAGGATAATGTGGTACCTACAAAAAGATTCAAGTGAAATCGATGGCAGTGTAATGAAATTGGCATAATCGAGAATAGCACTTGGCGTTATAATGTTGCAAGTAATATAACTATCAGGTCTATTGAACTAATTCTGTATACATTTCCTAGAGAATTATAAACGTTGCGAAACCCTACCAAAAGGAAAACTTGAGAAATTGAAATAATCAGAGCAAATAAGAAACAAACTGAGAAAATTATGAATTTACATCATGAGGTGAGTAAATCCTTTTAATTTTTCTTCGATATGAATGAACCGTTTGTAAAGTACTACTTATTATAAGGATTTTAAAAAAATATGTGTAAATTTCATATTTACATTTCTGTTTTCGTCAAGTTATAGGTCCTCTGTATGGGCTCTTGGAATAAATACGTACCAATATAAAGAAAAAAGCCTGAGACCTGTGACTTACAGATATACGGTATTGATAAAATTCCTTTTACTTATATAATCAAAATATATTCTAAATATGTTATCAATATAACGAAAATGATAAAACATGATTTCCGTAAAACTGAACAGTGGTTAGATATATTTTTAAAATTATTTCGTAAATCTAATTGTACCTACTAGTGAATGAAAGGGGACACTAAACAAGTGTTTGTTTAATTTTTCAAAAAATCTTTAATTGATTCATATGAAAAACATCTGATCGTCAAAATATCAAACATATGAATTAAGACGTTAAAAAGGATTTTAAATGTAGTTATAAAATGAAAATACAAATTTACACATTTACGTATCAATTTCTCAATGATCGCGAAATCCTTTAGAGTTCAGATGAATTGTAAGATAAACACGAATAAGAAATCTTTCAGATTAAATAACGGCCACTAAAACCCAAAGTTAACTTATATTCATGTCCTCATGAATGTTCTCAATAATCGCGATGTCAATTTCATTTGAAATTGATACCTATATAGCCTGAATGAATGTTGTTGTGAGCCCAGTGCAAACCGTTCCATCACGGCGCTACATATGATAGGTCTACTACCTTTAACTTATGGCTGTGTTTCTGCCTAGCTTACATTGTCATTGAGGTCGTGCGGCTCGGCTATTTCTACCCATATGATTGACATCTAACCACGTGAAATGTACAACCCCTACCCTTGCCACCTATGATAGCTTAAAAATTTGGATTAGAAGGGAATTCAACATATTTTACCTCCCGTTTTT
Source organism: Phorcus lineatus (assembly GCA_921293015.1). Classification (NCBI taxonomy): domain Eukaryota; kingdom Metazoa; phylum Mollusca; class Gastropoda; order Trochida; family Trochidae; genus Phorcus; species Phorcus lineatus. The sequence goes on along the minus strand of OV121091.1, from coordinate 21,965,569 downwards.
AGAGCAGATATTTTGACTTAATTTTTAACTGATATTTACATGAGGAATGGAGAAAATTTGTTTATTTAAGGGTGATTTGCCTGTTCTGATGTTAAGTGTAAATGAACAATAAATAAATACATACATTTGTTGATGCTATCTTTGATTAAGGACAATCTAATTAAGATCATATTCAGATTCAACTTAAGAGAAGTTTTGATTACTTAATCATACACCACAAAGTTTGCCACAACTTGCAAACAATATGTAATATGCATAATAAATTCAAAGAAGGTAACCAGTAATGCTATTCCTGATCAGCATGTCAAAATGTTATAAATGGAATGAGTATCTATACCATTAGGTTGCCATTATTATAATAAATATATAATATTACTTTTTTTCTAAATGAGATGCTCCTTATTCACACATGTTTATCTACCACTATTTTAATAACTAAATCTTGGATACAACAGATCAGCATATATACAGGATCAATATAAGGATCAATATAAGGATCAATATACAGGATCAGTATGAGGATCAAGATCATTAAGTACCTATGCGCATATACAAACATCCATGTGACAAGATTAATTTTCAATTTGCATAGCTGGGGAAAGTTTGATCTTAGGAGGAAGTGCATTAACGAAGGGATAGTTCAGAAGCCTTTGATATCTTGTGTATTTGGGTGTAAGATGCTCGCATGGCTTCCGGCGTCAAACCCGGGCCATAAAGTGAAGAGTAAGGGATGATTCACTGTAGCCTCAAGCCAGATGACACTTAGTCTTTGAACACATATCGCAAAGTATGACTACAATCCTGTCCTAAGGCACAACAAGTTCGAACATCTGAGACTTGAAAATCTAAATTTATATACTGAACGAAACTATTAACACGCATGAAATAAGTTATAGTTCACATTCCAACAGGATGTGAAGGGACGATTATCATAATTCAATATATCAATTTTAATTAATTTTTAATATGAACGAAATTTTACTCAAACGCAATAGGACATATATATATATATATATATATATATATATATATATACAAACACACACACATGATTAGATATTTAAAGTATATATATGTATATTAAGGTAAGATAATAGGAATATGTGTCAGTATTACTTTTTTACTTTTTTACAAAAACAATTTAAAAACAAAATGTAATTTAAAAAAAACCCACCTAATGCATCTTTGTAGGTATTGAGAAAAAAAGATAAAAGGACACCGTTCCGATTATTGATTTCCCTCTCCGTGTTGTCATAAACAAGTGTATAGTGTTCTGTGAAAGCGGACAGCCTATAGTCCCCTTGCTTCCAGTGTCCCATTCATTCCCTTTAATCTTGAGAAAAAAGTTTTCTGATGGCAAAGTTCCATCCTTTTGTTGCTGAACAAAACAGTCTGTTGTAATAGCAGGGATACTCTTCGTAAAACATTAGAGTCCTTAGCTGTCATAAAATATCATAATTACTCAATCATTTATATTACCTGGATATACAATGAAAAGTATGTAAGGGAATATATAACCTGTTTCAAAATCATCGAAGTCAACGAATTTCATAACAATACTTATTTTTTTATGAACATTTAACTTTAACTAAAAATAATAGATATAATTTAATTACCAAACAATTACCGTATGAATTTATTTATGGAAAATATGATAAGAATAATAGTCATATGTCTTCACCACTTCATAAGTTGTTGTCGCTTTTTTAATGATAAGTATATTGAAAATACATTATAATTGCAAATGTCTTAAGTTTGGATACGTGTGATAATAAGTAAATTTCACGTACTTGTGAACTTAAGTATAAATACAATCAGCCGAGTTTAATTGATATTTGCTGCTTAAAGGAAAGGCTATTTGAAGTCTGTTGCTAACAACATACCGTTGATCATAATGGACTACAATAATCCCAACATCAAAGTCTGTGTCACTAAAACGGACCGTAACGTACTTTCACAGTTTCAATTTCGTGAATTTAGTTGTCGAAAAAAATATTGTACAAATGAATAGCAAATCGATCACTGTCAGCTATCGACATTTCTATGATAAACAGTCTTTCCTCAATATTTGTTTTAATTTCTCTTAAAGCTTTCGTTAAAAATTCAATTTAAAATTGTGTTACATTTCAAATTGCCGACTACCATTCTACATCGTGATGGACGACGTTCATTTTCTTCTATCAAGTTTAGACGCTTTCCTCTCGTCTTGCAATTGTCCCCTTTGATGGGGAGTCTGGTGGCCTAATAGAAGAGTTAAGGGTCTGTAGGAACAATATGAGGCGAGCCTTATATTTAACGCCTCTACATGTAGCAGGGACGCTGGGGGACCGGCTACTGTAATGAGTGACCATGATAAATGACCGGTGAGAGTTTCGCACCTCACCACGCTATGAACGGTCACCCTCACAGTGACTTGGGATTCAACCTTTAATCCCGACTTCGCATCAACATCTCGCATTTGATTTATGACTTTAATGGAGTCCTTGCAAAATGATGACAATTCTTTCTTTTATATTATTTCGTTACTTGAAACCAAGGCTAAGCTATTGTTCCATTTCTTTTTGAAGTTTATACAACGGTTTGTGGTACTAGAAAATTTTGAAACTATTCAGCTATGATATGAGTTTGGTAAATAGTTAATTTTGAAATGATACGAACTATTGATAAGATATAATATTTCTCAGAGAAAAATATTTTCTTACATAGGTTTCGCACTAAGAGTTTGCAAGTATGAATTGGTTAAATTTATAGTGAAAGTGTTGTACATTTTGATCTTACCTTGACAACATATTACGAAGGTAACCGATATTAGAAGTTAATACTACTACACTTTATTAAGCATTTCATTTCAAGAACATCATTCACTTCCTTACTTGAAAAACTTGAATATTACTTTTTGAAGCATTATCCTTTTCGCCAAAACAGAAACCATTTTCCGTTATCACGTTAAATTAAGATAATATACCTTACATTATCAACTCCAGAGAACATGTAGTATTCAAATAATCTCCTGTTTATATAACACATCACTACGAACTCAACCTGAACTGAAGTAACATTTAAACGTTATGGTCTTGACAGTATTGAACTACATTGGAACGAACGATACATAAATCACATGTAAAACTTACTTAAATATTCTTTTTAAAATTCAATATTTGATTGAATTTCGTTAACCAAATGCATATTCAGACACCTTTACCGAATACAGAATCAGGGCATATCCTAGGAGTAATAGACTATTGATGAGTGGATATAAGAACACAGACTAGATACTGTCACTGGTACAGACTAAGAAGAAGGGAAGACGAAGGCGTGTGGTGACCATGGGGACACGTCTGGAGAAAACCTCTCTTAAAGGAAGGGGATTTGGTTCTGCTCGCATTTCTGTGGCAGGATTTCCCCAAAGAGCCTCTGTCGATGCCGCTTATAACCACCATCTTTCACAATTGGGAAAACTGAAAATCGCTCGTTTATCTTTCTCTGTGACAGGCCACTTTCGCCACGACATCCACGCAATTTGCAAATCCATATCCTACCATATCCCAAATTTTTGGCGAGGAAACGATAAGAGCCGGACTCGAAGCAGTGCACTCTTTAAACTATGGGCCCCTCCGAGTTAAAGGGGGACCCCTGCCTATTTGTCTCTGTTGACAGCTGGATAGGTGAAAGGAATTGCGTCCTTTTAGCTATTAACGATGAGGAAAATTTCACATTTGTTCTTTCTATTGCGACTACCGTTCACACGATGAGATACTTGACGATGCACTTTGATGTTGATTTTGACTGACGGGGTATATGCTGAATATCGCAGTAATGTGTTCGGGTTAATGAGAGAATGGATGGTTGGTCATGGCAATGTACATGCAATATACAAGTGTTCATATCATACGTCAACGTGACAAGTATGTTATAAGCCTGCTTTGAAACACATATCTCCACGAATTGCAGAAAGCAATTATCACCTCTGGTTAATGGTTTGCATTCAGTCTCTTAGATGAATGTTTGATCTTGTTCCGACAACAACCCACACCCTCACGCCCTTGTATATTAAAGTTTGCCCACCGCCGAGTTTCATTTACATATACATAGATACATAAGCTAGATACACATATGATATGAAGCCGACATGACAATATGACGTCTATTTCGTGTCCGGAATCACAAACTGCACATTGTAAGTTTCGTATGAGACCGATTTAACGAGGAACGTGGAATATCGTTGGCTTTTGGCTTGCTAAAGCAAACATCCAACTTGTCCGATTCCTATACTTCATTTATAACTGATAGTTTAAAGTGATTGATATGAAGGGAAATTGGCTTTTTAAAATTCAATTAAAAAACCGCCTTCATTTCTGTGTCGCTATCTGAATGATTAACTTACAAACAAGAATGTTAATCCTGTGTATAACATGTTCTATGTATCATAAACATTATTCTTGCAAGTTCTTATCTCGTATGAGTATTGAATCCAGGAATGATTTCATCAATAAGTACAGTTAGTTATAAGAATCCATCCACACAATAAGTAGCAGTGGCAATAAGTAAGTATAAGCTTTGTGATAAGTTTAGTTTTTATAGTGATAATACTATTTGTAAATGGTATCTCAAGAAACAATTGAACATAAAGATGCATCCAAATATACCACATAAGTATAAAAAAGGATCTATTTAATATTGATCATCAATCATAATACGTATGTTTGAGGGTAAATTAATACAATCAATGACTCAAAATATGACCACTTTAACAACAAATGTAATTTGACGAAAAATACTAATTTTCATTTTATTTGAGGTAATAAGAGTTATATCTGAATTTAGTTTAGGCTACCCATACCCGGTCTTTGAATGTAATAAATGACACACTATAACTTTAATTGATATCATCTCACTCCTTCCCAGACTCGGCAAAGCACTTTCAATTATTCATATTTAATGTATTCTTCCATGTGCAGCAATACATCACACCACCACTTATTACTGGCATATATTTTCATAGCAGCTAATTGTACACGGACTAGCCGACGACATATCATTTGTAAGTGTGACATATATCGCTAAACTTTTGGTGGAAGGGGGAGAGCTAGGGGTGACTTCGTAACGCTGTGTGCGGGAGGGTTGAGTTCTCGATGATTAATATGGTATCAGATGACTCCTTTCAACAAGCAACATTACACCAGATAATTACATCCAAGGCTGAATTATTGGGATTTTATTAACTTTTTTATGAAGTGTTTTCTTCGACTGAAAAGAGTGATTAATGGCATTTTAGACGGTATTTCAGATGGCGTTCCAACCATACAAAAGAAGAATATGAATACTTTAGAATATTAGGGTTTGTCATATTTTGTAACAGCTCCAGCGTTAACTATGATGTGTTTTATTAAGGTTTTTAGCATATTGTTAAAAGACTTGTTCATAATCTTTGTATTATGGGTCTTGTGCATTGATCAAAGAAAGTTCAGCATAAATCGGGCTTTTACATTGTTTTTTCAATATTTATTTTATTTCCACTTTGTTATATTACGACTTACTTTTAATAACCATGAACTTATATATAACCTTTGATATATGATATGCATTTGTCCTATGGTCAATGTTGTTGTGAACATATCCCTTATGTCTCGACTAGAAAGTATCAAATGATAATAATCATTGTCATAACTTAATTGAGTAACGATATTGAACATTGGTTTCATCAAAAACATCTAGTTGAAGTTTGAGTGTTTTAAACGTATATATAGGTTTAATAATTAAGATTCGGTGCACTGCGAAAGCCTGATAGCAAAGTTTTGTTTAATTCACATCTCAAATTCTGCAAAAAATACTAAACATTTGTAAAATAAATATCGATATATTTTCTAAAAAAACCTTGCAATTGCTAATAATAGCCCTGCCTAAAACATATCAATATACACTTTTGAGATATTCTCAAAATCCTGATAATTAATAGTAGATAGAATCCCAAAATATACACAACATATTTTCTTAAACAAAGCGTTACGAAATATCATAGTAGCGCAACGACAGAATATTGTAGCAATAAACAAATATAATTTAGTACAGCATGACTTATTGCATGTACATTTTGCTGTACACGATTTGCAAGGGGCCGATACACATGTCAAATTCGCCCCAAATTACCATAATCCACGCTTTACACGATAAGAACCGACGGCCTAATATTTGGTAAATGGCTCTTTTTCCATTTAAATGACTTCTCGTGTTCGGCGGAAAAGACATTCGTGCACTAGCGATTTCTAACTCGGAGGCTAATAGGCGTGGAAAGGCAAACACACACCCTGTTAAGAACCATGTACCCAGACCATTGTGGAGGCATGCTAAGCGGGTGGGGGATTACCTCTAGTGGTAGGACAAACAGATACTAAAGACAGTTTGTTTTTTGATTGTCCAGATAAAGGCAAAGGTCACTTGACATACAGATTTTAATACCAAAGAGGGCTTAGACTCGCGAACGAATAGCTGACACTGACTTTGTAGCCGAGCAGTGGGGAGAGGCAAGAATAATTTAAACAGCTGATTTTAGATTGGTTTGGATACCCGCAGGCGTGTGGAATCGATTTACGAATTTTTAAAATGCGTTTTGAATATCTAGAAAGTCTCATTTGCAATATGGTGGATACAGTTGAATTATAAACGCATGTGTTCATTTGTGTTCAAAATTTATGAGATATTATGAATTCCATATCTGCTAATGTCACTATGAACTACATGGATTTAATTTCCGCACTACTTTTTATTTCTGTAAAACGTGTACGTATTATATTATTATTAGTCATTTACGAGATGTATTTCGGAAAACGTTACCACAAATACATATTGGTTATAATTTTCAAGTAGACGAAAACGTGATCTGAACTCAAACCTATAATTCACAGAGAGGATATATAAGATCAAATGAACGTTATTCATTAAGCTTGAAATTGGTATGACATGCATACTTATAATTATATAAACATAAATATAAAACAAGGTAGATATTTTCTCTCACATAAGCAAATTGTAAACCCTTGTCGAGATGAATATATATACATACTGTCAGTGCAGATCAGCGATTATTTTTGTTTTTACTTTCACGGTAGGACGGTATGACGAATAGATATATTCGAAAACTATATTTTTAAAAAACTTAGTTAACGCCCACGATTTAATTATTAGCGCAATTCTTTATTTACCGTTAGCTACCTTGTTTTTTTTATAAGTGTACAAAGGGGACACTTATTAAAAATTTGATAAATATTTACACTAAATATGACAAGATTTGTCCATAGTTGGTAGATAGGAGCCATGTGTCATTGTGAAATTTATGAACAATCTACCATATAAATAACACAGTATGTCCATACGTCACGTTAAAGCTCGAACTGTTCTCTACCCACGATTATTATCATGCCAGTGGGGAAATCCTTTTGTTATGGTCGTGCTTTTTGAGTGGCGGCTCCTTTCATCTTAAGGTGAGCCCGTTGAAAGGAAAATGTGATAGGTGTAAAATAAGTCGGCGGATGGGACAAAAACGAGTCTTTGACAAAAGTTAAGAAACATTTTCATCAATTAACTCAAGAAAAGCAAAGTCATTACGGCAATACACACATCGCAGAACACATGCTTTACCCGATCTAGAAAGCCAAGACAACGTATAATCTGCGATCCGAGCCACGCGGCTGTACAGCACATGGGCTGTGTATTTCCTGGTTTAAAGGCTAGGAGAGAAAGAAGAAGGAATAAAGTATACAACACTCACCTGGTTTAGTTGGATTTCGCTTTATAGTCATCCAGCGAAATGGCTTTGATTGCAGGTTCTGATTGCCACACTGCTCCGACTTGAGAGGGGATCCCCCTGGTGTCTGCGTAAGGTAAGGGCTGCTACCCCCTGAAACAACGTTTCTTGAGGGGTCGGAGGCACACGTAAAGGGTGTCCGCACTCCCATGTCCATACACGATGTACCATTCGAATTCACGTTCTGGCTATAGCAGTCATTGATACCGGGCACAGAGGATATATCCCCGACCCCCAATCCGTACCCCCCGGGATGTCGAGCTGCACGTGCGATGACAGTGGTGGAGACGGGGTAGGAAAGCTGTGGGTTACCCCCAAGTCCAAGCTCCCCACCCTGCAGATTACCTAGCGAGGGGTCAGGCCCGTAGTAGCCTTGGCCCGTATCGATAGATCTATTATTTATGTTTGCAAATCCGTATAAACTGGCAGGAATTTCGGAGTTAGGAAAACCGTTAGCATAAGAGTGAGCGTCCAGATTGCACAAAGTGTAGTCGTTATCGGAATTCATAATTTTGTCCTCGTCCAAGCCGTGCCTGTCAATAGGGGTGCTCAAATTAGCTGTCGATGGAGAGATAAATCTGAAATAAATGAAGGTAAATTACGCCAGGAAAATGACAGGATTAGAGGCGCTCGCCTGCCCACGTGACACGCTGCAACCAATCGGATTACTCGACTGCTGTTAAGGATGAAACCGAGCTATGATAGATTGGTCTAGCGACGAGAACATTTTCCAATTTCTCTCTTGTTTTCTCGTCTTAAATGGGTGATTTCTGAGCTAGATTTACGACTTTTAGTCTTAAAATACCGTAAGATGCGTGGAAGGAGCTATGAAAACCTCTATGGAACGATGCCCGGCTGTGTAGAACTTTCAATAGAGACAGGACCCGACGTGTGGATCACGATCGAAGGTATTTGCATGTTAACACCTATATTATTCACCTCATTCTTGAGAAAAGCGTGGAAAAGAGAGAAAATACTGTTCATATATCAGGGGCCTTCTTACCTCGGCTCGCTGAAGAGGACACACCCAGTAGTGTCAATTTCAGATGCCATGGTGTCGTTATGAAATGTACAACTCCAGTCCTGTCGTGTTATCCAATTGATTCAAACTGTCCCGGTGACTCTCGCGATCTTTTTATTAACTTCCTCACTCGAGCTTACTGCTTCAATAACGTCTCGTGAACACCCAATAGCTCGGTGACAGTTGTCTTTAGGCTTCGCCCGGGGGGATCGGGACCCCCATTACGTCATAATCCCCCGAATTTTTAGGGTGAGAGGTGTGACTTCTTAACCCGTACTGTCTAGCATATTTGGCATGTGAAGATTGTCTTTACAACTGCCTTTGATAACTTGCGAAGCTCTGTTTGAAATTGACATCTAATTATGTAGATTCTAATGCTTTGATAATCGTTTTGTTCACATTGTCGCATTGACCCCGCCATATCGCACCTCCATACTGTCTTTATACCTCGTTAAAGAGATTCAACTCGAATTGTATTTTAATAATCACTCTGGAAGTTAATTAAATCACATTAAGCCTTTTATAAATATTTTCCTTTTTTGAAGCTGTCATGTTGAGATTTTTAACGTGTCACATTTTATTGGCTTTGGAAAGATTTATCGGAGTTCTTTTATCCATATTTAGATGTAAATGTTAACTACCTGTATACAGTTGTAAAAAGGTTTATTTGAGAAAATGATGACGATACTGGAGCTAAACAATAGAAAAATCATTCACATATCTTATTGAAAAACTATTATTCAGAATAGGTTATTATTTAAAAATATATCATTAAATAATTCATATTCATTCTCATAAGATCACAGTTTCAAAAACTTTTCAGCGCTTTAAATGAATAAAATATTTAAAATAAAGCCTCCATCAATCTAACAATATAAAATATAAATACATATATATATTTTATTTACAAATATGAATGTCAACTACATTAATTCATATTATCTGTATAGTTGCATGGACAAAAATTATCATCAAACACAAGATAAACATATTTTGAAGTTTAGACATTAAGGCTTTGTTTTCGGAATATTTATAATCTTGTAAAGCCCTCGGTAAAGGGTAAACGGATTTGGGATTCAGTTGCGTGTCATTCGCGGACGCCTAGTCGATATTTCGTCTCCATTGATAGAAATAATTACCTGTAATTGTAGCTCTTGCTAAGCACGCTGACACATTTTGGTGGAAAATACGATATTTACTGAGAAAATTCTTTAAAAAATGCGAGAAAAGGTGATGGGGGCAATGGAATCGTTGGATATTGGGAAGAAATTCACGTGATACGGTAAAATCAGAAGCGCTAATGTCTTTTAAATCGTAGAGTATTTAATGATATTTTAGAAATAATCGTGCATTTGCATAGACTCAATCTTAAGCTTGTATCAACGTTAATGAAATTTTTCAATTCAGTTTTTATAAAATTTAATCAAGATAATATCAAGTGATAAAGTCTGTGAAAATTATTATTCTCTGACTTTATCGACTTTTTATTTCTTGTGAAATTGTAAATGGATTTGGGAATGGGAAAATTTAAATTAAGATACAAATTTATATTCTCCAAACATTTTGTCAATTGCATGTAATATTTTCAGTACGTTGGTTTTTTAAAACCTCCCGAAAACTGTACTCATAATCATAATGGAGAAAGTGTTTCATTCACGTTCTCAATAAAAGGTAAAATAAACGAATGCATAATAAAACCCTTTTAGTTTATTACTAGAACAATCCAAGAAGATCAAGCAACTTACGGAGACAGGAACATATTCAAACAATACATTTCCAAAAGTAAAAATAAATATTTTTTAATCGATGTATTATTTCAGCACTATTAGGTTATAAATAATATCAATGTGTTCATTTCACTACTGAAAGTACTTTTGTAACTATACTGTATTGTATATACACAATGACTCGGTGATCGCAAGCACCATTCGAGAGGATAAAGTGTTAATGACAAAAGAATAATGTCTATTTCTCTGGCAGTAGAAATTAACAACCGGCGTCAGACGGTAACTTTCATGAGAGATTCAGCATTGAGTGACGTTGGCCGTAATAGATTTCAGATCGATTGACATAGTAATAATATTTGCCCTCAAAATTATCAGCAACAGACATGCTACTGCTTTGATAATGGTTTGATTATTCCAAGACCCCCTTAATAGCACTGATTGTGGCGGGCCGCTATTATTCGCCTCTTTAAGCGTCCGACTTAACATTTCGGGGAGTATGGCGATAATTAGATTTCCACGACGGGAAGAATGAATTGCACAGCTTGCTAGTCGAGCCCATGCTAAGATCCTGGACAGTCTTGAACGTCGAAAGGGAACAAATTTCCTGAAGGAATTTGAAGTTTTTGAAACGCATGACAGAGTCGTTATTAACTCGTGGTATCAGTCGTCCCCACCTTGCCAACTGCTGATATTCGATATGGACTGTTTTTTTCGTAGCTTGAAAAAATATTTCCTTGATGTTTTTGCACTGGAAATTGCTAATTTAGGCATGAGATATGTTTATGATTTTTAAAAATGGTATTTGTACAATTAAAGCGTATTTTTAAAAATTTCGTTTTGCGTATGTTTATGTTAAATTGCTTTTACGAATTTTCGTTAACGTGATTTTATATATATTTAAGTCCATAAATACACTTATAGACTCTAGGTTTATTTCTTTAAAACAATTAAACTTTTCATTTGAGTGAACTGTTCATTATATATTTACATCTATCTAAATTCTGAAAATGTACAGTTTTGACACATTTCTCTAACTGTATTGATACCGGAGAACTGATCAAATTACGTGTATTTTTTCAACATCATTTTTAGCAATATCATATTAATATAAAGTTAAATAATATTAATATGACTATTATGATAAAGTTGAATATGCTAAAACTGGCATTTTCTTCCAAGAAACTGAAATGTCGTTTGATGTTGATATCATATGCAAATATAGTCAATATCTTCAGTTAATCAATGTGGCGTGTATGAAATTAATCACCAAATAATCATCAATCTCTAAAATTGACAACCATGTTTGATTATGCGTGTCCACCGCCAACCAATCGATATCTCCGGTTTGAGTCATTATTGAAGTATTTATCTTATTCACCGCGTTTGAAGGATTAGTAAATTTTATGATTTCAGATTTATTTTGCTATTAACGACAAAGTTGTTATGTATTCTTCATCAGTTGTTTCTACACGTATACAATGATTTTGTATGTTAAGTTTATTGATTTTGTATACTCCAAAATAGATTATTTTCTGTATTATTCTCGAATTCATTTTATTTGATAATTCATTTATAATAATAAAAATGTTAGTTTCCATCAAGATTTAAGAAAGTAAATCAGGTACGATAAACAGAATCATTTGACGATGATAATAACATTATCTGAAACCATTTATCTTAAAAATTTGATAAATTGAGCTTGAGTATATGTATGAATGGTAAGATTTTAGACACTGGAAGAGAAAAACAGTCAATGTTAAAAAATTAAATTATTAGATTCGTTTATTATTATTCATATCATTATTAGACTCGATTCGTCCTAGTGTAAATATTTGATGTAAAATTTAGAATAAATAATTATCAATAATTGATATCAACTTTTTCATCTTATGCTCTGATTGACTAGGAACATATGTCATAAGTCAATGTGAAGGAAATGAGAACGTTTTATGTTATTTCCACGTTTGTTTTGCGGTTTCCTTTTGAGGAGTCGTAAAAGTATACAGAGATAAACAATGATTGATGTTGATATAACGTTCCCCTTATGTAGGTATTGTCTATTTTCATTTGATCGCCTTTTTATGAAGACAGTAACTTTTTCATTTTCCATAAATCTGGTTCAGGCAAATCGAAACATTACATAACAAAAACATACAATGCAAGAAAACAAATACATACACCCATAATTAGCCACTACAGTTCAGGTTTATTTTTAGAATAGAAATATAAAAATGATCAATAGTCAAAAAATATTTCTTCATTTGTTGTTCATAGTAAAATATATCTTGACATTTCATAATAACTACGATTTCATTTTTAAGATATTTCAACTTCGGTTTAAAACTATTAATGCTGCATCTATGGATATTAATATCTGACTAGTAAAATAACTGCATTTACAGGACTAAACATACAGTGATTTATTACAAATCTCCTTCGTAACAAATTGGATTGGAAGAGGCCTTGAAATTCAATTAAGATGAGGGAAAAAATTTTTAATTAAAGACCTTGTGATATTAATATTTGTATTCATAATAAATAACCGATAATTTCATAAATTGAATAACAATAATTTCTAAAATTTTGACATGATAGTATATTTCCATCAAATCAGTACAATATGTTTAATGTTTTGTTGTGTCCATAGTGCGCTGTACGAAATGAAGACATTGAAATTGGAGTATGCAAATAGAACCATGAAAAAAAGCATGGAAACAAACATATTTTTTTCTTTCTAAACTTTTAAGTTTTTTTAGATGAGACGTTGCTATTCTTCTCGAAAGTTCGTTGACTTACACATACATACTAGTGCAAATGTAATGTATTTTGATTTCGTAGGAACTGCACTGACAAAGGACCATCCTTATTAATGTACTTTATAAGTGGCGAACGTTGTAGAATTTTGGCATGGTGAAATAGACAGATGGGTCATTTTTCAGAATTAAAAAGTCATTGATTATGGAATAAAATTCTAATACCGACTTCATGAGAAAAAAACATCACAAGTACATTCCATGAGTATAAAACACATAACTAGTGTTTATCATTATTCACACTTGTACCTGATTTTTAAGAGAAAAAATATAACTCTAGTTTTCGAAATTTTGACCCCTGGTCACGTAAAAATCATCCAAAAATGCTGTGGAATTAAAAGATATAGTATGATGAATTGAATCTTCACGTGCACGTTTGAAGTTCGAACGTAAGGTTATTGAATACGTTACTTCGATGACGTAATAAATGACATTGCATTTGAAATAAACTACATAGATAGGTGAGTAACTTTTGGGATGCAAGATCTATGTGGCCTAACATTAAACAATTTCAATGCAGCCTGAACCTGTTTGACATTTTGAATTTTATCATAATTCAAACTGACTTGACATACTTTTGTAGTACATTATAATGTAGGAAAACACGAACATTAAAAAATATTTTGGTAGTACTGTCACGTGTTTAACAAACTTCTATTAATAGTTATGATTGGTATCCTTTAGGTGACAGTGCGCTGTATATAATGTAAAAAATTATTAAAAATAAGAAAAATGAAAATATCATATGTACAAGAAATTTAGGATACCCAAGTTAATTCATCACCCAAAAAATATGAAGATTGCCTTTTATGCATATTTTGACATAAAAGGCACACAAGGTCATAATAAATAATATAGACAACCATCACGGTGACGTACAACAAGTTTTAAAAAAGGGTCCAATACGACAACGTTGAAGAAAGAAACTGATTAGTAAATGACAAAACGATTACTTAGAGAATGATTACTTAACGAGTTGTCATAGGTATAGAATTTTCATGACAGAGAGACTGTTATGGGCGTTAAGACAATAAATAAGTAGGGCCCATCCATCATGGGCTGAAGCTTTGCCTTGTAATCAACATGTACAACGCAACGTTTATGGTTCTACACTTTGAGCACCCTACATGATAGGTTCACCATATATCAATTAGGACAGTCTGATATATACATGTCATTGACAACTTTACAGTACAAGTTGTCAGATGTTCTTTTCAAATATTGATGATGAACAGAACTGGCTTTCAGATGTTCGAGAGTTCATCGTCATGTGATATGCATTTAATAAAAAATGGCACTAAGATATAATGCAAGATTTAATCCCAAAAATATTTTCAATCAACGTTGAACCTTATTAAATAATTCTTTGTTTTATGTGTTATTTATGTTGTGTATCGAGCTTCTCGTGTTTTTAAATGGTGCAAACTATCCATACATTCAAAGGTCATATGACTTACACTAGGTGGACATTTCGATGATATGCTTAACAAATTTAGTTTGTAGTGTCATTAAATACATATATAAATATTATATTATTTGAAGAGTAATTATAAACTAACCACACATATTTGGCAGTAATGTTTTTAAAAACTGTACTATATGACGTATTGCCAATCTTAAATCAAAGACAACATCAAATGTCAAAAACGATTAAAATTTCAAACTGTATATACACAGATATTCATAATGAGTTTAATCTTAAATTCCCCAACCTCCACGTCATTATTCCTTTAAAAAACCCTGCTCCTGTACATCAAATCAACTATAACAATGCTTAATTGTTACCCAAAAGAATTAAAAATATCTTTAATTTGCAATTATTCCTATCTTTACAATTTAAAACAAAAAGTTTAATAAAAAGCTTAATGATAATAATATCTAAAATATTTTTCTAATTCATTTCCAACTATATCGTTTAAACATTACATAAAGCATTTAAACTGAATCTTGAAGTACTATCGATCTGTCATGCATATTATTATTATTATGCATATTTTTGAAAAAATACTATTTATATCATCAACACCTTTTTCTTAACTGTTACCTGTTGAGTCTTAACTGTTAACAATTATTATTTAGTTTATATATCGTTTAGATTATCTTTTATAGCCTTAAATGAACATGACATCAGATACATTTCTAAAATGATCAGGTAGCGTGAATCAATGTATACCAATCAGATTATGTTTCCAAAGCCTTACTTCTATCTCCTACATGTATATCTAATCTTCATTACCATTGAGTGGCTGTCACAGTGTTCTTGTTGTGAAGTAGTAAACAGGTCTTAGCCCCGAAACGAGTATATTTCTGAATTATATATAGATAAGTCGTATAACGATAAAGTGCATATCGTTATGTTGCATATTTACAAAGTTTTACTATTCATTAGCTTCAAACATTATCAAATATACATTACAAATGTATTTTTTCCTATCACTTTATGTACGATTATTCTCATTTTATCATTCTTAATATATTTGTAAACAAACAGTATTGGTGGTCGAATGGATAAGACTTGCTTGACTTTAGCCAAAGTTCACACAATAATTCCTACTAATTCTGTTAGTGATAATAAAAAGCCCGACAACATTGTTGTACAGGCTTTAATGTCTCATCAAAGCTTTCTCCCTAATTTTTCATATACTTTAAATGAGAGTCATGGTTGATGATAATGATAACGCCTCAAAAAGCCATGTTACTTCTGCCTCCACTCATGTGAAATGTACAACCGAAATCAACAAGGGCCAGGTACACTTTGACAATACATGAATGAAACTGACACCGAAGGTCACATGTTTACCCTACCCATACAAATGCACGTTACTGGTTGACTATGGCCAAATTAAGCTCTCTCTAGGGGTTGATTGTGTGACGCGCCACGGGTAGCTAACAAGGCTGAAACGTACACTTACATCAGCAGGAGGCTGAAGCTTGATATATGATCCACACTATCGTAGATCAAGGAGATAAAATTATGGTTTATTTCAAAATACGACTTTTAAAAAAATTGATAATTTATCTTAACCTTTGGAAAAAATGTGTTTTATTTATGGGATGTTGTTTATTTTAAATGTAAGCTTAACAATCATTAATCTTCTATTAGGGGGAGGGGAAATATGTTCCTATTTATAGGATTTCAAAGAACAAGAGGTAAAAATCATTATGCAAAGGCGTTATTCCACAATTTTCCCTCGCGAACGATTTTTCAACATCTATGAACAACGGAGCGATAAATGATAAACGTGAAACAATTGGTCGAGTGTTTGAACTCAAAGAAGGATGTTTTGTTTACAATTATAAGGAAAAGTAAATGCCAAACAAGTGTGAAAGTTCTAAGATAATAATATAACATTCCCTTCTGATGTTGATTATTTGTTCTAGTAATGTTATGATATATCTATGAAATATACATATACCATGTAACAGTTTATTTGTCCATGTAGGACAATACTCTGCGTTGACTAGATATCACCTAATTAATAGATCATTTCATATGAATAGATTGCATAATGTTATATGCCAAATTTATTTAGGCTGTAAATTTACCTAAACAGTTTGGGAAAATCTAATATTTGTTCTTTCATATTGATATAACAAAACAATGTATATCCTCCTATCTATGACCTCCCATACTAG
This sequence comes from Phorcus lineatus, assembly GCA_921293015.1. NCBI lineage: Eukaryota > Metazoa > Mollusca > Gastropoda > Trochida > Trochidae > Phorcus > Phorcus lineatus. The sequence continues at coordinate 21,948,571 of OV121091.1, read as the reverse complement.
TGTATCTTCGGATTAGGATAATATCAGATCTACGTAATCTGGCAAATATATACAAATAGTTTTCAAAAACTCATTGGTATAACTGTACACGTCTTAGTTGATTAAGACCATTGTATATTTACTATCTGTGTGAATTATCCATGCAAATGAAACACAAATGTGAAGACATGACTCAGCAGCATTTCTAAATAAAAACCCTGCTTATCAGCATATTGCATTACCGGAAATGGTCAAATGAGCTCAAAGCAAAATTAGGGTTATAAGATAAAGAAAAATCCTTATAACTTCTTCGTATTCTAAATTTCGATTCTAAAACGCAAAATGGATCTTGAGAGTTTTGTTGAGGTAAGTTCCGTGACTGTGTATAGAATATGAGCCTACAATACAATCTAGTTTCTCGTTCATCTATAGTCTAAATTTGACTGCATAAAAAGCATGTAATGAAATAGCATGGATAAAAGTACAGTAATCATTGTAAACATTATAGACCAAATTTAAGTCTTGCCGAGATACAACCATCATTACATGTAAACGTATTGAATAGAAAACCGTGTCTGTAGAATTGTAGCAAAATGTTTCATTGTATCCATGTGTTATTTATTATAAATTGGCGTTAAATATCATGCAATAAAATGAGAAACAGGTGTCATGTACATGCAAAGCAAAGGTATTTTACCCATGTTGGCAAAAATATCCTCGTTTTTTCCAAACATGTACTCTTGTATCCATGTCAACAAGATTTTGCCGATATCTGTTGTTTTTGTTTTTATATCTATACATCTGAGACAAAATTTAAAATAGTGAACGAAAAATATTTTTCAATACCATTCCCTAATAATTGATCTTTATAAACAAGTTTCACATCATGTTATGTATCCTAGCTTAAAATATTCAGATATCGAGATAATGCCACTGTACACGAAAACTAACTTCTACCGTGTACATTTCACCTGATATTTACATAATCAATATCACTATCCCTATGCTCTAATTACAAGGATATTTACCGAGGGACGGCGTACGTTGCACATAGCCTTATCAAAGTCAATGCTTAATGAGTGGCCCTCATCAATTTCATGATATTGATTTCGTCAGACGAGATCCGCTCGTACGTCACATGGTGGATTTTGAAATGGAGCACGAACAGACATTGTCAATATCAGGTACACGTGTTGATTTCCATGAAAATACTCTCACTTTGGCCGGAGTCCTATCTTAGCCGACTCCCGTCAGGTAGCCAATCCCTAGGGCCGAATGATTGACAGCTGAAAGAGGCATCTTACAAAAGATGTATTTCGCATTCACCAGGGCTTGTGTTCTTCATAAGGGCCGTTTTGGCACTTCACAATGCTCCGCTGCAGGTTTTTTATTTCAGAGGTAAAGTTGTGTGAGTTGCATGGGCCTCGCTGACGTACATGTATTTATATATGATTCAAGGTTTTTGCGGAGAAACGATTTTTTAACATTTTATAAAAGTAAGTAAATAAAACACTGTTTATCTGATCACATTTTCTTCAGATAAGCTCTTCGTAAAAGATTCACGGTGTTTGCGAAGAAAAGGATTTTTTTCACCTTTGTAGTTTTTAGTCCTGGTAAGCTTGATGTAAACAGTCATTGTATATTTGTTTAAGAAAAATCATTTTTATTGAGAGGTGAATTACTTACAACACTTGACAGACATACACATAAGTAACAATGCAAACATTAGTTTAATAGTTTGTAAGACACCGCGGAAGTCCAAACCAAATATTGTGAATGATGAGTTTGTTAATCCTTTAAATATGATTTTCATCTTAATTGACTTGTGGAAAATCAGTTTTTCATGCATCAAACATGGTCACCTTAACAAAAAAAGTTTTAACAGCATAACTAAAAACTGAAATTGCTTTTTCACCTGAAAGAATACAAAATGCACTGTCTCTAGCTCATATGATATTTATCTGTCTTCAGTGATAAAGGCCTTCTGCATGTTTTGCACAATTGCTAAAATAAAATGCTAAAAACTCAAAAACTTTAATCTGGAATGGGAAAGTCATTGAGATTGAATGGCTATCAAGTGAATATTTCAATAGTCAGCTACAATTGAAATAATCAAACTGTATATATAAAACTTATATAATATCTTTGCAATTAAGCAGGAATAGTGAATATATCTTGAAAATAATCAAAATGTTGTTTGACAAGCCTTTTATTAATTTGGCTATAGCTTTTTGTTGATGATGATACTATCATTCATAACCCTGTTTTTCTACTACTGTATGTCTTTTTGATAAAAAAAATGTATTGTAGCTTTGTCAAATGTGATAAAGTTATGTGTATCGAATCGTATATTCATACTATTTAAAATGATGCAGTATTCCCTCAACGATGCATCAAAATAATTTCATTACATAAATCAATGCATCATATATATTCTTTTATGAATAATCAAAATCCTATATATACATGTGTATTTTACCTAGATAAATTGGTATTATGTAGTATAAATTATTGTATTTGATGTGTTATGTTTATTGTTATGTCATGGTGGTTATTCCTCTTTGATTGATTTACTAATTTTTAAAGAAATTCGGTTACATTGCACCGTAAAATCTATTTAAAAATGTTTGTATAAATAAGATATAATGTTACTTTGTAAAAGACATGTTCACTTAACCATTCAGAGCAAAATAATGTTTTTATTGCTTAAAAGGGTGACATCTGGGCGATTAACTATTTATCGGAGACTCCTGATGTTATCATACACGTTGAAATCCCTACCTTTGTTTGTATGTTGACATCACTCACGACCCGGGCTAAGCGTGCTGATAGGGATCTGTAATTGACATGCATCACCTGTTGTATGTATGCCATTAGCACCTGACGATTCACCCAGGTGAATTGAGTCACTTCAGGAAGTGAGTTATCCCCCTTGAAAAACATGTCACCAACCAAGCTGATTAACAGATAGGAAGTTAAAAATGTTTTACGGTTTTTTTTTTACTTAATGAGAAGGTGATGGTTATATGTTACCTTTTGTCTGTTAAACTGTAATTTCGAAAATGGTATGCATACGAGTGAGTTGTATTATATCAAAAATGCAATATCAAAAAACCTTCGTTTCGGTTAATTTACAACTATAATTATCAAATAAGAAGATATGTCGTGTGTGGATACATCCAAAACTCATACTTTACTTTTGCTATAGTTAGAAGAGGGTTTATGAAGCTAAACTGCATTTAAAGACTTCTTTTAAAATTTAAAACATGAAAGTTATTTTTCTCAAAACTCCATATCCATGTATGTATCGTATTTCATTAAAATATAGCTGTTTAACGCTCAACGACCATGTAATTCGTTTTGATTGACAGTGAGCGTGATTCTACACTCATGTCAATTTCATCGCGGAACCATGGAGCTTTATTCTTTTTATCATGCAGGATAATGCATGCTCGTTGAAGAACCCCTTACATTTGAATAAAATACTTTTCTGACAATGTAATACCGACACTACCAGCTGTCGTGATCTCAGATACGACAATGATTATGACAAGTGATTGACAACAATGTCATTTCTACCCAAGAAGGGAGGAACCGCAATGCGGTAGATTAACATAAACAACAAACCACATTCATTCCATGGATTAAATGGACATTTATAGGTAAATATGACATCGCAATAGGAATTGTGGTAAGCTTGATAATACGTAGTTGTGAGTGTTTTGCAACAAATATTAAATTTCGGAACGCTCTCATTTATTACCACTCTTATCCTTTATCGATAGACGTGTGAATTCTCAACAATGGGGAGAAAGAGATTGATTTTATCCTTACAATTTCGTTTTATGGGAAGTTTTTTATATTGAATATAATGCTGCTGTGAATAAAGGGAGTTCGATTTCGAACAAGACACAAAACATTAGTCTTTTCTCTGAAATAAACTAGAAAATACTATCCTAGTCATAATTTTGTTTCCAATTACATCCGCTCTTAAACTAATTAACAATCGAATGTTATAAGGAATCTATCTATACCTTTCCTGATTAATATCATAAACATAATCTTGTCTCCATCAGTATTGTCATCACATTATTTTCTGAAACCCCTGCTTGAATAAAGAAAACCAAACAAAAACATGCATGAATAACTTTATTATATAGATTATATTTCATATCAATTGCATTGAAATGAGAACCACTTGTCCCTACCCAACATGACTACAGCTTACAACCCAAAATAACTTGTATCTATAACTTTGCATTATTTCGTGAGATGAAATATAATTTTTTAAACTTTAAACTTTAAACAAATATAATTTGTTAAACGTTGCCGAAATTTCCGATACATAACTTATGTATTGCATTTGCATTGAGTCGACATGAAATCTATCTGTCAACATTCTATAATATTCTTCAATACATGTCAAGGCATTAGTGTACATTTCAGGAGAGGTCTTCTCGTGCGGTGGTCCTTTTGACAAGCTGTCATTCTCGTGCTTGAGTCAATAACAAACCTACTACATTTCTGTTTACTGTAGGTACCTCGCACACAAGTCGCATATGCATTAGGGATCAAATACAGTATAACGGGTAATAAGGGCCTTCTTATAATTCAAACTGAAATTTTGAAATTGAGATAATCAATGTTTTTACATCTTTTATATACATGAGCTTTAAACTGATATTTTTGATTAATGGAGAATAATCCTATTTTGTTAATTTCTTCCTTTTATTGTAGGTAAGCAACTATTGCCGAGCTTTCGATAAAATGCTTGAGGGAATAACCCATGCCACTTACCAAAACTATCGAATACTGTTTGAAACTTTATAAACTATCTCCTTATATGTATGGACATTTCAACATCATATGTTCTATTAGTTCTTAAATGAATTGATATAAAAATTGTTATTTTCATATGAAGCCAGCTTGACGTATACATATAATATTATAAGCATAATTTATATAAAAGCAAATAATGTACTTACAAAGCCAGTTTTACTTTTTGAATATATAATCCTCAGGAAATATAAAGATATAGGTATATCAACTAGAAACAATACATCATAAATGATTATCAGAATTAATGTGTCTTTTTCTCCTGATATTTGCTTTTTCAAATCTCTGTGGTTATTCTAACGGATGATAATTAAGCACCTAATTAGATGATATTTGCCATGTGATTCGAGCTCTCTGCTTACCTGGTATCGACTCAAAAGTCGAATAATCTTCGAGATTTAAAGGCACTAGCGCTCACAATTATTTCGTAGAAACTACCAATGCACAGATACTGCATATATCTCTGAAATTACTAAAGATACGGCCTCATGTAATCTACATCGTAAGTTCTTTTGCAAATATAAACATGTATATAGTCATGTTATTAAGTTATAATGTTATTTTGACTGGAAATATTTAATGCAACGTTGCATTACATCCGCATGAACTACGTTATCGAAAATATCTTACTTATATAATTACAACCAGAAAAGCGAAAACGGCAGCCACCTTTGTTAATCCAATAACAATACTTATGTAATTGTATAAAATTGGTTGATCTACAAGATTGCTTTAATAAACAATATATCATCTTTTTTCTCAGGTGAATTCGAAATCTGCACACATTACTAGTTCAACCGTTTTCAACTGTCAATAAATCGACAGCGGTGGTTTTGACATTTTCATTGTTGATTGCAGATCAGTTGTACAGAGAGATAAAAATATAAGTATTTCATTGCATCGATAGGAAGTTAAAGTGAATGGCTATGTCCTAATATGCCTTAAAATAGCCAACATATAGACGAAAATGACGAAAATGTAGATGTGGGTTTTTGTCCCAATGCGTTTTTGTCTTACAGGTTTTTGTCTGGCTGGACTTCATACGGACAACCTGATAACAGGACCATTGACTATAAATGCTTATGCTGAAAAGTTTTGACAATTAACCTATCTTTCATTTAAATGGGCAGTAGCAAGGTTTATTTTAGATGATTAAAGTGATATCACGAAAATGAATTTTTTTTACCAATTGGAGACAATGTGTTTTGATACCATGTTTAGTTACCAATGGTAGTTAATTTCCAAAACACAAAAAACGGCCACCAACGGTTATTGCTTGAAGCTCAATGATTCGTCTACAGCTACGTATGACCAGGTAGATGAATGATGCTCTTTTATCATCTGAAGGTAATTATTTTGCATAAACATATATTTATTAGAGAAAACTTATTAGAGAAATGAAGTTTTCAAAACTATATATATATTATAACCAAAATAATCATTGATACAACGGATTTGATTCAAACTGCTGATAGTAATTTTCTTTCTACGTCATGGTAATCAATTAGGAAAGCAACTCCCGATGCTATCAGTAATCAGTCACCTCTTTGATTCCCTCCGACCTGTGTGTCGGATCTCTTGATCTGAGGGGGACCAAATTGTCAGGTCACAGAGAGGTCCTCGTTGGGTAGCTAGAATGACACGGGGTCCACGGGCTGAAATCTGACCACACCATTCACATAATAAATCTATGTGTGAATTTACTATGTCATAATTGAATATTTACACACGCTAATATTTGTCCTTTTCTTTTGATATTTGCTTCTACGAATATATAATTGGTTATTGTTTTGTTCGTTGAATACTTCTTTCTCCAGCTTGATAGCTTGATATTTTGACATTTGGAAATCATGCAAGTTTTTGTTAAGGATGGTTATACTTTTCTATTTTATTAAAATAAAAAAGACTTAATGAATGCTATCCGTGCTCACCAAGGGTTTAGTGTTTCGTTATCTCTAACATCACCATGCACTTTAAACGCACTAGCGCACACCAATATTTCGTAAACACAACGAATGCACATTTACTGCATATCTCTCGATATTACTCACGTCCCTCACTCCAGTATCTACCTGGTAAGTTTTTTAACAAATATTTACGTATTTAGGTAGTAAAGTTGATTTTTAAAGGCCGGAAGTATCTAATGCAACGTAACTTTAAATCCGCATGAACTACGATATCGGAAATATTCGGAAACGGCAGCCGCTTTGGTCAATCTAATAACAATGCTTATGCTGTGTTATTAAGTCGGTTTATTTACAACATTGCTTTCATAAACAATATTTCATTATTTGTTCTCAGTTCAAAGTTTAGGTAAATTGAAAAGCTGCACATAATACTAGTTCCGCCGCGTTCAACTGTCCATAATTTATCCGTTTTGTGCATAGCTAAACATAGATTTTTCATATGTCCAAGCCGACAGCGGCTGTCTAAACTTTTTCATTGTTGATTGCAGGTCATCTGTAAAGAATTTTGAGTATTTCGTTGCATCGATAGAAAGCTTAAGTGAATGCATAAGTCCTCTTAAACCTTAAAATAGCCAACTTAAACCGTAATATCGTGCACTAGTGCCTTTAAATAATATGACAAATTACAAACTTAAACAAACTTGTCTAGCATCAATTACAACAATGCAAGATCTTTCTTTGCCAACAACAATCTAAATTTAAAGGGTGATGATAAGTTGATAATAAAATTGTATTCTTATTACTCTTCTAAAACAAAATCTCATGTAAATTGAAGTAAGATACCCTGACACTCAGAGAAACCACAATTGCTCTCAGCCAACAGTTCACACGGTAGCAAAGGATAGGAAGCTAACACGGGGCTATCACATAACACGAGGCGAGACGAAATGTACAGGACTCCGGTGATGTGTGTCAGGTCATGTGATGACAGGTGACATGACAGCTTGACCTCGTCAATGACAGGAAGACGGTATTGACCTGATATCTGGAGGGGCGCCTAATGCCCTGAACATCACCCGACCTAACAGTGTACTCGGGCTAGGGTCAGGGGGGACAAACTTGTTGATAATCCAGAACAAGGGTGGGGAATACTGGGGTGGGTCAGAGAGGGAAAAACGTGTTGATAATCTTTAACAAAACGTAGGAATATTGGGTTGGGTCTTTGGAAAACTAACTTGATAAATACTTGGTAGTTATCATTCAGACAATCTGGATATATACCAGTATATAGAAAAAATAAAACAAAGAAATTATCATTCAGAGTAGCGTTTCATTATCTAAATCTTCATTGACATAGACATAAGAGAAAATGTAAGTAAAAGTGGGAAGGGGTGGATCGTGGCTGAAATCATTTATAACCATTATCAGATCTGAAACAATGTGTCTTCTTCATCTGAGTGAAGGTAAGAAAAAAATTATGAAAGAACCTCAAACGTGGTTCATACGGACAATGTACTAGTGAATGAATGCTATGACAAAAATAGTCTCATATTTTTTTATTATCATGATGAGAAAAGAGCAATAAATCTTTAGCTCATCAGGCCTAAAAGGCCAGATGGGCTTTTGGCATAGCATTTCGTCAAACCAAAAGCTGACTATCTTTCGGAAAGTGTTTTTCACCTTTGGTATCCAAGTTTATTTCTGGGAACGGGTTGATCACATGTCAAAAAGGGGGAGAGTAGAGGGGGTGGACATATTGGGTTGCTTATTTGAAGCTGCTAGTAATACTCTTTAAAGGTTTTTTTCCTTTAATGGGTGTTATTCTATGAATTGAATTGCACAAGTCTGTAATAAAGGGATCACACGTCTCTTTCTGAAACCTATGTTATGCTTCTTTCTAAGGTATAAAAGTTCTAACGTTTTGACATATGATGAAAATCACTGTCTTCCTCACTTGAAATAATAAGTTCTAAAATTGGTGGCTGTATTCATTTTGATAGATACCATAAAGGAAATGCCTTTTAACTTGACATGTATGTCTTCAACATTGTTGATGTTAAAGAATGTAGTACCAGGTGAGTTGCATAGCTCATGCCTCTACTTGTGTTTATGAAAACAATAAGATTCCATTAACATAACAAATTAAACTTTCCAATACAGATATAAGCGACGATAATACCCTGTGTTGTAGAAAATACATAAGAACTCTCCGAAATGAATATCAACAATATGTCTTTCAAAGGGATGCCTACATAAGATCCCCTTTACAACGCACCCTTGTTCCACATCAGTTTTAAACTGCAATCAGCCGTTCCTCGGTTACATGGACTGAACTTTGACCCTACTCTCACCTCGGTGCCAATTTCTAATCTTCTGGCTGTCTGTCAAAAGCTTGTTTACACTGCATTCCAGCTGTATATTTCACTGTTGCTTCATCTTCTCGAGTGACAGACGTGAAATTGAAATCTGGGTAACCGCTAAAACTACAACACCTATGCATTGCGGAGGCAATTGAGGTGAATATACGACTGTCACGTTGTAACGAATTCTGAAATGTACAGCGCTGAAATTGACACTCTTGCACCTAAAAGCGTGGGTCATGCTTTTCACATGCTCATCTGGCATGTTGTTTTTAATATGTTTCAGTATCAACCCCATTTTATACTTTGTTTTGATGTTGAAAGGTCTTTGTCATTAAGATATATACAAAACAAATATGTATATGAAATCATGGACCATGACCACACCCACATCTAGCTGCCGGCATGCCTCTTTCCATGGTTTAAGTATAGGTATACTGCCATTAGAAAAAGTTAATAGCGAAACAACAGCAGGATTTTCAAAAGCTACTCAAAAAGAGGGTTAACGTTAGAGAACGAAATACGAAACCTGTGAACATAATTCCGCGTATCAATACATGTTCTGTTTTTTAGTATGTCGAGTTATGAAGCAAGAACCTCAAAATAAGAATGTTCTTTATTTGAAATCCATTGATGAAGTGATCCCATTACAAACAGGTACAGCGAAAACAGTGAATTAAGGTCATTGCAGTTAGTTACTGTACTCAACTGGTTTATTAGAATATCTGCGGCTTCGAATCGAGAGGTCCGGGGTTTGAATCCCGCCAGGTGCTCGGCAACTTTGTCTGCAGTAGAGAACTGTTCTACACGCAGTAAGGTTTGGGTGCAAAGCTACACTGAATTCTAGTGCAGTAGCACCCATGGTTCGCTAGTTCCAGCAAGGCCCGCAAGTTTCACCGCAATGCATAGCCACGATGGTCTTGCGGCTTTCTCCCTGCAATAACACTAGCAGCCGCGCTATAAGTGAAATACTCTTGAAAGCGGCTTTAAACCCGTATCACCTCACCTCACTAGATTATCTTATGCTCAGTGTCGAAATTGGAAAAGATAAATTATAGAATGACGAATGGTAATGTGATGAGGACATCTAATTTAGTTTTGATAAGACGAATAATCATAACCCAGTTTTTATAGTATCTATGCATGCGTATGTATATATGTTTGTTTTATTGAAGAAATGTTTTGTTTGTTGTGTGTATTCATGCAACATGTATATATTCATATCTGATGTTTTCTATCAAGTACAGAACATTCAGGATACAAATAATGGAAAGGGAAAATTATCTAAAGAAAAGTACTTGTTTGGAAAAAAAATCAAAACATTTCATTCGTTTAATGTAGAAAGATTTACCATCATCTCGGCGTGTGGGCGTTCGCCTCCCTCAATAACACATATTTTGAACTCTTGCAGATGTTCGGTGATCAAAATAAACTGTCCCTGAATCGGTGATGAAAATAACCTGTCCCTGAATCGGTGACGAAAATGAAATGGTCCTGAACAGTGATAAAAACAGATGTCCCTGAGGCGGTGATGAAAATAAACTGTCCCTGAGTCAGTGATGAAAACAGATGTCCCTGAATCGGCGATGAAAAAAAACTGTCCAATAGTCGTTGCCGAAAATAATAGTCGGTGATGAACATATACTGTTCCTGAGTCGCTAAACTACAAAAACCTTACTTGAGCCGGTGATGAAAATAAACAGTCCCTGAATCGGTGATGAAAATAAACTTTCCCCGATACAATTCACGATGACAGCGACAATTGTATTAGGATGTAATAGGACTAACCTGTTATGACGTCAATATGTATGTTTTTACCATTTGTAATTTCTTAATCGGGCGTGAAATGATATGAAATAGTATTCTTTCTCTAATCAATACAATAACCATAACACACTTTATTTAAACTAATTTCCTCTGGCTTTAAAATAGGGGTCAGTAGTGTTGGATTGAGGGTTAAATTGAATCTAAATGGTCCTGTGTAGCACCCAGTCACTAGACTAACCGAGGTGAGGTGAGGTGAGGTGAGTTGGTGTTTAACACCGCTTTCAGGATTATTTCACTTATATCGCGGCTGCTAGTATTATTGCAGGGAGAAAGCCCGCAACACTATTGTGGCTATGCATTTCGGTGAAACCTGCGAGCATCGGCTGGAACTAGCGAACCATGGGTGGTACTGCGCTGAATTTCAGTGTTGCATTGCACCCAAACCTGACTGCGTGTAGAAAAGTTCTCTAATGCAGACAAAGTTGACAAGCCCCTGGCGGAATTCGAACCACGGACCTCCTGATGCAAAGCCGAACGCGCTAACCACTGCGTTATCCCGCCCCCTAGACTAACCGAAGTCCTCTAATTGGTTGCAAATGCATTGTAACGGTACCCTTGTAAATACATGTATAGCGACTGAATTTCGTTAAACATACTCCTCAACACGCAATTGACAACAGTCTAACCGTGGTACATTTCAGAACGATAAAGGAGGAACGTTAAGCGGAGTGGTGTCAATTTCACGTCTCCTGAAATGAGTTGAAACTTCATTGGAAGGGATTCTGACATAATGCCTTAACAAAGGAAGAGGAGTAATTTTACGCTCTTTCTTTTTTGGCTCGGTGTAGATTTGTTTTCCAGATGTTTTTGTGTTTGATTGACAGCTACCCATATCTTTTTCTCGTCTATTTCCAGATGTGCCTGTCAATCCCAGTTTCTCCTCCAGCGATGAGACACAGAAATCAGCTGACACAATTTACAAGTTTTTTTCTTTTCATTTTCTCCCCGTTTTTTACATTTCTTCGCGATTCTGTGTCATGACGGTAGACGATACTGTCAGAACTTTACAAGCTTGTGAAATAGACACCACAGATTGACTTTTGTGTAACTGTGTAGAAGTGAGTTTTGGGGTTACTCGAATATATGGTAGGCTTTTATTACATCGTAACTGACGTTTCTGGTGTAGGGTTTGTAATTGTATTTATATCTTTTCTTATTTGTTGTATTTGTCGTTTTCTTCTGTAATGTAAAATTTACCTTTTCTATGTAAACATGTTGGTTTTTAATTTAAGAATCGGCCTATATGTATATGATAAAATACCAATTGATTTCAACATGTTCAATTTAAGTAAAATTTACATCTTTCTTGCAAATTGTACATTTGATAAATTTATGTGGAGTAAATATATAGTAAAGACATATAACCTACGACATCACGGACTTGGCGTACAACGAGAATCATGTTAACAGAAACAGTGTTATTTTTCATAGCTTCATATTGGTTAAAACATACCTGAACAAGCCTATTGATAAATTAGAAAGACATATTCAAAGCTGTCGTATAAAGAATATATATTTTCACTTAATCTGTTCTAAATTTTGTTTTAATGTGGAGCCGATTTTTACAATTTTTTTGGGAAAGAGACTGAAGATACAATTTGCAGATAAAGTGATATATTTATCGGATATCGATTTCAAAGATGAAAAGTGCGTCACCGATGAGCTTTGATATTCATGTACAAAAGTTAGATGTTCCGCCTAATTGATTTTCTGGGCAGGATGAAGGTCATGGATGAATCGGTACGTTAAAGGTAAGTATAAAGTGTTATTAACAAAGATGATCGAAAGGTAGATTCAAATCTGTTTTGTATAAAATGTGAAAATGAAGGAAGTAAATAGTAGAAGTTAAATGTGTCTGTTGTTTATATTCCTCTTTTACCAATCAATAGCAAAATGAGATAGCTGAAAATAAACAGGTTAACCCATGGTAAACCGAACAAACATTGTCACCTTGTTAAAGGCTACAGTTTACAACAACGTAAGGTATTAATGTACCACTGCGTTATCATTAACATATGGTAATATATTATATCTTATCATATTAACATAGGGTAACCAGTTTAACTTACCTAATAGAAAGTCATTGGTCGTATGTTGGATATAAAAACGAAATAATCTGCACCCATACCGAAAGTTGTTGAATTACCACCTACAACATCGCAGCGATACAATATGCTAAAAGATGTTTGGGTACGATCTTAACTTTCATCCACATTCATAATTGGGAAAAGAAGTTCAATGTAATGTCATTTAGGATCAACCTTCTTGTAGCAAAGAAAACAAATATATACAAGCGTTATGTTATCATACAGTTGATGAAGACACTGGAATGTATAAATGCCCATAGAGCAATGAAGTTGTAAAAGAATTTCAGCTTTATATCACATTTGGTGTGTACATTGATAGGGAGGAAAGTCTATTAAAGCGTTTAGATTTGGATGAAAATAATTTTAAGACTATCAGTCATCCATCTACAGCAGAGAATTTATATCCACACGTTTCCTACAATTCATTGGTTGTCTTGTCATCGTCTATGACTACCGCCTGGTTACTCATATAGATATAACTTTCAGATGATTTGTACTCACATCTGAATATTCTCATTATTGCTCGATTTTCAGTTATTACCTACTTATTCTTAGTTTGGAGATTTTACGAGCGCTTCAAACGGGAGATGATTTCGCACTAAGGCTTGATATCTATAGCGCATACGAGGGTATAATGACTATTAGGGGAGTGAAGTTTCGTGAGGATGAAGATGCCCATACAATCCTGGATTTCAAATAAAACCTTGAATTATGATATACGAAGAAGCTACCATTACGCTCTTGGTTTGTTGGAATACCTAAGACGGAAGACCCAAGTTACTCTGAGGTGCAAAAAACTGTCATCCAGCTTTTTCAGTCTGTAATATAATTTAATGCATGCAATGGAGACACTTTTAACATAACATTTTTCTTATAATATAACAGTGCAATTATCTTGCAACTATTTAACGTACATGAACATATGATAACTCTGTTCATAAAGATTAAATTCTAATTTGATTTTTTAACTTTAAATATTCTCATGAATTTATCGATCAAACTGTTCTTCTTTGTCCTTGGATACTCTGTAGGAAGTTTCCATTAAATCCGATGGGGTTTGTCACACTAAGTCATCACATTGGGTTACCTTAGTGTAAACGATTAACACAACACAAAAGACATTGAGGTTTGAAATTAAAGTTTAAAAAATCGAAGGCAACAACTCTTGTTGACTGCAAACGATTTATGTGGATGTTTTTATCAACATACATTTACTGCACTATGAAATTGGGCGTTTGCGTATAAAAACTTATAGAGATAGAGAAGAAGTGACATAGAATAAACTGATAATCAAAAGAAAGTTATCATATAAAAAGTTCAAAACTTGAGATAATGTATCTCTTAAAAATATAAAACAATGAAGCCCTCAAAACGCTGATAAGCAAACTAAAGTCAACATTAGTAAAAACAAATGTCAAATCCTACTTCAAAAAATGCGCTAAAAGCAATGGTTTATCGAAAGTGCCAACTAATGTTGACGTCTCATGACGGCTGCTTCAATTCAAAAGTATGACAATAGTAGCCTAACACATAGTCCTGCTTCATGACTGTGTATTAAATATGAGCCTTCAATAGAGTCTAGGTCATCATTTAACAAGTCTTGAATTGATTGCATACATATGAAATTAAGAGCCCAAAGAAAATATAATGGATGAAGGAACAGTAAATAATTAAAGTGACACAGAGCTAGTATGTTTCATGCATTTTCATTTTCAATAACGTATGATCTAAATTAAGTTCAAATCGCCTACCAAAACTTGCATCTTTTTCTCTAGAGAGCCAAAATTATGATGTTTTCTTGTTTTCAACGATAATCGGGAACAGCCCTATAGATATTAAAAAGTTCAAATTCGGTGTCCAATTAACATGTATATAAGTGAAATGATATACTTGACACTGTCAACTTATGTTTGTCTTTGTGTCTGCTGTAAATAAGTTTCTAAAATTACGTTTGAGTCATTGGCGAGCGCCACTGTCCTCTATTCGATCACAAATAACGACTTTAAACATTTTATTGTCACTATACTGAACTGATAAGCTTTATGATTCTGAATTTTTGAAACAACCAATATTGCTCGATAAAATAACACCATTTATGAAGTTTGACATATTTGACTCCAACAACATACTCTGTGCCCCTTTAAAATATTCCATTGATGAAATTTTAGCCTACCCAACACATCGTTATAGTAACAATGTATAGCTTTAGAATTGGATACTTTTTCGATGTTTTCACCACCCTATGTAACATGCAATATAAGTAAGTTAGTTGTCAGTATAAGTCCACTGAACAGTCCAATAGGTGTGAATTTATCTGAAAAGGAGTCCATGACTCCAATGAATATTGAATTATTGAATTGAATTAAATTATTGAATCGGGTACACGTGAACGCTGATCTAAGGTAATCAAATATAAACTACCATGCAAAGGAAAGGTTTGACTCATTTTTCGAGTCCATAAAATAAAAACAAACGCAGATATGAGAATTCTGAAGATTGCCTCATAAACAGAAATCATTTTCCAATATTCTCTTTAAAAAGCATAAAAATATCGGCATTTTATTTGCCCCAATGCACAAGGAAAGAGACATGGGTCAATATTAACAATTACACAAATGTCGAGATAAGTGCACAGAGACTCTCAATGGTCACAGGAATCACGGAGTCTGTCATCAGTAGCGAGTGTGACCACCCTTGGCATCATGCAAGCAAGTACACGCCTCCTTATTGCAGTCGTCAGGCGTCGGATGACGTCAGCAGGTATCCTGATCCATATGTTTAACAGAGCTTGCTCAAGTTCATGCTGGTTGTTTGAAGGTGACACCAGCTGTCTCAAATGGCGGTCAAGGTGATCCTAAAAGTATTCAATGGGGTTCATATCTGGTGAGTTGGCTGGCCACGGCAAAGCAGTAACGTTGGCGTCTTCGAGGCAGTCTCAGGATTTCATTCATTATTCACGATGAAAATCTTTAACAATGTGATATTTGTAAGTCAAGAACAATATATATATAAACTTCCTAACGTGGTAAAAAAAATAATTGTTTAAAGTATGTACCGTTAAAGGAGCAGAAGTACGTTTCTTGAAACATTTATTGATATGATTTGTAAGTATATTATCTTCAGAGGGTCAAAATATCTCATTACCCAAGCATTATCTTGCAACTACATCACTTATTCACCTTAACAAACGTGCAAAAATGTCCATGATTAAGTTAAAAAAAGATCTCGTTTATCAAATCAAAAACACTACACATTTTACATATATACACTATTGAATAATATTTTGAGAGTCTTAAGATAATGTCATACAGAAAATATGTTCACATATATTCTTAATTATGAACTGATGGTTAAAATTGAAGTAAGATCCAGATATTGTTCCAGGGGAACTTTCAGATGTGTGTTAAAAAGTTTAACGCGGCGTAGTTGACTAAACTGATATACGAATACAAGTTGAATAAAAATGGAAACTTCAAGGACAAAAAATAATTGTTTGGTGATTATCAAGAGTGTCTAATTTCATTCGATTTTAAGAAATATGACAAATTAACCAAAACGGTTGTATAAAAACTACGAACATTTTGATAAAGAAATTTCAACATATTAAGAATTCTATCATGTTTTATAGTAATTTTAACTTGCCTTTTTCAAATATAGACCTATTGCCTATGGATTTGTAACTGGAACATCCGAAATGTGTGTATTCTAAGGGAGATTTGCATTGGCAGATTGATACATTCGACTACTTTATCGTGTCTGAGTTAACTAATGTTGGTTTTGTGCTTATTTCACTTGGAAATACACGGACCATTCGCATCCACGACGTGCTCTATAGGGTTAAGATCTGGAATTACACATGGCCAGTCTATGGATTCGATGTTGTGCCCCTTGTGAGGTATGGCTCCTGTCAACGTCGAATAAAGGCAGAATAGTTTTCTCAATGATGTCACGGCCGTACACGTTGGACACGTAAGCGGCTGTCAGAAACATGCAGATTGCGCGCACATGATTGTCAGTCAGTCGAGATTGAAGGTCGAAGATAAGTCGCCAATAGAATTTGCTGACCAGATTCAATAATACTCTCACTTCCGTCGTTTGATGACTATTGATGGGGTTGATTGGCAGGAGACTAAAATATGGTTCCTGACGTGCAATATGTAAAAGTGGGAAGCCATCCCTCAAACTTTTTAGTCTACCTCTACCAACGGCGAATTTGACTTATCCTGTTTTGTGATGTTTTAAATAAACTGCTTATGACCTTATGACAAACATTCTCACTTCTTTCAAACTGTCGTTATTACATACCATATTCTCTCATGCCCATAAGTTTATGGTTCATCAAAGAGGAAGAGAATATCCATATATTTACAAAGGTGTCCCCGATAGCACTGTCCTTTTAAATAGCCAATTTTAAATCAGGCACTGCTTCAAATATTGCAATCAGTTCAAAATAACATTCTCCCTATTTTAAGGCATGCATGCAAATCAATTAAATCATTTAGGGATGAGACATTTTGGAGTGTATGAAGTATGAAATTATAGTCATACAATGAAATATTCACAAGCGTTACAGTTGACTTGAAATCAATAAAGAAAAAGTGAAGACGGCCGAAGTCAATAGTTCAATTTTATGCACAAAATGGGTACATTGACTGCTTAAAACTAAGAATATTTGCAAGTTTTGAATGTATTTTAACCTCTTACCCGAGAATAAACGATGAAATATTTTCATTACGGTATAACTGTAACTTCCCTGATAGTTTGTACACAGCAGAAGCAATGCTTTTACATAAACCATTGTAGTTTTCGTTTTGGGTCTTCAGATTATATGCAAAATTTGAATATTGCTGATACTGTCGTTCGTGCTTGTTTAATGAAACTTGAATTAAGTACCACCGGTCTTTTAGAATTGATTTAATTCGGTTTATTCCAAATAACGTCGATGAAAGAGTACCTGCGTGCAAGTCGTAAGCAATATCATGAGACGTCAACTATCTGCCATTAAAACCAAACAGTGTTTTCAGACAATCGTGTATAAAGGCGGCGCAGTGTCGTAAACAAGGCGCATCTTGAACCCTTATTTTGAAAACTTTCTTTGTGTTAGGATAGTCGTAAGTCATAAACATTCACCTACAACTATATAAACACTAAGAGAGATTCGAATATTTACGTCCTGGGTTGTATAATGACCTCTATTCATTTGATTTTTCTCTCATCAAAAAAAGAATGAATGCTCATATAGAAATATCCCTTCGAATTGCTTGTCATCTGAAAAATTCAGTTAGTCCTTTTCTATGTAGAGATTAAAATGTAAATGTTTTACGAAGATAGACATTGATTAAAACGATTTGAAAATTCTTGCAATGTAATTCTATATTAAATCAAAAATACCGATTGAATATTCTACTTTGCACTTTAAGAAACTTGTACAACAGAACCGTACATACATACCTACATGATGTACATTATGTTTTAAACTAATACCTCTAACTATCAGCAGGTGTATCACAAACTGGCGTTATTTTAAATGCTGGCTTTACCACAAAACATCAGCAGAGAACAGACAAAATGTTGATAAAAATAAGAGTTATAGTCTATCTTTTTAAATCAAGGACATGTATAGCGAGCGATAACGTGTTGCCAAACTACGAAAAATGTTCAACTGTTGGTACAATGTCAAAATAATCTTCAAAATAATGCACAAAATGTAAGAAATGTAAATGTGGATTTGTAGCAAGTGCAAGGTTGATATGTATCTACAAGGAATTCTAACAAAGACTTCACGTTCTGATCATTGTACTAAAAGAGGAAAAGTTAACAAATGTCATAAATCTTCACAGTGCGAATTGGCTGATTTACGAGCAAAGGGGCACAACTCTTGTTTAACTTGGCGATCCATTCACGAGAGAGAATTGCAAGAGTAGCAATAAAATCCACATTAACTTACACTGTCTGTCGCTTTGTAGTTCCTATGGCGTATTGTTGATTTTAGTGAACAAATATTAATGCTAAGATGTCTTTAGCATAGTTTTATTAATAATGTCAACACAATTCGGATGTTTAGTTTAACTTTTTATTCATGTAAAACGTCTGGTGGATCCATTTGTTTATTATGTTACGTCATGTAAATATTGTTGATAAGTCTTCCTGAACAATTCGTTCAATTTATTGTAGCAATAAAAAGTAAAGTGAAGACTAGACTTTGAATGAATTTTCGATATGGTGAAGATAATTCACAAGTTAACTTTTCATAATTTTCATAGTAACGGTCATCATTGTCATCGTTGTTGAGCAACCGAATGAAACAATGTTATCTAACGAGGTTTTAGAGGAAATTAGTTTTATAATGATTTGAGTACCAGGAATTCTTTTTATATTTTCTGAATGATTAGAAAAGTTTTATTACCCATTGAGAAAACAAAACAACTTACACTGAAACCGTAATTTACTGTAAAATGTTTTCGTGAACAAACACTCTCATTTATGTTTCTTGTGATAAATACGTTTATAATATACAAATCATATTTATTTTCAGACTCATGATAAAAGGTATAACTCTTACTGTAGCGGGTACATGCCCATCCAAAACAATCCTTTAACCAGTATAAGCGACACATGTATCTCAGTAACTATAATATGAAAATATTGTAAAACCACAAAATTCTGTAATTATTCAGAATGATCAATAACTATTTATTCATAACGTTAAAAGTGCAAAATACTTGAATTGCTAATGATCAAAAAGATGTCCTACTAAACCTATTCCTTATCTCTATTAGTAAATTCCAATCAATTTTAAAACAGTACTATGAAAGGATACTAAGACGAATTGATTTCTGTCCAAATTTTCATGTTAGTGAAATCGATGAAATCTAAAATGTAGATAAAAAATTTACAATCAATTTAATTTCCATCAGCTTATGAGGACTCTATATCTGTATTAAAATGTATTCACCTAATTTTATTTCAAATCATCCCTTAGACTGTTTGACTAAATAAAGATAAATAAAAAAGCAATACAGATATACACAGTTGTTACCTCATGATTGGGAAAAGCACTGATTAGAACCCCTTGATGAAAACCTACAGGTATTACAGAAACGAAACACAGGTTAGTAAGGCAGGTATGCACCTTGCACCAACTCCCCCTCTTACCTGCAGGTAATAATCATTCACTATCTAAGAGGCTCATAGACGTCGAAATGCAGATCTATCATATATCCTTATGTTAGATAAACCATTCATTCTAGACTGCAGTCAGAATAATTGCTCGGAGAAATATGATGTAGTCATCGATATGTCTGTAGATGATTAATCATGGTAAGAAAACTAATAGGTGTAATTGGGAGGGGGGGGGGGGGGGGGGCTCTCAAATAACCTAAAGCAGGTTTATGCAATATTTAAGACCACTGCACTCATTTTGTCACAGAATGGAATAAGTTTCTATACGAAATTAATGATAAAAAGGTAGTGAATTTAAAAAATATATTTATTGTTTGAAAGGTATTATATTTTATTTTATTCTGTTTTGTTTTATTTTGGAAATTCCATCAATAATCAATACTATGTGTGATATATTATTCTTTGGCTGTATTTCTTAAACTGATTAATTTGAAGTATCTATGACCAATATTCTTCCTAGTATGCAAATACTGCTTTTCCGTGAATTTTCTACCAAATATATTTCTGAACCAAATTGGTGTCGACGGCAGTTCACAAAGCTGCTCCGGCTTTATGACGTCACTAACCATGACGTCATTGAGCATCATCACTGTATTCCCGTCGTGCTTTGAGATGAAACAATAAACATGTACGACATTACATTTAGGAAGAAACCGCAAGTCAAACAGTAATATTTTTGACATATCTACAATTTGCAAAATTTCATATCGTTGAGAAATACGCGATTTCATTATGGCAAACATTTATGTTTGAACTTACAACGAGTTTACATTTCAGTTATCATAACACATAAGAACTATTTTGTATTAAAGATGCAACCACAACTAAATTTTTGACATATCGTTTTTGTGTGTATAGATGTAGATTTGATTAACTTCATAATCATGACGGCCTATTCAATCAACATTACAGAAGTCGATGTCATCGTTGTTATCATAAAAACCCATGGCCATTTACGTCATCATTACAGTGTGGACAGGCTGTTATAAAGAATCTATGTTGCTACACAAACTGTGCCTTTACTTTATTTCATATAAACTGTATTAAGCCTATAACATTAATTCCGTTATCTCGATAACTTCAGTAATCTTTAAAATTGATCACCCTTTTTTAATTTACAAGGGCATTTCTCTGTATCTTCCGGGTTGAACAACTAAGCTTATCAAGGCTATTACGATTTATGCATGAATGAATTGATACTAAAAGAAATCGTCTATATATTTTACCAATTAAGCAAACCTGCAAGCGCAATATTAACATACAAAGAATGCTTTGAAGTTTTGTTTTGTTGTGAGGTTCGTTACCGTTTGTTTAGACCGATACAAGATCTCTGGATGAACAATTTAAATTACTAATTTTAATAAAATGCAGCTAGAAGCCTTATATAAATGGGAGTTGTTGTCACAAATTGAGATTTAAAGTGAAATAAGTTATGTTTCTGGGAAGGATTATTTGAAATTTAAAATTTAGTCTGTTTGTGAGACTGTCCTGTTTGAGATGGGGGGTGAGGGGTTAATGAAATCTAGGAGTAGCTTTATCTCACATTTATTACGCGATAATCTGATAAAGTAATTAATATAAATAAACAAAGTGAAGACAATAAATCATATACCTAGCCATCTTATCAATCATATTGCCATGAGGTCACGATGAATTGATGAGAGGACATGGTGCAAATCTCTGACGTCATTCATAATTTAGTATGACGTGTGACTTAGTGTCGTCACGTAAGGTTTTGAACATATTTTTGTGTCTGGTTGCATTTGTTAATCGAGATAATTATTTTCATATCTATAGACAAATCTATGTTGGATATTTCGCATCCCTAAGACATTGTCAAGTTGCTAGACATCGTCAACCTGATTTAAGGATACATATCCCGATGTCTTCTTTCTGGGAGTTGTAAATCCAGGCTACCGATCAAGTTATCACGGTGCTGTTGTTAAAAGCATTCACAAACAAAAGCTGTTCGAATTACAAAGTAACTTGCCCATAATTACA
This sequence comes from Phorcus lineatus, assembly GCA_921293015.1. Taxonomy (NCBI): domain Eukaryota; kingdom Metazoa; phylum Mollusca; class Gastropoda; order Trochida; family Trochidae; genus Phorcus; species Phorcus lineatus. The sequence goes on along the minus strand of OV121091.1, from coordinate 21,926,392 downwards.
TCTCATGTTACAGATAGGAGAGGGAGCAAATATTTGAACTCGGAAATTTTCAAATTAATTAGAAGGTGAAAGTTTGAATTAATCTTATCAAGCTTAAAAACGTCCCTATGTTTCTCTTGTACTGATCGAAATATAATTTGATCTACGTATATATAACTCTTAATGTATCATCGAGTTTGAATTGATCTTGATAGTACAGTTGATATCCTGTCTAAAATGTTCAAATATAAAACTTTAGGTCAACTCTTTGCGTCCATTTACGATTTCGTAGGTAAATATTATTTCAAAGATACTGTAAATTTTTTATTCTACCTTGACCCTCAACAGGAAAAAATGCTATATAAACGACTTATATATTGGATATGTTGGGTATATTATCAATTTTATCATTAATATTTAATCAGGTGTACAACATTAATTCATGTATAAATGTATATCATTATTGATAATTTCAGAATTTTCAAATATCCCTTATTATTTTTGTCCAGTATATGATAAAGATGTACGTACATTGCTAGTGCGGAAGTAGAATTTCAGGTGATTTGGGTAACTATAACTGCATGCCAATTGATATTATCCATCAAACAACTTGTGTAATTAATTTAAGATATTGTTTTATCTATATATCTGTCATTTGACATACATCTTTCATGTTATAAGTTTTAATTTTGATTTAACAAGAGTGTAATTCTGATGTCATATTACAATTTCTAAAAGAGGTTCGCACTACGATGGTTGTTCATGAACCTTGTTTAAAGGATAGAAAACTAGAATCGTCCTGAGGTAAGATGATTCAAACTAACACAGTTAAAGTTTTACAATCATGTTCGTCTTAATATTTTCACAAGAAGTATCTAAAATTGGGCCCTTTTTCTATAAAAAACCTTATCTTTATCGCGACAGGAAATCTGTTTTCTACTTACAAGCTTTAAATGTGATTATCCCATTCAAGGGTTGTTATCCTGTTAACAAATTCCACAAATATCAATAATGTAACAAAGAGAAAAAGACAAGTTTTACCAGATGACAAATGATATTTATTTCTCGTTGTTTACAATAAATAAGGAATGGGCTTTGAAACTAAACCACGGTCTCACAAATGAAAGACATTGCACAATAAAGGGAGCGAAATATAGATTATTTTAAACTTTTCATCGGGGCAAAGTGAGATTTCACAAATAAAATAAACAGACTAGTGTTCGATTAAAAGTTTGATTGATTGATTATCCATTTGAAAATCGAACCCTTTGAAAAGTTTAAACCATCCACGATGACTAGGTAAGGTAAAGCAAATAGACGCCAGTGACATGTTGTTATTTGCTGCCTTTTACACAAAATTCACATGTGAAATATACATGTCTGTCTATAGGTGCAATATCACATACATCTCGTGCAGAACAAGATATCGACAACAGTTCATACTCAGTGAGTATTCACGATACAATGACATTTAAACTGAGTGAAATGAGCACACGTTCATTTCAAACAACACACAAGCTAAATTCGTTCGGTTTGTTGTATCGTTGATTTAAGCTGTGGCAATATTCGGCAATAATGTTGACGTCATGTCAACATAAATAAAATATTCATCTTTAACATTCTTGGGTTTTGTAAACCGAAATAGTTCGATTTTATCGATTCTCTGTAAACAAACAATTTTTCATTTTCGCACTTTGTGCCTCGATATAACAACGATACTGATATATCTTCATATTTTAACATAAGGAATTAAATATACAGATGGAGCTGTAGCCAATATACAACATTAACAAATGGACAAAACTAGGACCGACAATTACATTTTGACATTTTGTACATTTCGACTTTACGTTGGATACTAAAGATGAGGAAAACACGTTCATCTGCATCGCACAGATACTTTACACAATATTAACCGCGGAAATGAACGATAAGTGCGTGGCAACACAGCAGGCTGCGATGTACCCGTTCTGGGATGTATATTTCATACATATGTACATACTGAAACGTAATCAATTGCGAAATGAGCATGATATGTACCACACCACCAGAACACAACTTCCACAACTTTTACCCGTTTTACAAGACAAAATAGATAATTTACAAGCGTATGAGCGATATACCATTGAAATGCACAACCCCATAGTAAGTTCGGCATGTGTCTGTTTTTTCACTGATTAATTCACCGTCTGTCAAAACTATAGAAGGTGTTAGTTTCAGAGTCGCTTTCACAAGTTTATCATATGGAATTCAGGCGCCTGGTTGTAAAAGTCATTAAATGGATTGTTTATTTCGCCGTTATAATTGTCCATGTATCCGCCGCAGACACTCTGGTTTTGTGTGTTGCACGATGCGCCGCTTTGATACTCTTGTACATTGCAAGCCGGAGTGAAATTGGCATACATTTGTGTCGATTGCATCTGAGGCCTCAGCTCACTTGCTTGATTGGCAGGCGACTGGTAGCCCGTCATGTAATCACTATCATAAAGCGTATTGGCTGATCGCGAGTCTATTGAAGAATTCTGCTGGGAGTATGCAGTCGATTTCTCGCTATAGCTGGTATTATAATTCAGATTGGTTGCCCTATTACCAGCGGCTCTAGCGTAGAAACCAGCGGCATAGTTGATAGCTGACTGTTGGCTCCCTCTATTAAGGCTACCCCGAGCGGCAAAATTGCCTTCGTATTGATACTGGTAATTCAAATTGTCATCCTTGAAGCCGGTTTGTGGGAATCTCGTCTCGGTATTGTTTTGAGCTGGGTAGGGGAATGTTTGCTGGGGGTCCCGACTGTTCCTCTCGCTAGACACTTGTCCTGAGGGGTGAGGATATTGGGGTGGGGGCTGTAGCATTTGTCCAGCGTCTTGATCAGTTTGGCCGTTACAATCCTGTCCATAATCTGGATATCTTGCCCCGGCGAATCCAGCCATACTATTGGGACTGAACTGCTTCGTTTCATGGTTTTGTCTCTGATACGCCATCTGCCCAGAGAAGCTGTACCTTGAGTCTTGTCCGCCCATGCGGCCTGCGGGAAATTGCGCCATGGGTCGTGAGGTGTTTTGAGCAAACGGGTTGTTGGCCTCAACTTGAGACTTCGTCACTTGATAATCTGTTTGGAGAACAGAATAATCCTTTGGTAAAGAACTATGCGGAATGGGAACTTCACTAGTATAGTCATTTTCAGATTTGGGGATATTTGGTACAACATGCATACCGCTTCCTGGACTCGATGGAGATGTTTTCGTCATGTCCTGAGACTGACCACGGTTGAGGGGAATATTTGGGGAGATAGAGGACTGTAAATGGGGAACACTACCAGTGGACAAGGCTGGACTTGTCGCACTGCGAAGACTGTCCGGGGAACAGAGTCCTGAATCAGCAGACGAACTTGAACTTCGCGTCGTCTGCGGACTGGTCGTCTGCCTTTCTCCATTTTCTTTCACGTCTGCTTCAACGATCTCGGTTTTCGTTTGAGGAGCTTTGCTATCATTGAACATTGTCTCTTTGTAAAACGTGTCCTTACACATCAGTGCATTCTCATTGAGGGGGAAGCCATTGTCTTTCAATTCTGTCGCCGCCCTCATGTCGTCTGCTTCCCTCATCTCCTTTATCTCACACAAATCTGAATCAGATTCCATGCCGTCCTTATCTTCACCTCTATCGCTCCCATCTCCCATTGAGTCCGGGCTCCCAAGCTCACCGCGGCTTCCCAGCGTCTTGATCTCGTACTCGGCCTTCTGTCTCTGTGACTGCGTCTGTCTCTTGTACTTCATGCGTCTGTTCTGGAACCACACCTTCACTTGCCTCTCCGTCAGATCCAGGGACGCGGCAATCTCGATCCGTCGAGGTCGACACAGATACTTGTTGAAGTGGAATTCCTTCTCCAGTTCCAACAGCTGCGTGTTTGTGTATGCTGTCCTAAGACGACGAGATGTGCTGTTGTTGCTGGCACACGAATTTGGGCTGAATCCTGAAACAACAACATTCATGAATTACACATCTATTTTCAAATAAAAAATTCGATGCTGAAAAATAGGTTCTTACATTTTATAGAAGGTATATAAATAAAAGCAATAGATATAGAATTATTACAAATATGGCTGCTTACATTTCATTTAAATGATATGAATTGATCCATTTGATACAAAAACTATGAGTGAAAGAATACGCAAAATTTAAATTATTATGTTTAAAATCTATATTTTCTATATAATCGTATTACTTGAAAATGCAAACGTGAGATGCTTTGAATTCAATTAAATTATGAATACCAACGAAGAACATTTACGAGGGATATGCCGATCTGTTGCCAATATCCATATCGTTCAAAATATGAATTCTATGAAACACTGATGATTAATATGAGTACGTTCATGAATATCCTCTTTTGTTTATATTCTAATAATCTTCAGAGACAAAGCATATGTTCACTGCAATCAAAATGTACGGGTGAAAACGGGATGATATTTATCAAAATAGCGTTTCAGATTTTGTATTGTCTATGAAGCAGTGATGTTTAAAATGAGAATGTTCATGAATATCCTCTTTGTTTAGATTTTAATAATCTTCAGAGACAAAGCATCTGTTCACTGCAATCAACATGTACGGGTGAAAACGGGATGATATTTATCTAAATAGCATTAAAGATTTTTTACTGCCTATAAGTTAAATATATTCGATTTTACTTTTCCGTTGTTACCGCAACAATAACGCTGTGTTGGCTGTACCATAAATCGCGACGATTAAGTTTAAATATTAAAGGAAAATTTGAATAATTCGTTGTGACAGGCATTGATTGAATTATTGGGGTAGATCAATGCAACACTTTCGAACGCCTTCAATTATGCAGACAAAATACACAGAGGATTTTTTCGAACTGTTATTAAACTATCTTAATCCGTTCAGTCCTTTTTTATAGACCAGCAATCAGAGAAAATGAATTAATACGACGAATTTATTTCCCCGTGGGCTTGATATACCTTTCACAATATTCATAAATGCGGATGTGTTTCAATGTTAACTTGTGTATGTTCGCTATCGGAATCATGACATCAGTGGCAGATTTGATCGTTCTTGTATTTACATTTATCATAATTTAACGTTGTCACAGCATAATTCAGGATGAAATTAAACAGATATTGAATTGATTTCAAAAATTGTTTGTAGAAGTATTTGAAGATTCAGTTAGGATACATATATGTGATTATAGTTAAAGTTGTGTTTAAGTTTGAAAAATTAATAATGTGAATTTGTCAAAAGTGTGTTAATCATGACAAAACTATTATCATTATTTTGGTTTAAAATATGATGATTTTGTATTTTGAATAGAAAAAAGGTAATAGGTATGAGACAAAAGCATGTCATATTTTAAAATCAACTTAAGCCTCTGTACTGCGAAAAGAGATGATATGAAACATTCAGAATACAAGATTTAAATGTTTAGAAGGGGAGGATTAAAAAAAGAAAAGTTTGGAGCGAAGTAGGAAATATAAATGACAGTAAAGTATTGTTTTGTGATCCAGCCTTTCCTTTGAGGATTTCAAACTAGCAAGAACATTCATTTGGGAGGATTCGATGAAAAACATCAGCGATCTAAAGTTACAGGGCTAATCACTCATGTACTGCTCGGCCCCTCTGGAGTTAGAGAGAATGAATTGGTGCATCGACAAGCTTTTAGCGAAATATCGTGTCAGGGGCAATTTTCAAGTTGCAGCAATCTTGATGATTATGTCTGATAACCAGCCACAATGTGAGGAAAATTCAGCAAAAATAATTAATGAATGGTTAAAAGTTCATGTATTTTCGTGAAATAATTTGGTTTATATGTTTAGAGACTTAGTGGAGAATTTTTAACTATTATTACTTGTATTTTTGATAATTAATTGTTTGAAATATTTCTTTTTGTATAAGTAAGTATGTGTAAGTATATCTATTTGCATATCAGCATTGTTGTTATAAGCATATCGTAAAGCCCATCATAATTAGCTTTTCCTATAATCGTAATTTTATTATATAGTCATATTTTTCCCATAGCGTTATCTTCTTTGAAAACATAATTTTGAAAGGGTATACAACTATGATAAGACATTTGAACAATAACAATTTTCATTTTATCTCTCACTGACATTGATTCATAACCTGAGAATCCAAGTAATAAAGACATAACCCCATCCCTTGATGTACTGCATTCAACCTTAACCATTCGGACTGGTCAGTTGCAATCAGATAAAGCTACTGGAACGGAATGTCTTTTCAATTGACCACAACTGGACAGTGTCCTTTGTAACACAAGCTGCAATGCTTTGTTCCCTATCCCATTTGGTGGCGATATGCTCTAGGAACTGTGATCAGCAAGGATAAGGAAAGGGCAGATATACCCGTTCAGTTTCTGTGTTAAGGTCAAAACGAAATATTTGACATTTATCATTTTGGATGCTGTTTAAAGGTGAATTCTTTTCAAAAAAAACCGTTTGCAATTTGATTTTAAATATTCAAGTACTAAAATAAAACAACTCCGGTATGGACGGTTTAATTGGAGGTAAAATGAGGTATAACATCAACCTGATTGTGAAAAAGTCATATGAATATTCATTTGAATAAAAGATAAGATAAAATGATTGGTGTAACTGCGACAACACAAATATATGACGTCACTGCTTGTTTAAATCAAGCAGATGCAACTATTACTGCTTATTTGTTTTTAAAAGTAAAATTAAAGAAGACAGCTGATTTTCTGAAATTAACCTCTTCGGAAATCTGTACTTCCAGTCAATGACATGACCTACATATTTTCGGAGGATTTCACAGTATTTGACCCCATTTAGTTAAGCTTTTCATATTCAAAATAAGGATACGTGATAAAGACTCTTTTGAGTTTGTGACTTTTATACATTGCTTTAATCATTCAGCAGAACCATTGCAGAGATAAAGTATAACCTGTGAGACGATTCAGTATAACCTGTGAGACGATTCAGTATAATCTGTGAGACGATTCAGTATAACCTGTGAGACGATTCAGTATAACCTGTGAGACGATTCAGTATAATCTGTGAGACGATTCAGTATAATCTGTGAGACGATTCAGTATAATCTGTGAGACGATTCAGTATAATCTGTGAAACGGATCAATATTATCTGTGAAAATATTAAAAGATCTGTGAAATTAAAAATATTTTTATTAACTAATAAAGTCATATTTGTGATATTTACAAGGAATGTAATATGTATTTATTATAGTGTGTAACTTATATTCTTATTCAATACATTTTAGCATGATCAATATATTTTGTTGTCAAATTTCGGAAACAAGCTGTTCATGTATGTCTTTATAAAGCACGATATATATTGGTATATACTGTCAAACGCGCATGAAGTCATGGCTTCGCTTCATAGCAGATATTACTTAATCAGGCATACAGTCCAGTAATTAACACGCTTTAAATTTTGAAATACGATCCATTGTTTTTGTTTAACTAAGTTGCATTCGTGTCTATTTCAAATAAACAGATGCTTATGTTGTGTTGATATGAGTGTAGATTTCTATCAACGTCGAAATAAACGAACGGAAATCGTATTTTCTTTGTCAATATTTTTTTTACCCCGAAGCCAAAACATCAACCAAAACCGTCACGTACGACACGTTATATGTAAAATATTCATATGGAAATTCGCAACAGCATGTTTCATACTTTATGAATATCACAAATGAATAACATTCCCATTCGGTTACATTCGCCAAATTTTTATCATATAATTCATATTTGTGGTATGGTTTACTTCATAACTTCATAAAAAATATTTACGAAATTTACACTGAAGTGACCTTATGCCTTCGGCAATCACTAACTGTAATCGTGAGTGCCGTCATATATGTAGGTATCGGCAGAAGCTAAGTCAAAACTAAAGTTATTTTCATCGGTGATCAATCGTACAATATCTGATTGTATTAGATTACTTCAAATTAGCCAATCAGAAGATCAATATATCATCATGCAATAGCAGTAGTTTTCAAACAAATTGAATTCATAAATTTTTGCACGTCTCACAAATACAAAAACTCTAGCGAATAGAGATTTTACATTAGGAATAAATCACTTGATAATAATGTAACGAGCATTTATGTTTATCATGTAAGTCATCAATGTCACAGGTATACATTATATTTATATTGTCTTCAATAATGTTATGGCATCAATTATAACTTTATCTAAAACGCCTTAAAAAATCAAATTAAAAGTTTTATTCATTTTACACTAAGTTTGTATCCAAATCATTATAAAAGAATTTGATTTAAATTTCAAAAGTGATAATTGAGGCTAATGAGTGCCTTGGGATTACTGATATATCAAATCTAGAGAAGACCAAATTTAGGAGTAATTAGAACTGACTAAATGAAAGTTTTCTATTTCTTATAATTGTAGACTCGGTTAGTAATCAAAATAGTCACATACACACAGAAACAACTTTAAATCACAAGGAGCAATGAAAATACATACAAATTTAGAATGTATCAGTGGAAAATAAGCCCATTTTGCCATACTAATTATCATTTTACATATGTTTATGTAAGGTGCCGGCAGAGAAATATAGAAACTTGAATTGAGTCGTGTGAGTGGCGATGGCTAGAAAACACTTCTCATTTTCTTCGGTTTCACTGAGGTAGAAAAATAAAAATTTGAATTTCGATAATTATGGTACACCCGAAAATATAAACGTCTGTAATGGCCCGAGGTTGTACAGAGTGCTATTGACAAGGAGCAAGTGACTCGACGGTTTGCACCTTTCACATGTAAACTCCAAGTGATTGATTCGACTAGACGTATTCTGACAGTTACAGGGATCCTATCAATAACTGTCCTAGTCAATCTAACAACTCTAACTGCTTATCGGATCGTTACAATTGAATTTGAAAGCTAACAATGAGCTATGTAGGAATTGAGATTACTAAGTTTATTGGATTATAGATGATTAAGTTGATCACCTGATCGTTACAATTAAATGAAGAATTTGATTTGAAAGTGAACGGCGAGTCATTTATTTTATTTGATTTTATATAATCCATCTAAATTTGGATGTTAGAAATATTTAATTGTAAGAATTTGTATGTATGAAGGTAAGGACGTTTATAAGTAGCAGAAAGCTCCATTAAAATTGTATTTTAAGACTTTTTTTTATTCATTAACGATTTTTAGGTAAAATTAACTTTTCATGAATCAACATCAAAACTGACAGACTGCGTTTTCATAGGGGATCATGATAATAACTTAATGATTTGAAAAATAGGATGATTACCTACATGCATTTAATGCCGAATTATGTGATTATTTGGTGTTTAATCATGAGTTGAGTATGGTCTCAAAAATATCACCCGGCATTAATAAACAGTCATTTGAAGATGTTATGATACAACGACAATTAACCAGAGACAACGGATTCAACAAGATAATAATATCAATAATGTGATTATTAAAGTAAATATTATGGTATCATTAAATTGATCTTTATATCTATTAAACTATTTTAGATCTGGTTATCGAGGAACATATAACAAAGAATATTTGTAAAACTCTGTGTTTGTAATGACATTGTGATCTCTTAAACAATAGCACATAATTGTAAAGAAAATCTGATTATTAGTAAACACGTTTAAACTTACATGAGTTTCTTTAACTTCTCAAATAGACTACACATATTTTCGTAAGTTACATTCCATCCTATAAAAATCAAATAAACTTTGCTGTTTCATGTATATCTTGAAGTCGTATTACATATAGAAAGCATTTATTTACATTTTTACTGTAGGTTATAAAAAGTAACGAAGTATGAATTAAGTATGATTAAAATGTTTTTCATTTAATCTTAGCATTTTAAATGATCTTGTCAAATTAATACATTCTAAATACATGATTTTTAAAAATTATTCGTTCTTTAATTGAACTTTGTAGACTGTGATAAATTCCGAGTAACAAGCCAAGTACAATAATTAATAACTAACGGTGAAAGAAGTTCCATCAACAGTTGAATATATCTTGAATAGTAAAATGTTTAATATTCATGAAATGAAATGTGTTACACTGTTTAAAGTTTTATTGAGAATTAAGTGACACAAGATATCAACGGTTTTCATGAAGCGTCATTTTCACTTAATGGTAAAATATACAAATACAGTGTACATTCGTCTCTGGTATTATATTTTAGTTCCAAACGTGTAACAAGAAACCATGTCATGGTCCAAGGAACGCGTCTCAAAGTTTCCGGTGTATTTCAAAACTATGTTTTCTCTTCAAATATAAAGGGATGTTTTTCCAGTTATCAGGACCCCAATCGAGTCTGTCAAGACATAAGTGAAAGATAAAAACATAACATTCCTATCAGATATCCTGTCTGTGTTTTTCCGCCGATTCTGCCAAGATTCTTAGTCTGTACAGTCCTAGAGGCTGTTAGACACTGCTTGTTGTACCTATCTAGTAAATCATGAAACTCTTTAATTCTGTTCATGGTTTTAAAGTTCTTAACGAATGATTAGTATTCTCTCATTTGAACATGTGAATGCTTTAACACATTGAATGTTAACGTTCATGTGATCATGCTCCATATTCTCTCAATAGTTTCGTATAATGTGCTAATATGATAAAAGAATTTTTCATATTCTCTCAATAGTTTCCTTTAATCTGCTAATATCATGAAATAATTCTTCATGTAAAACTTGTGTTCATTATCATCTTTATATATAAACTTTATTTATTTATTTATATATGTTCGTGTTAAAACAAACAGTTTATGTGATTATTGTTTGAATGTTAAAAATAATACTCTTTTTAAGTTTATGTTTTAAAATATGTTTTATCAGTGTTCTACAGCTTCCAATAGGTTGCTGATTTTATGATTATTCAATTGCCTTGAAGAACCTAAAACAAAACATTCACCGCGTCCTTCTTATCTTGCCTGGGCTATATCCGCAATTCCTCTCACCTGAAATTACCTTTTGTTCAGTTATTATTACATTTTTCTCAAATTACTAATTTTATAGCAACTTTTCATTATCTTTTTTTCAGGGGATTCATAATTTTAGCTATGTGCTCTTTGACGTCGTCCCGTTTTTTTAAGAATAGAAATTCTCTCTTACATTTGATTGTTAGATGCTGATATTAAACGTTTACTCATGTAATGATGTGTTTCCAGAAAAAATAGTCTACTGATAAATAATCTGAAAAGGAAAAAAGTGTAATCATAAACTTCATTCCTCCTTATGTATGATTTGAAATATTTGACATATTTGTTATTTAGATCTTATCAACGATATGAAAACGACTCTTGATATGGGTTGTAAAATCCGTCATATGACACATGATTCTGATTAAAACGTGACACAAACTAATAACTAAAAAGTTTAGGAACAAAGATATCCAATAAGCGACAGGTGGCTTCAGAATTAATCGATTACATAAGAATGCATAGTGAAATGTAGCCACACCTACTTAATGAGGAAATGATAATATTTTCATGTTATGTTACGTATAGCAGGTTGTAAACCAAGCAGTATCAATGACAGATATTGCTTGGAATAAACAGTGGTGAGGGGAACACGATGTTACGTGACTCTATATGCCAGACAACTAGTAACAGGTTGGCCATTTGAAACCATATGCTGCGCACATGTGCCGATATTTATTGAATGTTCAGTCATGATAACTATTCAGTAAGAGAGAATATCACAAAACTGTCAACGGTTTGTAACAGGTTTTAACTATTCATTGTTGGAAAAATGTCCTCTCTTCATGATTGCAAAATGCCAACTAAAGGTACTTAAGCCATGAGCTTCTCCTCTCTATTATGAATTTATCCGAATATTGGCTGTCAATTTGTGTCTTACAAATGATTCGATAGAGTGCAACAATAAAATTAAAGATTCAGGATTAGGAATTAAAGATTCGGGACTGAAAACTAAAGATTCAAGATTGAAAATTAAAGATTCAGGACTAATGATTAAATTGTCAGGAGTTAACTTTAAGATTGAAGAATCCAAAACATAGATTCAAGATTCCATTTCAAAGATTAAAGAACATAGATTGAAAATTTAATTCTGCAGATTGAAGAATGAAGAATGAAAACAGACAATGAAGATTCAACATTAAGGATTTAAGATTGAACATTAAAAGTTGTAGACCAATTAAATAGACTTCAGATTAGGGACTGAGCGTTTCAAATTAATGCATTTGAATTTGGTACTTTTTAAAATGGAATACTGACAAAAGCTATTAAAACGTATTGGTAAAGATGTAAAGATACTATATAAATCCCAGTTTCTCGTAGTTCCACAGACAAACTAATTCCAATCTGAAACGACTCATACGGTTTGATTTAGCATCAAAGGGAAACACATTCATATTTAAATTGCTAAAATTCGACTTCAATGTAAGCTAGACAATACTAGTGTACTATTGAATGAACGCTCGTAGAAATAGACCAGGTCAAATCTCTCCTTAAAAACTGACGTGTGAGAATTTGTATCCGTTCTATTCCCAGGCAGATATTGCAATTTGCTCAAATTTGATTGGAAATATTTTTGTGATCGATAGCAAAGAAATGAAATATTTTTCTTGAGTAAATATCGTAAATCAATGGGTCAGAGTGTAGTTTTCTATGTTTGAGTAAATATCGTAAATCAATGGGTCAGAGTGTAGTTTTCTATGTAAACATTTTCGAGCTATCTGAAGCACAACTGTGGCAGTTGCTTTCCGATAGCAATCCCGCATTAATTGATCATTTAATCGGATCAGTGTCGACAAGCATCATCAATAACAACTCCTCATAACACGTGTTGATTCATCGATGACTCTTTCGTGCCTGAAATCGACGTTTCTGGAAATATACTTCCCCATATAAAATATATCGTTTTGTACCCAGCGATTATGATTTGCCGCCTCCTGAACGACTATTTGTTATTTAGTGTGATGCGAATAGTCAATAATTGAGTTACACGAATAGTCAATAATTGAGTTACCATCAGGACCAATTATTGTTATGATTATTTCTCAGTTAATGTTTTTTGAAATTATCAATATTTTACGGGTGAAATATATGATTTATTGTATGTCTCAAATGAGAAAATACAAACGCAGCACATTGATAAATTCATAATATTTCATAATGATAAACGATATACGACAATCTAACGAAACGAGGTACAAATATAAGTTTTCGCGAGTATGTAGTTTATGGTAAAAAAAAAGTTCGCAATATTTTTCATAGAAGGCAAGCGGTATTTTTCATATAATAAACGGCAAAGGGGCATAAATGTGACAGTTTTATGTCTTGGTATCACCGACAAAGCCTTTTTACGGCCGTGTATTGGTGATTACTGCTGAAACTATTAGCGTGGGACGACTCGCGAATCTAAATCACTTTACTAACAGCATCCGAGCTTCCTTTTATTTTATTCTCCACTATTTAAGAACACATTTACAGAATTTATCGAAAATTATCTAATCGCTAGAATTAATTCGGTCAAAGAGATTGAATAATTATACACTGATGTAGTTTTGTAAGTAAGTTCTTTCTTTGTTAAATAGTAAAAGGTTATTTAAGTTAAAAGGGACAGTTCATTACCATTTAGAATGCTATTAAAATAAGCAACGCTTAAACATTGTCTCTGTAGACTTTGTTTACTGTTACTAAAAATAAAATGATATTTGGCAAGTTTTCATAATTCATATTATGATATGATAATATAGTTATCACTTCCAATATATTTCATTGATGATTTAGACCAGCATTGACAAGATCATATATGTAGGTATAATATTACAAAACATATCCTGTAAGTGTTGCTTGTAGTATCCGAGTTGGTTATTGTAGTGTTGATAAATAGAAAATACTTTGATTGACAGCCAGATGGCATGTGCGGACTGTATTTCAATAAGCTGGTAAATAGCTTTACTCCTATTTGTCATTATTATGATTGATTGATTGGTAAAGTTGTGTACATTCACAACACTTCTCGCTATAAATTGTTTACATTTAGGTGACATTAGTGCTCAAGCATTTTGGTAACCTGACACACACTACTACATTTCTCATGTGGCCATATCTCTACTGAAATAAACATAGGATCTTAAACACGAATTGTACATTTCTAACGTCTATAGATAATTTTGAAAGAATAAAGTGATTCGATCGATCTCTTTCTGTCGACGAATTTATCTATATGTTTCAGAATATTTACAAACTACAATGTTGTTTACATGGTAAAGCTTTAATGCAATCTGACAAAATGAATACAAAGAAAAGCTTTGTTAATTCCTGAAGATAAGAAACATTAATGGATAATCAAATAAGGATATATTTCATAATGTCGAATCGTTAAGTTTATGTTTTTGTTTCAGTACAAGAAAAATCTTAATGAAATTGGTGTACTGGATTTGCTTTTACTAAATCGAGAAAGCAAATTTTTCAGATGTAAATCTTAAAAGTAAAAACAAAATGAAATACTTAAATTGCTTAGATAAACTGAGGTCTGTTTTTCATAATAATGATATCATTGGTCAAAAATGATAACATAAGGCACATCTTACTTTTGCAAATTCGTCGAATTATTAGGCAATATGTCTCAAACCACAAAAATAAATGAGCAATCACACATTATCAAACAGGATATAAATTTGACTATTTCGATAAATTGAGGTGTCTATTTTGGGAGGGGAACATTTTCCATGAGTGTTGCTAGCTTCGAAGATAAAGTGTCTCTTGCCGTGTAAACAGCTTAACAGCAATTAAGCACAAATTGTCGGTCATTGATCGTCGAGAAAATTGTCACAAATCTCCCGGAATTGCAGGCTAAGTCTCTAGCCTGTCTTTAAAACGAACACCGCGGTGCTTCGGACTGTCAATTTCAACGCAGCGATTTCTAGGAGTTAGCGATAGCGTTGAGGAATCACCATAGCAATTGTTGGTAGCAGCGAGCCGCTTTAACATTCACTGCCTACTGTCAATACAGTCCAAAGCGCCTAACACTCGACTTGGCTTGGGTACGTGGAAACTGGTTTTTGAATAACGAATACTGAATACTGGGTCAACACAACATGAATTTTATTTTCACATTTCTCTACATTTGGTCTGGTATTTATTTTCGAGTGCTAATCCTACAGCAAATTTTGAGTGGCCCTATTGGTTTTTTTTTCAGTATATTAAGATAGTATATATATATATAATAATTTTCTTAAATTTGTTTTTCCATTTTATACAGATGTGATAATAATTTTAATTTTTAGATTGATTTTATATAATTTTACATCATCTATTTCAAATGAAAATTTGAATTATTCTTGATTATGTAGAGCCTACAACTCATAGAGGTCATGTCATAGCATACATCATATGAAATGTCATCTTGTAGCCTACATCACATCAACAGGCACACAGACATCTATGCAAGGATGTTTTCAGCTCTTACCATGTCATATAAAACGATTACAGTCAAAGTTTATGATAAACTAAAATCCACAACAAAGGGTTTAGGAGATCTTATCATGCCATACGGGAGCAGATGGTGTTCATATGTATAGCTGGTAAGTTCACATCTATATTAGAGAATTAATTAAGAAATAATCTAAGCTGTGAGAGGCACTTACATCACTGACTAGAGTTTAATGGGGCCATAAACAGCTCGTGCTGTATCAAAAGAAATTCTCCACTTCGTCAGCTGCCATATTTTCAGTGGAATTTCTCCCTCAACAAGGATTTATTGCGCTTGTGCAATCTAACATAAACAAATCATTGCCGCATAATTCTAGAGATAACAAAACATCTATCATGGCTACAGCTTACAAGGAGGAAGGCATTAAACTCCCATAGTGGCCGCGGAGGTGTCATAAATCGCTCCCGGCCATTTCCTCGCGTGAAGGGTTGTAAATCTGAATGTCCAGTCTCTTGACCACTGACCGAAGAGGAAGGAAAGGACTGTTGACCTAATCAGATCAAACTCTACGATATTTCAATTTACCACTCACTGATAAAATCTGACGATAATCCTATAACTGACTACTGTCTGTCAATCATTGTTTTGATATTCATACTGATAACTTATGGCATTTTTATGAATGATGTATTTCAATTATGCTGAAAACTTTATTACATTTGCACACAATAAATAAACAATTTGAACAAAATAAATAAATAAATAAATAAATAAATAAATAAATAAATAAATAAATAAATAAATAAATAAATAAATAAATATAATAAACATTTTGGTCCTCTAAATTTTTATGTACATTTTTTCTTGAGTCAATAAGGGAAGTGTGTTAAAATTTCAGAATTTAGATCAGGAATTTCGTTGTTAGACTTTATGTAAGATAATATTCCTATGGCAATATTCATGCACGCCTTCCTCGAGATAATGGAGTTGCTATGCTATACGCTGATACTGAACCTAAAGTCAAGACTGGATTATAAAAAATGAAGAATGTAGTGAAACTTTTTTATGATATGAGTTCTTGATAAATGTTTTGTTGAAAAATACTGAAACTAAAGTAATACATTTTATTCTGAAAGGAAGTATCCAATATTTTTTTAAAATATCCTAAATACACATTTGTAAAAGAGGACGGTAAAGAAAATATATTCTTAACACGTAACTTTATAATTATAACTTAAGCCTACTTCTATATGACATTTGGTGAAAATCACACATTACATTTTCAAAATAATTTTAAAAAATTGTACAGGCATTTTCATGTGTTCAAATGAAATGGTCATTTGATATAATATTGATTCACTTCGTTCAGTTTACAAAAAACATGAAATAGACATCCCTCTGCAATGTACAAGTTGAAATTGACGTGCCTGTCACATGAAGGTACTGGGCTATTCAGTGAGTGACATTCTGCGTATGCTTTAATTCTCAACTCGCTGTTTGTGACAAATAGAAGCGCTTGATCGAGGAGATTAATCATCTTTTGTAACACTTTCGAATGGACTGGCTTTTAAAGAATGTTACAGTTAAAGACATTATTAGTCATATTTTGGTAACATCAAGATTTTGATATATTGGCTTGTTGATATACACGGGTTCATGTTGACACCTTAAGTTATCCTAAAATGATTTTGATCTTATCTCTTGGCGATTATCATTATCATATTAGACACATGTATAAACATATCAAATAAATATATATTAGATTATCATTGTATTTTGATTTTTATCATGATAAATGAAAGGAATAAGAATTCATCCTATATTTGGTATATTCCATTATTTTATTTCTGTACTAAGATTGCATACATAGAGACCGCCATGGGGCATTGGGCATTTTGTATATCTCGTTAAATAGCAAATAACATTTTTAACTGCAGGATGCCATGGGTAACATTTTAATACTTATATTCAAAATGCACATTAATAAGCATATAAATATAGGATTATAAGACGATTGATATAAATATATAAATATGATTTTCTCTTATAATAACTAAGTGGAATTATTTTGTTTACTCCAGTTTACAAGGTAAGTATTGCACATTTTATAGTGATTCAAATCCAACACCTTTATTAGCCGTGAAAAGAATATAAATTTTCCCTTGTTGATAGGATATGCTTATGTCAAATTTAAGAAATATCCATCATTATATCATGTCATACCAACAGGACTATATTGTCCACTCTCCAAATTTTTATAGTTTATATGATTTATAACAAGTAATCATAGTTCCCATCAAATAATGTTATAATTTTGTTTGGTTCATAGAGAGTTTTATCTATCCAATATTATCTACCAATTTGATAATTAAATTGATATGTCTGTTGGGATAATGACCTAAGATGGCTAATATAATCGTAGAATATGCAAATGTTTAGTCATACGATTTAATACCAACAACATGACAGATGCTAGTAATTTTACGTTTCATACAAATACATAACGATAGCTAAAGTCTTAAATCACAACATTTGCCATTGTCATGTTTACTCACAACCGATGACACGATTAATTTCCTCATAAGGATATACCTGGAAACTAGGCATTACTAGGAAATGTCAGCAAGAATCAAAATGACGTACCTTCATTCGAAGAGGGTGCAGATTTTCGGACATTCTTTTTCTCTTTCATCCAAGAGAATTCGGGTAGCTTTCCTCCGAGACAGTTAGCGTCTGGCAGCCCATGAGATCCCCCCAAACTTTCCCCGTTCTCTTGGAGTGGGTGCATGGGGTTGTAGGTTTGACAGTAGCGCATGTTCGCCTCCGATATGATTGATGATGCGAGGGGATCATTGATATGAGATACCCCGCTTAGGAAACCCATGTTCCCCTGACTGTAAATGTATCCCGTTTCGTGGTCAGCCTCCATGGTGAATGACGACACAGCAAATAAGTCAAGATGAGGAATTCACTTTTCTTATTAAGAAATATCCCCTGTCTTCCATTGATGTGTCGGTGCAAGTATAACTCTTGGATTACACTCCCGGCTTGCCTACGAGCAATATCGGTCGTAGGAGATACCACGTGACACCAATTAGCCAATCAGCGCCGCGACAAGAAGTGTTCTGTACGACCAGACGAAAAGGGGCCGACCATTTGATACAGCGTTCGATCACCAAGCAAGTCATCCGAATCTCTAGATTACTAGTAACAGAAAAATTTACATTGAAAACTAGAAATTGATTTGCTCGAATATATTATTTGAACACATGTGGACTAGAATTACAATATGGCGGAGTTGTCGTCTGCTCTTTCTCACGCTCCATTAGACGAAGGCGAGGCAATTATACTCAATAATTTCGTTATTTTTCATCCGCTGTCAGCTCAACTAACAACATCCCTTCAATCGCCCGACCCCATATCTCTCAAGCGCTAATAAAAAATGTCTAAACGACCTTAACGATATCCTTCACCCAAGCGGGCATTTAAGAGCAGACGGTTGTAGAATGAGCGTGTTTTTCTGCAGTCGCTTAACAGAATCTGATAAAATCGGCTTCTTACTGCCGTATGGTAGGTACAGGACCTGTTGTCACACGCCAGTGAGGATATTGAGGACAAAAGTTCACTGTATACGAGGAGTGCTAGCACCCGTCTCAATATCAATGGATGTAAGTATGGTGTGTTTCTGGTCTCGCATTTTCTACAAATTCACGTCTTTAACCCAACCCCAACACGTTCCGCGTTTTCTTATCGATCTTTGAAATCCTCAACTCTATCCCCTCAATGGGAACAAAGTCAGACAGACAGATTTGCGTCTGTTTAGGGGCGGGGGGGAAAGGGGTACGCCGAACATTTTCTTTGTCACAGCTATCTGTTCAAAGACCCGCTTAACTTGACTGTAAACGGGGCAGATTTCTAACAATAACACAGTTTCTGAATTCAAACCTTGTGCTTCTATCCCCCATTCTCTGTCTATCATCAGGTGGACGATTTACCTGTACGGCGCGTCTTTTGTTAAAATTGTGCCTTTTTTCAACCGCCACAGATGGACAATTACGTCAAAATAGCCGCATGTTCACCTGGCGAAAAGAATCCAATTTTCTTCCACCTCTTCCTCGACAACAAATCCCCAACCCTCGGGGTATCCAACGCCCCCCTTCGAGGTGATAAGTTTTAACTCGTGGTCCTTTATTCACATAAGTAGCGCCATAGGATATATTTCCACGCTTTAATGAATACCCTATGGTTAAGCCCTCGATATCCTGTTAGAACCATCTTTGACTTTTTACCTATCTATTCTTCTATTGTTCCTTGTAAAAACTTGTTGTATGTGGTATTCAATTCTGCCCGATTGGTTGTGATCTTTTCAAATTAATCCGGCCAAATGTTTTCGTTCAGGGGCAATCTTTTCTCAACCTACGGCGATACTTGATCCCTTGATCCGGCTAAACTCGATTGTCGAAATTTGTCTTTGTAATTCCTTGTTAACAAATTTTCTCTTTTCAAAATTGTAGACTTGTTTTGATTTTATTTTCGTAACGAAAATCCTTGTTTTTCTTTAGTAACAGATTGGGCGAATTACCTACAAATTGGGGATCGTTTGTCCAAATGTTTTTATCAAAAGATAAAAGAGTTGCTTCGATAGAAATAAGCAGTTACGGTAAATGTACTTATATATATATATATATATATTGATATGGATAGACACCCACCCTGAAAAAAGGTTATATGCACCGTGTATGTAAATATTCTATATTAAATATTAACATTTCCTAGGTCAAAGCTACTCAGTTTAGTCTGTTTCCAATAGTGACTGATAATTGTATACGTGAAGAGGTAGATATGCATGTATATAGATACCAACACATAGCTTTGGGAATCATAAAAAAACATATTATTGTGTCTATGATAGAAATAGATATTTTTTGTATTGAAATAGGTCAAATAGGTTAGGAGAAAACATTAATTATGAAAATATATCTAACATGTAAACGTGACAATATTATAAGTTATTTCGAAAATACTTGTTATTATAGATACTATTATGATAATCTGTGTCAATCATAATATAGTGGAATAAAGTAGGTTTTAATTCCAGTTATATACTTATGATAAGAAATCATTGACTTAAAAAATAATTATACCATCTATTTATTTTTTATTTGGGGTAAATGTAATGGTGTATATTTTCATTTACCAGTTTTATGTTTCACCCGGGCTTAGTATATTTTATAAAACAGACAGAAAGACAAAATTCCACAAACATAAATACTTAAAAGACGAACATTAACGTATACAATATTAACTTTATTAGGTCAACGAGACACTGTTACAGAACTTAGGCTGTTTTGAAAATAGTAGCACATATGTATAATACCTAACCGAGAATATAATATAAACCTTCCTAAAACATATCTTCTATAAAAATATTTCACAAAACCTGACAAAAAAGGATAAATTAAGTGGAAGATATGACATCACATTGTTATCATTTCACTGCATCTACATTTTTATTTGATGTGTAACGTATTTCCTAATCCTGATAATCATCATCATCAACCGCAACTGACATGCAGAAATCGTGATAAAATGACTCCCTTTTCAAACAACATATTTGAACGCTGTCTCTCGATGTGTAATAAGCAGTCATTATTATATAATGATTAAAAAAGTCCAGTTACATATTTGCATCAAAGAAAATACCAGCTTGACTAGACGCCCACATGTAGAGGTGGAATTCACCCCTTCCCCCCAAACAACCTGTCGCCCCGTCCTCTAATTCCCCCTCTTTCGCACATGGTTGCCATGTCAGAACCCGTCGACTAATCGCTTCCCCAATGCAAAGGGACGTTTTCTTGGACACTGACTTTAATTATCACCTCGGCCCAAATTATCAAGAGCTGGTCCTAAGATTCGCTCAATCATTCACGTTTTGAGGGAATCTTCCCTGCTCGCATGTGTCAATTTCGGCAGATTTGGTCACAGTGATTTGGCTAGTCTCTAACCTTAGCAACCGCCCCTGCTACTTGATATGTAGACTTGTCGATTGCAGTCTTGAAGTGTTTGACATCTTGTCGTGTGCAGAGACAGCGTGTTGGCTAGGCTTGTCAATTTCAAAGGAATTATCACATTTCCTTTCCCTCAAAAAAATGACATTTTCAAGAAAATGTGTTGATTTGGTTAAACAATTTTAAATTTAAAAAAAAACAACCAAAAAACTATATCTCGTCATAATACAAGAGAATTTATAATTGACAGTAGTTTTGTGACTTTCTTTTGTAACGTGACTCAGATACACCATGAAACATTTAAATGAGAAATATAAACTATAATCTTTCATAATCTTAATTGTTTCAATTTCAATCCAGATAAACCTTTGCCTCTCTGGATGTGTTAAAAATTAATTTACAAAATCCAACTCTGGGAAATGTCTGGTGAAATCGAAAACCTGGACGTTATTAACTGATCATATTTGAAATAACGAAGGCATAATACATTGCCAATAACTTTCATTCCAATCTGATTATCCAAATTGTAATAACCAGATTGAAAAAAATAAATATCGAAATTAATACCAAAACCAAAAAAATATTGCAAACAGATCATTTTGATGTATGGAGTGTAAGTTTTTATCCACTCTAATTAAATATATATCTTATTGGCTTTTTGATAAATTCGCTGAAAAAGACGAGATTAAGAAAAATGGTTAAAAACCACATTCAAACCACAGCGGAACAGATTTTCTTTGATAATTCGTGCTCATCTCGATATCTTATTCACACTCAATAGAAATTTGTCAAGTACTTTTTCGGCTGAGTGCGGTAGTACGCGAAGCGGGACGAAACGTATAAACGAGCGCTTTCTTTAATTGGGCGAACGGTCCATAGCAAATGTTTCATTTGTATAGACGATGAAATTAATGGATTTACAGCCTCCCAATCTATTAATATTTCAAATGATGACTCGTCGTTTTGTCGTCAGGGTGATAAAACAATAAATTATTGATGGTTTTACTGGAGTTATAAGATAGCATGCTTCGCTAGATCAAAGTATGCCGCCAACTGATTTATGTATTTGGCGTGTGGGTTGTATTTCAAATGTACACCGTCGCTTTAATGGTGATTGTCAATCTAAATGACAAACGTGTTTACAAAAGAATTATGATCCCCAGCAATTAATTTTCTGTCTAATTAACCCACACGCATAAAATGGTAATATTTCCCATTACCCTTTAACATTTCTATTGTATCTTTAACTGTAACCTTATAGTCATCGATAATATTATCATACGTATTCCTGAATATCGGTTGGAATACATATCTATATTCTTCATAATGCATGTATTGCTGGATATCGAATTTAATTGATAAATTGTAAGTAATATCCGACAATACCTAAACCACATTTTTAGAAAAAAATTGGTGGTAACATACAATAAGGGCTTATCGTATTTGGATTGGTTTTCAAAACAGGAGGCACGTCACTGAAATCAAGATATCTGAAATAGCACGTAAATTCGCGTACAGAATACCAGTCACCTAGAGTCAACACATTTCAAGGAATTCTTGCGATTCCATATACGAATGTTGAATCTGAAGTAGACTAGAAAGCCATGGGGCTTTGGTCCGAATCTTTGCGCTGATTGGCTGAGACAAGGCACCGTGATTCCACGCCAGTTCTCATTAAAACTAATTGACCCGAGACGGGAGTAACTTTCATCGAGTTTGCTGGAGAACTCCCGAATATCCAGTATGCCAGAATGTCGGTTTCAGTCCGAGGGTTGTCAATTTCACTCCACTCCTGTAGGGCTGATCGTGGTTGACTGACACATCTTGGATCGCGTTTCATCTGTCGGCTTGTGTTTGTCAGGCGAGGAACATTTTCGTAGATCTTTCCCCCTTCCCGCGAACGATATCAGCCTCCCTGCAGATGTTGTACTAACAAAGAATTTCCTGATTAAAATATTAATTTCACTTTTCATTTCTGTCCGGTCTTCTTCTTGATTCAGCAAATTAGTCTTCAGCTCACTCATTGCCCGTTTTTTCTACTGATTAGTTTGTATTTGCTTAAAAATTGCCGATCCGATTGGATATTGTAGCATCTACTGTTTTGTGTTTAGAAAGTAAACACTGGAATTTGTTCAGTGTTGTTTATAATCTTCCCTGAGTCATACTTCTCTATGCCTTCCCTCTCAGTGATGACAGCCATGTAAAGAAAATCGACCTGAAGGGCTTATAACTGTCAGCTGAGTGGCTTGACGAAAACAGCGTGTATACCGTTTTCACCAGAGTAGTTAATATCAGGCACTTCCAGAAGATAAGAATATTGGCTTTTTGTGCGTTATTAAGACTCAAATTGCGCATAGCATGTAAATTTCTCTCTCTCTCTCTCTCTCTCTCTCTCTCTCTCTCTCTCTCTCTCTCTCTCTCTCTCTCTCTCTCTCTCTCTCTCTCTCTCTCTCTCTCTCTCTAGCTCTCTCTCTCTCTAGCTCTCTCTCTCTAGAGACAGACAGACAGACAGAGATAATGTCTCAGCAAATACATAAAATATATCACATAGGTTTATTATGCTGGCCACCAAAATGGTTATGGGGGACATTTTCTCTTATGTATACTCAAAACCAACACTACCTAAAAACCCAACATACATACATACTAAACTATATATGTACCATACATAAACATGACTTACTCTCCTGCCAAACACACAAAGCTACTACCGCAACACTATTGATTATCATGATTATCATGATCCCACCAGTTTATCAATAACGTATCATAACCAAGATATATCCCTGATAGGTCTTTGACCGTATACTTAATAAAGCTATCTTATAGGTGAAAGTATAGTATACAAAATACAGTAAGATACAACACTGATTAAGGCATCATATCCTATAAGAATGAGAAACAACTTGTAAATTGTTGATATCTTTTTCATACAGTTAGACTGATAAATTAAAAGACTTTTTCGCCTTCCATGCGCTGTATCCGTTTAATCTCTTGCAACTGAAAATTCTCTTAATAATCAACATATGTGACATGACTAGTCAAGTATTATTGGCCAAACGGGATTTTAAAAGAAATTTGAAGGCTGCATACATAAGAAAAGCAATATTTTCTGGCTAAAAACTTCTTTTTGTGGTGAAAATCAAGACGATTCGGTGAATGTGCTAACTCCTTCATCATTTGGAATATTGGGAAAAAAATTATTTGCGTATGAAACAGATAAATACCATAAACAATATCCATAACATCCAGTTAATATATGAATGCTTTATTTTACAGTACAATTCTAAGTGAAACCGAAACGATAGAAGTTGATGATTTTATGTCAAATTTAACATCAAAGGTAAAGTCTGTAAATAACTTAACTCGTTAATCATTGCCCTGCATTTACAGTTACAACATTATGGTGTATTTGACAAGGAATGGAACAGAATCTTGAAATTCACTCATTGTGTTTTCATTACTAAATGAATTAAATTTATCAATTTTACATGAAATGATAAAATTATTAATTAATACATTACAATTCCAGTATCAAATAATAACTACAGAATTACCTAGACATAGTGCAAACCGATTATAGGTTGACCGCATCACTTATGAAAAACAAGACGTATATACCTCTTCTTTTAATTATAAAAATTTTTATTTCGTCAAAAACATCATCTACTATCCTGTGAAACCCTATGCAAGTGTACAGTGTTGTTAATTACCCTGTTTGTGGATATCAATGAGACGAAATATTAGTCTGCCATGACGTAATATATGTTTTATAGTGTTAACATTTTTCTCTGTTCGTATATATGATCTCCATTTACTGGAAGGTATTATGGATGTGGGTAATTATGAGGTTTGCACTGTATCATAAATCAAATGATTCCACATTTGAATGATGTTTGTGATATGATGTGATCCCGAACTCATTCCGTACAGTATAAACAAGTCACGGCACCATGACAGGGCATGAGCTGTAATGAGTAATGAGACCATGTTAAGATAGATGCTGCAGTTACTCATTTTTTAGCCTTTAGGATTTTAATTCCAAATTAAGGTCTATGATTTTATTATTAAAGTGATTTTAGTTAAAAAAATTAAAAGTCAAGTTGTAAGATCAAACGCAATTTTGCTTTATTATAAAAATAAGGAGGCATTACTTGGTAAGTATGAAATTCTTTGGCAACCCCCCCCCCCCCCCCAAAAAAAAAAAAAAAAAAAAAAAAACTCTATTTGTGTTTACAACGTGACTCGAAACGAATACAAATTGTTGTCAAATTTCATCACTATTATTTTTTGGCTGAATATTATGCCTCTGATTTTGATAGAAAATAAACATCAGCAAGAAGGGTTTGTTTGATGACTACTTCCTATCTAACAATGTATTGAAATCAACCATTAATAAATACAACTGAACGTTAAACATTTTTCGGGATTGATTGATACTGAAGTAGCCAATTGAAGGACGTGTTACGTACCTTATGGCATTACGTCACACAAAGTGTGAGAGTGAGCCAGTTTGATTGTTTTTCGTCAGATAAGATACGTTTTTAATCTTCTGCAACCAAATTATTATTAGCCAAAACATGAAAAATAATGAATATTTACACACAAAAAATTCGTTGCAGATGCCTATAGGGACTGCAACAAGAAATAGAAAAATTCTCGATTTCATGATGATTTTCCATTTTGCAACCTAACTTCAGGATTCCTAGTAATACGCCCACCACTTGACTCAATACCTTATCGTGGTGTGGTGGTTTGCGTGCTTCAGAGACCCCGAGAGCTATGCCAGCCGGAGTTTACATGCTCCTGGTAGGGATTCCCAAGCTGGACAGGTCGAACGGGTAGAAGCCAGACCAAATTTGAGTCGTTCTAAAACCTGTTGTCTATCTCTCTCTATGTCTTTCTTTCCGTTTTTTTCCTCATCCTGTCGATCCCTTTCTCCCTGATCTGTCCACTCTCTTTTGGATGCTTGTCATCCACGTGTTTAATAACTGAAATATTGTTCAAAGCACGTTAAACCCCAACTCACTAACTCACTCACGTTACAGTCATTTCAGCTTTCAGAATATCTTCATTTGAACGATTATGAAGGGCTAGGTTGCATTTTCTAGACATCATTCGGACTCCTCAATTACTCTTAGGTCCATATTATGAGTATCGAACGTTCTCCTGGTTGACGAACAGTGATAGAGAGAAGTATCTCTCAGGAATAGACAACGCCTACTTCCCCTCACTGTTAGGAGAAGTATGTCATGACTTGATATAAGTATTTCAGTTGACATATAGACATACGAAGATAAATTTTCATGTTGTACGTCAATGCATACATATGACGTTGAGTTTTCATATTTTACGTCAATACACACATACAAATTTGAATTTTTCATGCTGTACGTCAGCGCAAACGTACGAAGTTAAGTTTTCATGTTGTAACGTCGAAGCACACAGGCGAAGATGATTTTATACTTTGTAAGTCAATGAAAACGTAGAAGTTAACTTTTCACTTTGTAAGTCAATGAAAACGTAGAAGTTAACTTTTCACTTTGTACGTCAATACACACATACCAAGTTAAAGTTTTCATGCTGTACGTCAGTGCAAACGTACGAAGTTGAGTTTTTATGTTGTAACATCAATACACACGTACATATATGTAAGAGAGTTGATTTTATGATCAGTATATCGGGCGATACCTAGTGTATCGTGTAATTTTGTTGTTGTCACGTAACTATGACGTTTTGTGTGTATCGCCTTTGTAATCTACCGCTATTTAGTAATGTAATTTTAATCTTTTTGTTAGCCGGGAGTTTATGAATGACATGCACGTGTGATTTCTGTTATATTTGATATAAATAATCGAGAGAGTTCAACGAGTCATCATAATTATTCACGTATAGAGACTATTATGTAAAGTTGATTTAATTTCTATACCAGAAAGTTTTTCTACAGTAGGTTCCTTTTTTTAAAATATGCATGTTTTACACCAAAAATGAAATTTGATAAATTACCTATCAAAATAACGGGATTTGTAACTTCGTAAAACACATTGAACGGTGGAATTACAAGGAAATATATAGGCTACTGTTATTATATATTACAAGAAAAACAATAATTCCACTTTAAATTAAAAAAGGTTCATCCGGATTTTGTTTTTGGAATTCCAGTTAGCATTAAAGTGTAAGTGTGTTGAATTCGCCTAAACTCACCCTACAACACCAACGTATTGATATCCACAAAACTCCTGATGGCAACAAGGCAAATGCCTAGTATCGCTATATATTTAACCAGTCAATGAATTTATCGCGTCGAGCATTAATTGCAGGACCCGTTGGACAGAAACCTTGTGTTCGATATATATTTCTTCAGGATCCTTGCGTAACGACGTTTTATTACATTCTATGCAAGGCCAGGAATAATCCAAAACACATTTATACTTTCAGTACTAAAGAAACACATCTGGTCGTGCTTTTAGCAAGAATGGGGTCCAAAATACAAAATCCCAAAATTCTTTAGTATCCTATCAAATTGTCGTTTGGAATATTTTATAATCAGATTATTTAAATTGTGTTACTATTTTGACCAAACGTCTGCCGAAATTGTATTGATATTGCAGAAATAAGATTACCTAAATTGATTCTAACTCCTCTAGATTGTTATTGCATACCAAATAATTGTCAATGTACATGTACTATAAAAATGATCCCAACAAAAATGTATCCAAGAGTCTAATTATATGGTATTGTGTAACGGTGAATGACTCAAAACTTTAGATAGAAACTCTTTCACAACTTTTTATCAACAGCTGTACAAGCATTATTGACAAAATCTTGTCTTACACAGAGAGTTTGGTTAATGATATGTTGACCTCAATATAACATAAAAATCATGCATAGATCAGAGCTCAACCACCATCGACAACTTTTGTAAAGTTCCTGTCATATATTTGATAAAATAATGTTTTTCATGATAATAAAATATCTTTACTGTTTCAGAAAATTGATGGACACTGCCGGAGGAGTCATGGCTGTAAGCTATTGTAACATCCCTTGTTAATTGTAAAAGCTACATTCAAGAATATTACTTATGTTAAGTCTCCTTAATTAGAATCTGCTTCTTGTAGATATGTATTTGATTCCTAAAGGGTTCTCAGTATCAAGTAATTTTCAATTTCTGCTATATTTTAGTATGTTGAAGAGGAAGGTATTCGTGTTGCAGTGACAGTATCACAAGGACACCTTGGGAAAGAGACAAGAAAAATGGGACGAATAAACTGAAAAATACCAAGAAGAATAAATCCTTGTATCAATAGTAGAAGTCTTTCTATGAAATTTATTTCATAATATGTATTTGAATACGACATTGTTAAGAAAAAACCTCTTGCATTTTTTTCTTAAACCAGTCAGGGCTATCACATTCTATAAGGTACGGTTTAGTTCCAATTTCACAGTCTGTGTGACAAACGATTCTCCATAAGTTCATGTCACGATATTTTGAAGAATGATTGTCAAATAATTTGCAAA
Organism: Phorcus lineatus; assembly: GCA_921293015.1. Taxonomy (NCBI): domain Eukaryota; kingdom Metazoa; phylum Mollusca; class Gastropoda; order Trochida; family Trochidae; genus Phorcus; species Phorcus lineatus. Next base: position 21,897,475 of record OV121091.1, on the reverse strand, counting down.
TGTATAGTAACAAATGACACCATAGCGGACTTGTTACAGTATCGTTAATAACTCTATTGCCAACATGTTTTTAAGTATTTGCTAAAACCTTAAAGATATTTCAGATTAAGGAGACGTCTGTTGATGTTTGACTCTGGCATCGGGTAGCTACTTTGATTACATGTGTAAGTCAGCTTGGGTTGGTTTACACTGAATATATATAATCGTTGTAATAAGATACATTTGATGGTAAGTCATGACCTTGAATGTGGATTAACGGAAAGGTAAGTTGAGAGAAATGCTTTACCAAATTACTGAAATAAAAGATTTATGTACACATGGCTTGCTGTTGTAGTTTTAACTTGCCATCGATTACATGCCATATCTTTTTTTTTACAAACATTAACGGTATTGCACTGTCAATTTGTTCCTTTTTATTTTTTCGTTTACTTATGTGACTGCCAGTCTATATCATCAATTATATTCGCTTTCAATTCAATTATTTCAACCTATAATCAGACGTCATATCACATTTATTAAACCATGTTGTAATCATAAGCACCTTGTTTTGCAATAAATGTATGTAACAAACTTCTAATCTAATTTTCCAAAGGTTTAATGAACAACCGATAAAACAACGACAGATACTCGTAGATACAAATATGGAATTGTTGCACTTAGGATAGGAAGGAAATAATTGATATTTACAAAATAATTAAGATGCAACCAATATCAAAGACATTTACAAATTATTTGTTATTGCTTGATCATAAAATAATAATTTTATGAATATAAGATTAAAATATAATCCAGGTACAAAGCACTTTTTGAAAAAAATGTTAAACAGATTCAGTGTATCTGCATATGAAGGGAATAACCCTGCCGTACCACCACCCTGAGGTATTTTGGGGAATTTATCAGATACATGGGCAACCCACTTGTCTCGTTAGAGGCGTGGTTTTGCTAATCTATGGCAAATTAAAGGACCGTGAATAGAAATACCGGAGAGTAAAAGAAAGAGACCGAACGACATTTTATATCTCTGCAAAGCTCGGTCGGCCCACGAGATCAGAAAATGGAAGAGGCTTAGAAACTCTTTCAAAACGCCGTCAAGTGATATGAAAGAAACAGGAATATTTCGGTCACTTTTATAAACTGATCCTTGCCCGACGGCTGTCACAGATATAAATCTGACCTGATCAGATCAACACGAACATTTCTTGCCTAGACGTAACAGATATATTAATATATTGAAAACAATAAACCATTAAAAGCCATGAGAACTTTCATTGAATGATTATATAAGGGCAAGGTTTATGTTAAAGCCAGTTTTCTTTTCGAATATGGCAGCGATATGAAATGGAATGTTTTCTCCTGCATCATAAATGTATGACATGGTTAATGTATTTTTTATTCTTTTTTGGATATCCGATGTAAAAAATATGGCAAATTGATATGAAAAAGAACGTAACATGTAAAACATGAACAAATGATTTGTTCAGCACCATAAGACAAGTATTTTAAGATTTATTGGTTTTTGAACTTTTAAAAATGTTACTGAAGCCTTCTTGACAGTCTAGATGAAGACAGACAGCACAGTTTCCGCCTGAACCCACCTGACAGACAGACAGAGCACTCGGGCCACACTTAACGCCGCGCTATCAATACCGCGAGTAAGTTAGACGTTGCGACTCAACCATGCGTACCAGAAACGCTTTTCTAGGGTGTGAATTTCTTTAGCGAATTTCGACTGCAGCGGCTTGCAGTGTTACTCGTCTTAGTTAGGCGTGTTAAGGAGTCAGTGATGCGTAGGGGTGAGGTAAACAACGTCCAGATGGGAGGGGGGAATGTAAGGGGGGGGGGGGGGGCTAGGGTTGAAGGGACAGACATCGTACTACAATTCTCAAATATAGGCCTATTTAGGACCACTGCTCTACTGGTTTCATGGTCATATATACGAGGTAAAATCTGATCTGCTCTAGTTAAACCCGGACACCGGTAAACCATTCTATCATCATCGGGGTTAATCAAAGAGTCACTGTTTATGCTTCATCTCGATTGCACGTAGAACACAGATTTCGTGTTATGGTTGATGATGCACCTTAAGCATCACGCCGGGTTTGGAATCAAGATAAATCGAAGTGTAATTGACAAGAAGCATTTTGTCAGCATGGTACCTCTAAGATACAATAACCCTTGCTATCAGTTCTTTACTATGGTGTAAACGAGATATCCACATGCAGAGAAATCTGGCAAAATTTTGTCTACATATCGAATTCTTGACAAAGATATAACACATAACATTATTTTGTTACCTAAGTCCAGTCGAAAAGATTTAATCGGGAAATATTCATGCCCTTTTATAACCGTTAGAACGAAATGAAGGTCCAACGTTGTCGCTTGTATGTTACCCTTTATACTGGACACTGATTTTTTATGTTGCATAACTAAAAATTAAACTGCCTCAAGTCCAGAGTTAAGTTCAAATCACAACTCTAAACTTTCATCTTTATTTCAAAAATGTCAAAATTACGAAATTTTCTTTTTTTCGATGATACATTAAAAACAGCCATATAAATGTCAGAAAGTCGAAATTCTGCGTCCAAATTACATTAATATTAGTTAAATGCCCTACTTAACACTACCAATCAATATTAGTCTTTGAGTCTACTGTAAATTAGTTTCCAAAATTACGCTTGAGTCATTCACGCGCGCCATTGTCCGGTTTTCGATCACAAATCACGACTTTAATCTGTTTGTTGTCACTTCACTTAACTTATAAGCACTAAGAGACTGGTTTTTAGAAACAACCACCTCTTCTCGATGAAATAACATCAAATATGAAATTTATCATTTTAATTCGAACAACATTCTCTGTGGCCCTTAAAGGGGGTAATACGCAAAAGTATCAAAACTGCTCACACAACAGTCTCTATGAGACAATGGTATGGTGAGGTAAATATATGAAATATTTGTAAATGATGAGATGGAATGAGAGGTATAATTTTACAACATCCATGGAATAGGCATATGTTCATAGAAAATACATTCTTGATCAATTGCAGGAAGGCTTTGCATATGCATTTCCCTGTGGAATGATACAAAAAAAGCACGAGCATGGGTTAATACAGACAAATACAGTAGAGCCAGGATTCAAGAAGAGTGGTAAGATTCCCTTGTTTGAAGCTGAAAACGGATAATTGTTTGTGGACAAAAGATCAGGAATGTTCACTGGGTATTGTTGGATGGCAGCAAAGATGGCAATATCTTACGGAATTTTGTGTTGTGGTCTTTCATTTTTTAGATGTCAAAATTTTTTTCAAAATGTGTTTTTTCAATATTTATATAACTCTATAACCCAGAATTTATTGTAAACATTGAATTTATGTAAAACTTTTCGTGGTCAGGAGAATTGGAGTTCTGAGAATAGTACCAGTTTCACAATAAGAGTCTTCAATGAATTTGTTACCGAATAAAGTCAAACATTCTGTAGTTTTACAGTTAAGGGATAATTGTAACCTAATTGATATTGGTAACTAAATGTTAAAGGTAACCAGTTGCTTAATCTGTTCTTCTAAATTCCCATAACATCAAATATTATTAGTTAATTCAATTTCTTAAACTCATTCATCCATCACATTAAAACAGTCAAACAGTAATAACTTTCAAAAGGTGTAAGGGAAACGTGAATCATACCAAATTCAGATCAAACCAGGGGAAATAACTCCAATTACATTACGATGTCATGCACGCTTATGATATTAACATACACTTGAAAACGTCAATCACTTTCATTGATAACTGTTTTGATAAAAGATTACGTTCCACGCCGACTTGTCTTGAATATCGTGTGATGTTCCGCACACTCTGTATAACACAGAACATCCAATCATGTACATAGTAGAAACTGGGCAGCTGTCAGACAGCCATTCAAATTATCCAATCCGAGGTGTGTGTTACGTCACGTGGTTCTAATCCTGGCAACACGACAGTTGCGTAACGACAAGCAACTTGCCAGTAGGTTGTCAGTTTATGCATACAATTTCGCATGCAAGGATCAAATTTTCAACTTCCACATTATGGTAGGATATTATTGTTCTGTCAGAGGTCAGATATTGATATAGAAAAACGTTCAGATGGAAACCGATGCGAAATATATCTAGGAGACGTTTCTAGATTTGCGCCTCGTTGTGCCATTACTGTGTTACAAATAACTGTAAAACCCTTTCCAAAATCTCTTTCACTTTTGTTTTCAAAATATTTAGAGTTAGAATTGACAGTAATCGTTATGAACGTTATAAAATCTCTTTAAACCACGTAACCAAATGCAAAGTTGCACCAGCCATTTATAGACAGAGTCATCGTCAGTAGGTTGCAATATGTTAAGGCCTACAGTTTCAAAGTTCTTTTAGTGTTCATTTTGTCCCAAGAAGCGTTTGTTAACTTTGGGATTCGACTTTAATATGGCTTTTCGAAAATGTAAGTCCCTTTTGCTCGTTTCCACAAGGAGTTACAGGTATATGATTTCGCGAGGAACTATATCTTATATATGTCATCTCGCATATATTTATAGGGGCGCAGATTATGTTGTTTGAGTCAAATATGTCCAACTTTAGAAATGGTGTTCTTTTATCAATATGTAGTGGCTGTTCTGAATTTTAACATTTCAGTGCTTGTCAATTCAGTTTAAGGACAACGTTTAAGTCGAGATTCGTGATCGAAAACCGGACAGTGGCGCCCGGTAATATCTAAAACGTAATTTTGGAAATTACGTTGCAGCAGACTATGGGCTGGAAGTGTTGAGTAGGTCATTTAACCAGTGTATATGTTAATGGGACACAGACTTACGCCTTTTGATTTAATATTAATTTTTATTATTACCATTGAAAACATGAAAATATCATATTTTAGGCATTAGGGAGATAAAGATGTAATTTTAGAGATGCGATCGGAACTTAACTAAGGAAATATTGTATTATGAATCATATTTACGCCATATGAAAAACCATAAAATATACTCTGTTACTTTATCTTATTATCAACAGAAATCAATGAAAAATGCGTCTCAATACAAAACATACCAATATTTGTTAATTTCAAGGTTATATGACTGCTATAAACTCTCTGGAGGACCGTCGATTTATCTGAAGTCGTTCAACCGCTTAAACTATTGAATTAACTTTATACATTTCAGTTGTTCTTTACCATTCCAATAAAGTGTTTCAAAATGATTATGACGTTTAAATATAAAAAGGCAGATTCAAGAATTATAATATAGCTATCTTACTTCTTATTTATACATCAGAATTATAAGGGAATGATGTTATCGTTTTTTGTCATATGTTCATCATAATTCAAATCTCCTTTTCAAATGGATGTCAAAGGTTAAAAGTATTTATGTTTACTTACAAACAACTTTTAAAATAAATTATTTAAGAAAATTCGCAATCTTGCCAAAAGTAAAAATATTTTCAGAATATTATAGGATGCTCTCAATTTTTTTCTCAAGCCGTACGCAAGTGACAAGGGCTTCACGGTGACTACACGAATGACAAGAATCTGTCGTATGTTGCCTAACTATTATATCGGTCGTCGCGGGGGGTCGCAACAACACATGTATCTCTCATACACACTGGAGCCAACTGTTACAATGACATCAATAATTGTTACAACATGGTAGCAGTCTGGAACAAGTTCGACTGTTCGATGATGTATTTCATTATGATATGATTCGTATAATTGTGGCAATGGTTTGGTAGGGCAATAATACACTTGAAATCAATCTATTGAAACAGTTTATACCCATAATTTACGTTGGAGTTTCTGCTATGAATATTGCAATTATCATATTTTGTTGCCTATTTACCAAGAAGTACACCTTATTTCATTATCCAATGCATACAAATAAGAGTTTTTATATTTTAAAATATATATAATTTGTTTAATGTAGTAGGTCTCGTCAATAACTGTGTCATTGGTCATGTGTGTCTGGCACTTTGTTCCACATAGACATGCATTAAATTTGGGTTATATTGCAGTTAATAAGTCAAAGCAAACCTGAATTTATCACATTTATTCAGAAATTCTGCAATTAAAAGTTATTATTCTTTATTTCAGTGTTCAAGTAAGTAACCATCAAATCTTAAGGGTTACGTCGTGGTTACATTGTAGGTCATTTTACACCTGCAAAGGAAAGACAAACCTGATGAGACAGATTATAAATGATAAAAATGATGGTTTTGGATGTACGTTTCCACTCATTTATACAATAACGTTCATAATGCGAATATTGTACTGGTGACAATTAAATGTAGCCAACGTATGAAGGCTTTTTGTGACGTAAATACAACCTGTAAACGTAAATATATAAATATAATGATACTTTAGGAGCATTTTGTCACCTACATGTAGGATAAAACGTTTTGAAAGGATAATATGACTATACAACAATAACTATATATAGTTTGAAACACCGCTAATAAACCGTTATACTATTTCTTTAAACAACAAAATGTTGTTTTTAAAGAATGATAATGATAATGAGGTAAATTTTGAAATTTCGTATCCAATATAATTAGAGGGCAATCGTCGTTCTTTTTGTATTCCGAAACTGAGCCATATTTGGGAATGAGCATTGCGTTATTGATCCAGACATGGTTTGAATTTTAGTGTATATAACGGTATATCCTGTTACTATTTGTGTGTTCCTAGTCTAACATGCTATGAGACGTCACAAAGTCACAAACATCACCTAACATCACTCTCAAGTGATTCATATATCCTGCATAGTCGAATAAACAACCTCCCTCTTATCCGAAACACACTGTAAACCGACACTTAAATAGTGGCGTAGTCAAACACCAAGGCTGTAGTTAACACCACAACATAACCTATTGAAAAGAAAGTCTGCAAGTCTAGAACTGAAGTCAACAAGAAACAACTGAAGGCCCTTTCCTATATTTAATAAAATACTCGTTTATGAGAATTATTTTCTGAAAGACTTTTAGTATAGGATTTGTTCTTTAACCATGAAATGTTATTCGACAACCTCTAAGAGACATTTTACCAGGTCAAATTCAGTCTCGATCACGTTTGTGTATGGTTTTCTCAAGGAGACTGTGCTTCCCAAAAACAAGATCAGTTTTCATGGACATGCCATGACAGTTATACTTCAACAGGGTATATATCATACCGGTCTAATCGTATCAGGTTTTAAATTCACTACTCGTTGAATGTGTTCACCGCGACTGTTTTAGAAAATAAAATAACCTATACATGCATTCTTTACGTTGTGGTATGGAGTATCGGCCTCTCACAAGCCCATAAATTTTACCCTAAAAGTTGTAAGTTTTAAGAATCTAACAAGCACAACTTTTCTTAACATGATAATATTTCTCACAATTATTTTAATCAAAATGTCTTTTAATCATTGATGGTGCAATGCTATATTATATGTTATTCCACTGAATTTTACTCATAGACAGAATATCTGCAATGTGGATAATGTTGAAGTTCAGCAACATCTGACGTGGCTCGCCGGATGGGTGGGCTCCCCGATCGTTGCTGTATTAACTGAGGGTACAAGGATTATTCCCTGCCCCTCACTGAGGCACGAGTTGAGAAACTTGTGGTGTCTCCTTAAGCAAGGGATTTTATTAAAAATGTGCTTCTGTTCACCCAGCAGTACTAATTGGGTACCTGGTGTAGATTGTGTTTGGAGGTGACCTTTAAGCGCTTAATCGGCAACTTGGGTTAGAACAGGGTGATAATGCAGGGAGCGCCTTGAGCATGCATTTTGTGTGGATATGTGCGCTATAAAAATACCCTATTATTATATAATGCACAAACATATGGTGTCAAACAGTGTCCAAAAGTGTAATATATATAAAACTATCACATACTTCATCTGTATTTATATAAGGCACTAGTGTACACCAATATTTCGTATATACAACGAATGCACAGTAATGCATATCTCTCTATATTACTAATGATACGCACTCGTAAGTTATTTCACAAATATTTACGTATTCATGATGTATTCTTGATTTTAAAAGATAGGAAGTAGTTAATGCAACGTTGCATTGTAGCCGCATAAAGTACAATATCGGAAATATTCAAACTTTGCCAGAATAGCTAAAACGGTAGTCGCGATCTTAATCCAATTAGAATGCTTATACTACAGTTTTCAAATCGGGTAGGTTACAAGATTGCTTTAATAAACGATATTTCATTGTTTGATCTCAATTCAGACCCTAGGCCAACACAGCTGACATTGGTTTTTTTATCTCTAAGCAGACTTCGGCCGTGGTAACTTTTCCATTGTTGATTAATTGTAAAGTATAATACGTATTTCATTGCATAGGTAGAAAGATAAAGTGAGTGCCTAAATCACCTTAAAATAGCCAACGTTAACCGAAAAAGCTTGGTAATCTCTTTAAGCATAACTGGGTATACCAAAACGGCTCTTGACTGACTTTCAAACGCGCAATACATGTGCGATCATGATAGAGCAAGGGCAATAAATGAACAGTAAGAAATCAGGTTTATGATGTAATTAAAGAATAGAATTTCACAGGCAAAAGTTGAGTGTCTGAGTCCAGGGTCAACCCTAATGAAACGCGGAAGATAATATTACTGAAAGATTATTAAGACTCAAATTGCGCATAGCATGTAAATTTCTCGAGAGAGAGAGAGAGAGAGAGAGAGAGAGAGAGAGAGAGAGAGAGAGAGAGAGAGAGAGAGAGAGAGAGAGAGAGAGAGAGAGAGAGAGAGAGAGAGAGAGAGAGAGAGAGAGAGAGAGAGAGAGAGAGAGAGAGAGAGAGAGATGCACGTAGCATGGAAAACTGGACACCGTCACGAACGTGAATTAAATAAAAGATGTGAAACGATATCCATTTAGTTTTTTAACATTGTGCCTGATATGTGCACAAATCAACGTTGATTTAACTTACAGCAAAGTTGTGGTAACTTGAGCATGCCTAGCGCCTATGGGTGTTTCTGTGTGCTCCTTTTCTAATGGACTAAAGCGTATGCGCGCGACTCCACATCTAATATGATAATTTTACACGCGCTTCATTGGGTATAATTTATGTTCGCAAGGTAAATTACGTTTGGGATTTGCTCAACAAATTGAGTACCTAAACCTTTAAATAAAATATTGAAAATGCCTTTGTGGAATTCTAAAGTGCAATAAAGATTGAAGCTTAATTTCAAGATTCTATTCCCGCTCCTGTAAACGTTTAAAGGTAAATATTTAATGAAGTACTACAACTCATGAACAAGGCTTGTAGCACCGAGAGTTTTTAGATTGAGAATTTGCTTTAGGTTGTCGATGTCATCACAGATAACAAAATCTACGCTATTCACCAGTGAGCATATAGCTTAATGTACAACTCAAATAAAGTTGTGTAATATGACAGGTTAAAATAGAATACACGAAAGAACTTTATGCATTATGGAAAATATTTTATACTGATCTGCGGTCTGATATAAAATATATATGATGTGATATAAATATACATCAAAGTATAATCAATCATTACATCGTCATGAAAATTGTAGAATTGACTCAAATGTTAGTAAATTTAAGTTGATTTCAATTCTACATCATTTGATTAGTCAAAACGAATTTTAAAAAACATTTTACGGTTTTGAAGGGCAGCAAACATTAATTTTCTTTATGGAACCATCGATTCACATTTGGGGATACATATAATGATTCGTGAATGAATATACGTTTTATTCTGGTTTAAGTATGGTACTTAAGTTACTATGAAATTTATGAGGATCGTTACTTCTAAAACCTTTTTACACTCAGATAAATATAGGTTTTCATCGTAAAGGAGTTACAATTGATAATCCATACTACATAAAATCTAACATTGACACATTTCACGTGCTAATGAATCCTCACAAAGGCGTAAAACGGGTGGCTCTATTTCGACATCTAGGGACGCTGTAAGAAAAATAATACGCCAAACTATGAATAAATGTTGTCATTTAACCATCTATCATCCAGAGTCATTTTATCACTTCAGGAAATACATAAAACTCGGAGAAATGTACAGTTACTATACCCATCGAATGACACAAACACATTATCGATTACAAAGCTATTTTTCAAAGAAGGCCATCGAACAAGTGAAATTGATTGTAGTCGATTTCAGCCGGTCTATTTCATGATATTGACATGCAGAGGCTTCGAACTCGTGAATAACGTGTATCAACAGACGCAGTTTGACTGCCTTGTCCATTACTGTCAGAAATCGGACCGAAGCCTTCCGGTAGTCGGTAATTTATAGATTTCACTTGTTTTCCATCCACTTGCAGATTGCTCTGTCAAAATGTGTTGACTGAAACTTACAATGACGGATAATTGACAGGCGGTGAATAAACAGGCGCGATTGGAAGGCAAATTTCACTTCGTGCTCGATCGATGCCTGCTTTTGAATATCCTTCCAGCGTTTATGTAGCGAATTGCTTGCCGTGACGGAAGTCTCTTATTCGCTTCGGGTGACGCAGTTTTGGCGTGAAATTGAAATGTGTGTTTGCAGGTGTATATGTTTTCTTTGAAGAGGGAAATTAAATTTTCTAATTTCACGATTGCATTGTCGTGATTTCTAAAAAATATATAGGTCTTCTAAGAAATATTCAAAATTTTCGAGAGGCTTAGTTACTGTTTTATTGTGGAAAAACACAGTTCATAAAGAAGTTAATACTGAGATTAAAGATTTATTTTCGTGTAAAAAAGTTTCAATTAATCAAATTTATTTCTTTATATCGAACCTTGAAATTAACATTACACATCGTAATACATTGTATAGAGTTTAGGTGCATTTGGTTCCGCTCTCGAGTTAATGAAGAACGTAATCTCGAGTTTACTATAACTGCACCCGATGATTCAGTTGTGAGCCGAACCCACATGTGTTTAAATGCACTAACGCACACCAATATTTTGTAAACACAACGAATGCACAGATTATGTATATCTCTCGATATTCATAACGATCCAAACTCAGAGTATCCTACCTTGTAAGTTATTTAGCAAATATTTATTTATTCAGACTATATATTAAGTTGATTCTACATACTGGAATTATTTAATGCAACGATGCTTTAAATCCGTATCAACTACGATATCGGAAATATTCAAATTCTGCCTACTACTAGTAAAGTGAAATCGGCAGTCGCTATGGTTTATCCAAAAACAATGCTGATACTATGATTATGAAATAAGATAAGTTACTTGATTGCTTTTATAAACAATATTTCATCCTCTGCTCTCAGTTCAGAGTTTATATAAATTCAAAAGCTAGTTCAGCCGTTTTCAACTGTGAAGGCATTTTCCATTTTGTGCATAACTGACCATAGAATGTATATACCTTTAAACCAACATTAGCCGTCTAAACTCTTTCATGTGGTTGATTACATGTAAATTGTAAAGAATGATAAGTATTTCTGTGCATCGATAGAAAGCTAGAATGAATGCCTGTGTCTTCATATGCCTTCTAGTTGAGTTCTAGCAGAGTACTAGTCCAAACATACCATGGTTTCAATCATCTGCAGTACCTTTAGACTTAGTATAGGTTTGTATGTATACCACCTATCCATCATTCAAATGTAATATTTGAAATGAAATTTCTTAATTTCGGATGCAATATTTGATACAGATTAAAGAACCAATTATTGTCCTACACTTAGATTTTCGAATGTCTTTTAGTGCTAAGTTAGTCGTAAGTAACATACATAAACATTGGTCTTCGACTATATCAAAGCGCTATGAGAGCTTCGAAAATCTAGACCCTGTATTTGATTATAAATATCCAAACATCGACACAAAGTTTCATTTATTTCCATATTATACGAACACAAGTATATTAAAATTGCTTGAATGTAATCTTTGATGTGGCTTTGATTATCCGCGATTGTATTTATTCACTCAATGTCAATATTAAAAATATCATAGCCGTCATTTTTATAAAAAGGTATTTAACCTAAATATGTTACGGATAACAATGAATAACGCTTTCAATTCTGTTTTCCATATTAAAAACACCGATTACAAGTACCGATTTAAAAACAATGTTTATGATACATTGAAAGAATACTGTACAATGCACTGTATATATTCTTATTTTAAAATTCAATATTAATCAAAATGTTATTCTAACAGTGACAATTTTATTATATAAGAATTTACATGGAGTTAAACAAACAATAATTTAGGATAAATATACATCCACTCACGATCATCAGACTTTATAATTACTGAAAAACCAAGAATTCTCATCAAAATCAATTGTCATATGTCGATTTCAATATCATCACTCTGATAACATCGGATCGGCAGTGACGTATTTATGATACCCAGTTGTATGTTTCATTACCTTTAGCAATTAATGCCTTAAGCACTATCGCCTATATACTTACATCGTAGGTGTTGCCATTGTCTATAACTTCCGTGTTCGCTTATCACCTGTCAACAGGTACCCTATTTTGATTTGTGTTAATTCATTAGATCACATATCATGGTTCAGTATCTTTTCTATGAAGTAATTAATAAAGGTGCCGATATTTCATACGGCACGTGTCGAACCTCTATGCCATGGCCAACATTAGTGTCAAACTTAGACCCCATGTTTCGTATAACCGCAAGCAATTTCTACTTTTAAGATTTATTGGCAAGTGTTCCAGAAATGGGCAGCATTTCAAAGTTGACTAAGTCTTTACCTGGGCAGACTTAATGTCTATATTTAAATAAAGTTTATATATTAAAAAATAAAGTTATTTCATACTTTGTATTATCATATGTAGTTGCAATATAAAACACAAATGTTATTTAACCAAAAAAGGTTGACCTTTTTCTTTTATTATTCTTCAATAGTGTGTGATTACTACAAAATGCACTGATATTTTAACTATGAATAGTTGTTGTATTCTTATTTCAATAAAAGTTATTTGATTCTTATTATTGTTGGGGAAATGGCTGGCCTTAGAACGAGTATCATTCTTTTAAACTAGTTCAATTGCTTTTAAAATTACATTCTTTCTTGATGTGTTCAACCCATTCCCTTTTTTTATTTCAAGATTTTAGATTTATATCTATATGTAGATTAAGCGTATAAGCAGCGGATAACACGAAAACATTAGTAAGCCTAAAGGGTACTAAAATGAAATATAAATGATTTTTTCGTTCTTTAAACTTTTTTCCACATTATTTGGTATTTCAATTGACATGCATATGCTTCCATTTGCAGATACAATATCCTGTCGTCTATATCACAAAAATCGTTTAACTCATGTTTAGACTTATTCCCTGGTTCGTAAGCATGTTTATCCAAGAAAAGTCTATGATCGTCAATTAAGTCTTTTCTACTTTACCACACATGTTGAAAATGATCTTTTAAATCCAGCAACATCACATTTCAAATGATATTCAATCTTTCTACACCCATGGAGGATGAAGTAATCGGACTTTTATGACTTTCTTAATCACCATGCCTTTATACCCGGGGTATATGCCACCCCGTTTTATGGGAAAATCTTGAAAAAGAAATTCCATTCTAAATTGGCCTACTGTGTTCATGACTTGCCTATCGTGTTAAAGTAGTAAATCAAAAAGCGTTGAAAGAACATAGTGTACGTGACATGGCGATCAAGACGATGTTATTAGGCGGGACATCAATTTCAAAACGAATTGTGATTGGTCGTGGGAGAAAGCAGCATGAAGTTCAACACAGAATTATCAACCTCTTGATAAGTTAAAAAAAAGTTTCAAAGGCCATTATCATACATCGCTAACACGTGCGTTTTTTTGTAAATTATGGACATAATATGTAAAGTGTCGCTCCGAAACAGGGCGAAAGTATATGTGCAGCTAAATTATTACTTACTAAGTTCCAGTGTATATGTTTTTCACAAGATCTGATCTGATCAAATTAGAACATTTATTTAGTTGCAATGGTTTATAGAAGATCATGAATTATTAGTTTTTAGTCCATCATTCATATTTTGAAAGAAACTTTAAGTACAAGGGGAATAAATTACTTTATCATTGAAAATGACATGTAGTTTAGAAAAGGTTACGTTTTTATACTGACAAGAACGACAGACTAATAAGATGGTGAAAACATTTCCGTTGTTTCTTTTGATAGATTTGTCTGAGTAAATTAAGTAAGAGAATGTCAATGACAATAGTTCTTACGGCGAAAAATCATCGAAATGCACGTTTTTGCGCTTCAGATATCCCTGCTTACATTCCACATTTTAATGTTTTTTCAAATATTTGATATTCATTTTCCAACTATTGAAACGTGTGTTTTGTGATTATCAATTTTATGAGTTATGGCACTTTAAATTCCCTTAAGTTATTCACTTACATGCCTTTTTAAATGCAAATATCAAGTATTTTTTTTATTTCATTGTAGCATCATAGCATGGAGAAATAAAAATTGACAATTTTGTGCTTTAAGTTCAAACATTACAATTCGATGTTCCATACCATAATCATATTTCACACAACAAATTAATGTGTTACATTTGTGGCAGCTAATTTAAATGACAGAGGTGTAAAAATATCCAAAACAAGAGTTTTCATAATTCCTTGTAAAAACTCAATTAGGTGACCTACAGTGTCACACGTTATTAATGTAGTGTATGCTATACTTATTCAATGTATATTACAATTTGTTTTATTAAGTTAGTGAGTACAATTCATTTTCAAAATAAAGGACATATAATTTTTAAATCTGACACAATTGGGTAATTTCTTTCAAAATGCAAAGCATTGTCCCATCCACTTTGCGATCCAATGATAAGTTGCGCAATAATCATGTTGCATGATTTTGTACTATAATACACAGATAGATGAACAAACTTTCGGGATGCAGCCGTACAGGTTAACGTTTGGATTCCAAGTCCCATTTTGTCACGATAATGAATAGCTAGAAAAACTTTTTTGTTTTGTGTATTTGTCAAAGCGGATTTCCATAATAATTCTTTTTCGCCTTTCCAAAATCACATATTCTCACACCGGGTCAAATGCTAGAAGGCGTGAACTAGCCAATAACAGCCACTACGTGTGATATTGTTGATGCCTACAATCGACATGAAAAATTCGTTGGAATTACAGTACAAAGTACGTATAAGATATAATGTCAATTAAAGTATTTCGATTTTAAAGTTGCTTGTAAAACGGTTATCAAAACTGACGGAAATGTTACCGTAAATACCGTTGCGTAAATATCACTTGATGCGAATCTAACAATAATAACAATCTAATCTAACAATCTAATAATCACAACATGCTGTAACTGTTTGCAAAAATTCACTTCAAAAGAAAATGAGCACCATAACGTGCTGCAAATTACATCAGTATGATGCACGTGCAACTCGGGGAATAACAGATTTAGTGGTGATTATAAACAGGAGAGTCCCCAATGTTAAAACACTGAGGAAACAACAAACCATATTAAATAATGCTTAGGGTGGACCCTGCATCTCAGCAAAAAATAATCACACATCCGTTAGAAATAATCAACGGTTGCTTGGCTCTTCAATTTTCAGCACAGCAATATTTCCCGCCAATAAAAAGTTTGTTGACCTTGATAAGAGATCATTGAAAAAGGTCAAGGCCATCCAAGGGACCGAACGCCTGCAAAGCAGCATAACATCCGGGCGACCCATATATCACAAAGTTCCATCAGCACCATTTAAAATTTTTTAACAAATCGTCAGCAAAAGCGATAAATTCCATACAGTCACAGTAAAATGGCAACGTCATCGTCTCCTGTTTCGTCCTGTCCTCACATATAAGGAGCTTTGAAATGTCCAGGCGTTTCTGTTTCTGGTCACCTGTTAACATTCTTGGCACTCATCTTGCAGAGAGCTTGCTTGCTTGCGTATACCGTCCCTAAACTAATGCCCAGTGTCTCAGATATGTGTTGAATGGTCACAGTCTGTCTACAAGCAC
This sequence comes from Phorcus lineatus, assembly GCA_921293015.1. Classification (NCBI taxonomy): domain Eukaryota; kingdom Metazoa; phylum Mollusca; class Gastropoda; order Trochida; family Trochidae; genus Phorcus; species Phorcus lineatus. The sequence continues at coordinate 21,881,523 of OV121091.1, read as the reverse complement.
CATGTCGTGAACAGCATCATCTTGAACAACACTGTTGGAGGTTCTTGGTCGACATGACCTGGCATCATCTTCAACACTCTGCCGGCGACGTTTAAATTCAGCAACCCACTTGGCGACTGTGGACAATGCGAAGGAGTCATCACCCAATATACAGACCTGTCTTTGTGAATTTCCTGTGCAGACATTCCTTTACTGAGCTAATACTTGATGACTGCAAGCTTTTCATCATCATTCATATTCACATATGCACTTTGGGATTTGACATAACGAAAATTACTCTACGGATGGTTGCAATATATTGTCACTAGCTTCAGAAAAGAGTGCTTTCCGGGTTTAAAGATAATTTGGAAGTAGTGAATTTTTATATCATGCTTATTCTACGAACTGTTTGATTTACCGTTGAAGGAATAATTTACCATGATGGATCCTATTGAGTGTTTGTTTGATTACATATAAGATAAGGTAGAAAGTATATATTACCACATGCTCATGTGGCACATTACGGTCACGAGCTAGTGTGATTGAAACTTTTCTACAATGCTTCATGAGGAACTTTGTTTTTATCAAAGGGAAATATATACTCATCCTACTTTTTAAATTTATAGTGTTTATCTATAAAAAGTGTTCTTTTAATGCTCAATCGGAAGGAAAAGATGTCAGAGAAAGAACGATAAAGGTGGACGTCTTAGTGTTTTGATAATGGTTTTGTATATTTAAAACCCAGTATTTCTCTCACAATTATATAAACCTGATCAATGTTGTCTTCATAACACGGAACTTTTACTTTATTTTTTTTGTATCTGTGATCAAGAACTATCAGGGGTTATTTGAACAACAAAGAGAGATAGATGACAAAAAGATGATCATTTCATTAAATTTCAAATTTCCAACCCTTCAACCAACTTTTCGATTTTTTTACTTTGTTTTCGCGCCATGATGACAAAACAGTCTTCCCTATGATTTCATTACCAAAAACTTCTGGCCGCTAGGTGCCAGGGTGATTAATGATGTGACAATTAAACAAGATTAGCCAAAACCCATGCGATCGAAAATCTGGCGGATATTTCCAATTGTGATCAGATTTCAGAGTCACGATTCTACAGTTGTCTTTGCGTCTTCTCCCAAGGCTTCTCAGCGAAAATTCGACATGTTCTGTAATATATCATTGTTTATATTCATAGGACATAATGCGATTACTTGTTGTAATCGAGCTTTGTCCTTCTGACAGAAGGAAGCGTTTTATAATGCATTTACGTCAATTTCAGTTTACTTCCAAAACCATGAAATATACCTCCTTGATTCCAAGACAAGACTGGCGAATCTCTGCGAAACATATGCCTGCTATCACAGCAATACATTCATACCATAATGCTTAAATCCTGGCATTTTCTTATAGGTATGGAGGTGCAATGTAAATCAGTAAACCCTTTATTGCATATGGTAACAGGGACATTTAAAAAAATATCAGTCTTTAAGTGAACAAAGTTCTTGCAGATCCTTAACCAGTCATTATAAATACATTAATCCTGGTCAATCATTATATTCAAGCATCTTGTCTTGCCTGACCTATGTGTATTGGCAAAATGGGACAACTGTTGATAAATGTTGAGGGAAGTCGGTGAGTGAGAGTGACAGAGCTGGTAGGAAAGAAGGGTCAGCTAGAGTTGTTTGAAGGAAGAGGAGGAACAGTATGGAGAAAGGAGTGCATTATTTCCCCTCTCCCTATTTTATACATTTCTCAGCTGTTTGTGTGTTTGGGTACCTCATTTCGTCATCAAGATGTAAGCATTTAGAGTGTGGTATTGAGTTATAACGAGCGATTTCATGTTTGATGAAGATTCATTCTTTATCGTTTACCTATCATTTAATTTGTAAATAATATGCATAGATCATATTTCATGCGAACAATAACGTGCAACCCAGCCTTATTTTTGCGATCATCTTACACTGTAGAAACATTGCCAAAACGATAATTTGAAAAAAATTTAAATTGATGTTGCTATTCCAAAAAAGGTTTTCCTGGAGTAAAACTCAAAATCTTTACCACCTCGATAAATGAAACTTGGTGAATCAATCAGCATGTATAGACATGCCTTTTGGGGTTTTCAACTTTTTGGATTCTTATTTTTGGAAATTTCCATGAAACTTAACTTAGAATGTTGTATACAGAGTAAATCTCAAAATATGAAAGACCTAGGTTAATGAAAATTGGAAGGCCTATGTGGGTCAATGCGAACAGCATTCAACTCTTAAACTTCTTTGGATTTTTTATTCCATGGAATTGTAACTTAAGATGTCACCTCAGGAACAGCACTACAAAACTCAACGATCTAGCTCAATAAAACGTGTTATGTGGTTCATTCAGCATGTGTAGATGTGCCCTTTGAGGTATTCAACCTTTTGGGATTTTATTTTCGATGCTTCTATTGAAAGGCAAAGAAATAATCATCTTCTTTAAATTAAATTAATTGCTAATTATTTCTATAGGTACTTACAAATTTCATCACTAGATATATCAGTGACTTAAGACTGGTTTGAATATAAGGATTTATAATACTATACATATATCTACATGTTTTAAAAAATTTCCACTGGCGGGGATATAGACCTCTCTGTCTAGGCTTGTTATGCAGCGAAAGCGAAAAATTAATTTTTTTAAAGAACAAAGAAAAAACAAAGACATATGTAAGAATTCTTAAAGAACAGGGCCCAGATTTTCGAAGCTCTCTTAGCACTGAGATAGCCGTAAGTACCATACATTAACATTGGCTTAAGACTAACTTAGCACTGAGAGAGCTTCGAAAATATAGGCCCAGGCTTATTTTCTTCGTCAACAATTAGAGAACCGCACCGCAATGTAACATCGGAATAGTGTGAAAATACACAACATTGATCCACTGTATCAAATCTATGGCTATGTGACAACACAAAAGTTACCGATATTATTACAATGGCCATTGTTATACCAGAATGAGGTGAAAAATACAGCCCTGAAACTTACACACAGAGTGATTAGTAATTGTCATGCATATAGTTTTTTCTTGTAATCGAACGCCAATTCATAATTGCTCAAAAAAAAGAATTACCATTAAATAAAATCGAATGTAACCATAGCCTAAAAAAGGCCAGTTTCAGGAACATAAAGATTCTTTCAAAATACACACTGTAATTTCATTAAAAATAAATAAATAAATATATAAGATTAAATATATCTAAGAAAAAACTTTTAATCGATTAAGGCCAAGCTCAAAGGAATATGGAGAAATGAGAAGTCTGCAGCAACGATGATCAACATAGAGTTTTAGAATTTAAAAATAAAGAAGATATATATTTTTAACCAAAAGACTAAACCAGTTGTAGGCTACGATATGAAATACATTAACCACTAAGTATAGAAAAAATCTTAAAAATAAGATTTATTGATAATTAAATCAATTTGTTAAGTTAATATTATATTATTGGGTTCATTCGATATGAAAGACGACGCCAGATGACCGTAGCAGGAAGAATACTATATTAGTTGTAGGCTACAATATGAAATACATGAACCACTAAGTATAGAAACAATTTTTTCTTAAAAATAAAATGTATTGATAAACAAAATTAATTTGTTAACTAAATATTAGATTATTGGGTTCATTCAATATGAAAGGCGAGACCAGACCGTAGCAGGAAAAATACTATACCAGTTGTAGGCTACAATATGAAATATATGAACCACTAAGAATTAACAAAAAATTCTTATAAATAAAAAGTATTGATAAATAAAATACTAAATATTAACTAAATATTAGATTACTGGGTTCATTCAACATGAAAGGCGAGACCAGATGACCGTAGCAGGAAGAAGACGAGACCAAAGGAGTATGGAAGACCTGGTTCTAAGTAATACGTATCGGAGTGTGTCGATGGTAGTGACAAGCAGCGTATGAAGGATGAAGTCCATTAATCTTGTGGTGACAACGTCCCGGCACTTAGACTCTATCACACGTGCATCTCGTGTCAAAGAACCAACTCAACCCATCCCCAATCATGTCACCCCTTCCACCAAAGTCGGCCTGGCTTTTAATAACCCCATTCTCTTGTCGATAAAAGTTACATATCTTTCAAGCAGGGGAGAAAGAAAGCTACAATCGCGGGGAAATCGCTTCGAAAATTGCGTACGCTTGCGTCCGTGCATTGGGAATTGAGATCCATTCACACGGTACCATCGATCAAGTCTGTGACAGGTTTGGCCAACTTCAAAATCACCCATAGATTGGCGTTTCGTCCCAAAGCGACTCTGCAAGAACCCGCCAAATCCCTCAGATTAAATCTCCCATCCGAGATATCCTAGAAAATCGCTGGGGTCAAGCTTGTGACCTGGTCCCCTCAACCTAAACTTATATCACTTTCCGCTCGAAACAAGACCCCTCCGCCAAGGGCTCTCGTTTATCATTCGCCGTCCGCGGCGCTTGGTTTAATACTTTAATTGGCCGGATCGATCCTGCACCGCGGCTACGTCGACTCCAACTCTCGCTTCTGTCGCGAGATCTCGTCTCAAGTCCAAATTGGCAGCCATTGCGTGTGTAGGAAGGACACGGTCTTTTGGAAATCTGCCGATAGGCTCGTATTGATGGCGAGATAACGTCAAAGCGAAAAGAAATCCTGACATTAAAGGATTGACTATTCAGCCAGATGGGCATTTGGAAGAATAAACATGACTTAGTTGGTGCAGGTGGTTGCAGTAGTAATAAGCATACACGGTGGTTGAAAGGGAAGGATGGCCGCTGTACGGTTCCAGGTATATATAATCAAGCAAGCCTTTGCCTTTGTCGTGTTATCTCTCACACTAGATGTCGATAAAATGATTACGCAAATCCCCTATGAATGAAAAACGTTTTCTGGCCCGACAGCCCGATGTTTCATTACAAAATAACATTTAATACTCAAATCATGTTTCAGTTTCAGGCCATGTTTCAATGGACTCGTACTTTGATACTCAATGAACGTTCCAAACCGTGTCGAACATCAGATATTTCATGCAAAGCGCAACTAACGAACAAAGAATGTTCCATGCGCAACGATCGTTTAGAATGAAGTTAACACGACACCAAACCTATCCCGGGAAAACCAGGGTTCGTCTTCCTACTAATTGAATTAATAGCTTTGCAAGCGTCAAACAAAATGTATGTTTTTCGGACGGTTCGCTCGAACACAAACAAAGCGATTTCAGTCATGATAAACCTCTCATTCTCTTACAGGTAACACTGTTCTCGCATTATTTCCAGGTGAGAATACCTTTAATCAAACATGCGCTGTTATTTACCTGGACTAAAGGTGATGTCAACACGATACGAAAACTAAAAAATTAACTGCAACTCTATACCATGCATGTGAGACCGATCACGTGATCTGTTAACCCTTTTTGTGTCAGAGAAGTGAAATTGTGATCACAATGTTACTTTTAAGTTTTAAATTTCTACAAATATATTCAGACAATAGCATTTACTTTACAGACATTGAAGACACATCAACGTATTCTTGGTGTTTTAAGCTTTAACACTGGAACACTGTTATCAATAGAGACTCACCACCCTTGTGTGTCATTTCTTATTCATTATTTCAAAGGAAACACTCGAAAATAAAATGTCAAGTGATTATTTTGCAGTTCTGTTATAAAATTATTACAAAAGTTTTGTTGGTTTTGAATTCTTCTCACTTGGTTCTGAGAATTGGGCACTTACCATCAGGAATTGCTGCACCGATGTGGAGGATTATTGACATCGGTTTGGTGAGTCGTTCGATACATTACAGTTCATAGTCTGAGAGTCACGTGGTAGCGAATAAGGTGAAAAAGTTCTTCTCTCATTCAAACAAAATTAAGAACATGTCTGGTTCGATGAATATTTTGGTAGGTGGAGTGTATTGCCTCCCAGAGAGTTCAGTTTTCACTGTGGCAAGGGTGCTTTTTGAGAGCTCACATTTTTCCATATCCATCGCGAAAGAACTGTTTTCGTTAAAAATAATTACTATTACCTGTTTGACGTATAGACATTTAGATGGCGTGCTAATATGGCAATTAAGGTAAATTATACATCCTTACTCTGAAAATATAATACATAATCCAAATGGCTTTATTCAAATTTGCATTAAGTAAATTCATATTATTAACGTCCTTATCTGATAGTCCATCAAGAAAGTCAAGTCTTGTAATTTAAAAAAAAGTATTCGAAGTGCCGTAAAATCGCAACAACGTAATAGTCTTTTTATGAATAAAAATACTTTGGTCTCAGTATGTGGCTGCCAAGAGCACGCTGATAACACAATGAAACGCTACAAACTTAACTTACTTTCGTTATATGTAAAGATGAAGTAATATAACATATAAACGTACGAAACTTTTCAGTTTGAATCACAAATACGGTGATTGAAAATTACATTTTTGAGCATTTTTGTCTTAATCATAATGCTATTTTTATTTCAAAATATACCTGCTTTCGTTGTTTTTTAAAATAAATTCTCGTAAACACTTTTGGATAATTAGATAAGTTAATTACGAGTTTATTAAGTATCATCATTAAGAAGTAAACAACCACAACAACACCTACGTCGAAGATATACTAGATAGCGTATTCACAATGACAGAAAGACAGTTGTTAATTGTTGTTCAACATAAAACCCACGGAACGCTACCTTCAGTTCATTATGCCTGAAAGGCCTGTTATGACATTAATCACAAAACCATGTTCAGATGTCATTGGAGTTTGATCGCAAACTTGTTAGCAATTTCATACTTCATTACCCCTCTTCTCGACTAACGAACCGCATTTGTAAGTTTACACTCGTAAGTCAAGATCTTTTAACACGTAAGTCAACTTCAGAAGAAAATCCTCTTTGTTGAGAAATTATAAGTCAAAATAAGTCAACGCCGTCTGACAAACGTCATATCGAGTCGACATAACCGTTTATTTATTGCAAGATATCCGAACAAGAGATGCACTATAAGTGCGGTTTGGACCCCTAATGTCTTCTATCGCTTGTATAACTTAACGACGCGTGGAGAATTTTTTTCTTCGCCATGTAATTTACGGCATATCTGTAACTGTTATTGTGATTGATTGCGATCGACACGCACGTTACGTCACAGGAGACACCATATTACGTCCGCATTGTCTCAGAAAAGCATTCATTTTCTGTAAGGTAAATGAGGTTTGATAATGTAAACTTGTCTGATGTTTTGGCAATCATGATGCTTTCATCACAGCCGAACGTGACTCGATAGATTTTCAATAAAACCTTGATAGTTATTATTGGAACCGTTTTGCTAGACTGTGTACCATCGAAAATATGTATAGCTATTCATTGCAAACATATTCCTTTGACAATAAAATATAATTTGATACGTGTATTTAGAACTGGAACAAGTCTGACGACACAAAGTTGTTGGAAAGTAAAGTCCATGAAAAAGCACCATCGCTATAGAGTTAAACATATATTACCCATGTTCAGTACCAACATCGCTACCTTGTTACATAATATATATTCAATATTCAAGATCATGAAATAAGATTGCATAGTTTGTAAACTCCGCTTGAAAGTTTGCTTCTCTTGAGCGTCAAAAAACACCCAACTCGTTAAGAAAGCAATTCTCGGTCGCTTTCTAGAGACAAAAGCATATAGTATTTTAACATTTGATTCAACTGTATTTTCCTCACGGAACTCGTACATTAGTCTCCGGCGCAGCTGTTGGTTTTAATTCTCTCTCTCTCCCATCTTCCAATTACAAAATAATTTCGCACTGGGCCAAGATTATTGTTTAAGTCGCAAATTTTAATTTTACGGCGCCATTGCTTTTTCAAAGAAAAATGACAATTATCCTGTTGTCAACTGACTTTGATGCGAGTGAGATGTACAAAAGCAAAACCGACTTGGACCAAAACCGGATAGAGATTCAGAGGGAAATAGTAATCCTATCTGCTTATCTAATACTTTAAGTTAAGTTTAGTTAAGTTTAGTTATCTAAGTTAGATTTATAACTCACTGATCTGTGTAAATACACATTTATAAGTATATGTACAATTCGAGTTGGAAAATAGGTCGATGTAGACCACATTTCAAAGATACTTCAATTATCAACCATTTCTTATTTTGCGTTTTGAAAATAGAGTAAAGAAAAAATATGGCATCCCTCAACTTCACTTTCTAGGCTGCCAAAGTGATAAGGTCCAATCTTTAATGCTAGCCTACATTTAAAAGGGTGTTTATGACAATATAATTATTTCTTCAAATCCAGTATACTGAAAGGTAGTGAATTCCTGTCTGGAATAAACCATGACAGTTATGTCAACATCATATATATTTATATATATTTAAAGAAATCAAACAAATCATGACGATTGAGATCTTGGTTTTTTAACGTATGTTTTTATGAAGTTATTTTTCAACTTAATTATGTTATGCAGTCACCTTTAGGAGTTAGAAGAACAAAGCTGAAGAAGAACGCCTCTTTAAATCGAAGCGATTATCAACAGTCATGTCAACACATTTAATATCGTTATCGGAGGTAATCTCCCTTGGATTAATGTTTACCCCGGTCCGAAAAGCGCTCTGTAATTTTATGGGATTTAAAAGCCTGCTGCTTGCTGTCAACTGGATGTCCGAAAAGCTAACGCTGTTTTTCACACCCGAAAACACCCTATCACTTAAATCACTCCGCGATCATAATTAGATCTCCAAAGCCAAGACTCAAGCTTTGAAGTTCTTCTTTCGCATTGTTACGCACCAATACACTGCCTGTGTGCTCGAATTATCCCGAACTGTAGTCTATCTATTGGATAGCTTGTAAGGTGTTGGGTTCAAGATTTGCTTCGATGATTCGGAATTTGAACAAGTTATTTCTTCTTGTAAGAAAACCTCTGCTAGTTTTACAATAAACCTGAAAAACAGACATCAACTCATGTCAGCGTGCATATAAACGATACCAGAGCAAAGGGGGATAACTCTCAATGACAGATCATGCATGTGATACCACTTGTAAATGTAAATTCGGGTCGCAGCGTGAAATTGAAACGGTGTCGTTACAGAATGATGGAAAGTTGATTTATGTGGCAATAAAATTTTCTCATTTGTCAACGGTAGTATATCGTATAGCCTTTTTACACCTTGATTAAGTTATAAATACTGGCGAGAAACTAGACGCCGTAATGCATATCTTCTCTGAAGAGTATCTGCATAGGTGAAATGCACATTGTATTTGATACACCGTCATCCGGTTACGTGCTGTGTTCGCTTCCTCATTTACTAAACTTTTTTAAATTTCTGAGTTCACAATGTTAAGCTGATTAATTTTCAAAACCAAGTATTGTTATGTAAATCTTAGAGCATATCTCCATGCGTTGCTTCAACTTCCCCGCAAGGAATAACATGTACAAATCTCTATCACTGACTGATATAAGCCTAGCTGCATTTCTTCAATGTGCAAGCTCTTTAGCCGACTGCATCTGGACTCGTTAGTCCTATCTCGTTTTACAACTCATCACCGATGAGGGCGATTCATTAAAACCTCGGAATTTTGCGCAAAGCAGCACGGCAACAATCAGCTAGTGAGATTTGATCAGGTTATACCTTGCAACGGATGTTGTTTTTGCTTGCGTCTTTCTTTTAAAAAACCGTAGCATGTTTTTGGCAAAAATTATTTGTCTCCGTTATGGGTGTATGTAAAATATATATCATGTCAAGAGGGTAAAACATCTAATAACTCCAAATTCTTATCCTTAGCCATAGAAGAAGGCGTCACGTACCGAGTGAAAATTGCATTCGGTCGTTTTAATGTGAATACCTTTTAATCATTCGGGTTAGGGTATTGGAATCGGTGATTTTAACCGAAATTGCTACGTCCGTATAAGAAATCGTTGTATTTATTTAAAAGGAATGTCATGCAGTTTGAAAATTAAGTTGCCTTTTCGTGAGATTCCTTAAATTTCCCTAAAAATGTGTCCCGGAGCCTTCATAAGTTCTTCATAAGGTATTTTTCTCCTTGTAGTTTTATTCTTTAGATCTGGCCAACGATTGATATTGTTTAAGTTTCTATGAATCATTTCGTTGTAAATAAGGCACATGTTACATTTTTATGACAATATTTCTTGTGACTTGACAGATTCGTGTAGCTGAACGATGAAGGGTTTGACCGATATGATGAAAGAAAATACTGAAAAATGAAAAAAAAATTAATTTCATTATTTACGAATGCAGTTAGCACAATAAGGATTTTATGTTACGTTTGTATTGAATTTCAGATTGTTACGACTCTTGTTTTCGCGGATTAAAGATAACGATAAAAATCAGACTGTAATAGGGTCTACTTTGGCAAAAAATGTATGTAGGAGTGTAAAAAATCCACAATTTAACGTACTGATATACATGTAACTATAAGTTACGGGTATCGTCGAAAATATGGTAATTCAAGTAATATCATCTATTGCTAACTTATCTGTATCAAAATGTTATATTACTCATTATATTGTATGATAGGCATTTTATCATTGTTTGAATCGATTATATAATAGTGGTTTAAACACTGATTATTTACATCAGTATTTTTAAAATTCAAATTTGGAATGATAGCAATTTTCGAAACTGAAGGGTGATTTTAAATTAAAAATCTGACATTGTGCCACAAAATTTCGTACAGGAGTTTTCAATTGTTCACTCTTACCTTTAATCAGAAATCAAAATTCTGAATTATTCAAATGTTATACTTCTGTTAAGACTTTCTAAGGTCTAAATGTAAAACGCTAAATGCCTCAAATTCTTGTTAAATTCCACCTTTTTCAAGAGATGAAATACATTTAAATGATAAACTGTCGGAGCAGGTGAAATCACAATCCACGCGTCTTTTCTTCGTTTCATCCCGGCTTATGGAAAATGTACTTCTTTCAACATTTGATCCCCTAAATACTTATCTATTTTCCTCCGCTCCAAGGTATTAGATATACATCTGTGGATATAGTTATTTGTGACCATTACAATTACTAGAGGAAGCATTCTATATCCCAGTGCTCTAGGAATTATCTAGATGCTTATCAGTGTACGTCAGGCCTAGCTACCGTAAATGCTATAAAGGATGAAAAAAGTTTACATCAGTGATGTGGTGACGTATTTTATTTGGTAAAGGTATTTTATTGGAAAATATTGAAAAAAATTACAATGAAGTTCGTATGTATATGAATGGTAATGCAATTTTTATTGATTGAGTTTCAAAGTAAGGTAGGTAATTGTGAAGCTTAGGATCGTATATGTATTGAGTTGAATTGGGTTTTGGTTTTCGGAAATCTTTCTATATCGGCTCCAAGACTTATTTTTCACAATTGTAACTTTATGTACTCATGAAATTTTCAGCAATCATGAACTGAAAACCTAATATGAAGATGAAGTTTGATATGAATATTATCGAATTAACATTTAATATATGTAAAATATAACATTAGCTCTCTATGATCGCTGATCAAAACAAGGTTCAATTTCAATGTCATCAAATTTCATGAATTTTGTGATTTTGAATTGCAATCACCAAATCTCAGAAAACCACATGATACCTTTATATACATGTCTATATTCATTGCCAATCATCATCCACATGCAAAGAAAGAAATATCACCGCACATGAAATTACCATGCCAATTAACCCCCTTTGTGCCAGCCACGGGTATGCGTACTGACGTACCGGTATATGGTTGACTATGGTAGGTGCTGTACCGTCTCGCTGAGAAGCCCGAGATACTATCGTCTGATTGTGCAGCCCTCCTGATCCACCCTGAAACCGAGCTTGTCATTGCGGTGTTAAAGTGTCATTTGCTTCCTGTGAGGATTTAAAGCTATTGTATTTGATTCTTGGACCGAAAAGCGACGTCCTCGGCTCGCGTTCGAGTCGAAACGAGAACCGTTTTAGCACTAAGTCACTTTGGTATTTTTGTCCTCGTGTCACGACCTTTGTCTTAATTATTTTCCAGAGCTTGCAATCACGGATCTCTTACGGGTCACAGGTCACCGGGTGTATTATGTTAAGGCATTGCCCGGCAGTAAAATAGACACACCGTGTAAAGAAAATAAGAAAAATGTGTTTTACACTCTTACATCAAACGTTGGAGCTTAAATTGAATTATATCTTGTTGTGAGTTGAAATTTGAGTATTTTGTTCTTTTGCACTTATGTGATCGTTAACATTTTGTAAACATTGAAATATTGTATAGTATACAATTGTATTGTATTACTGTATATACGTCCTGTTTGTACGATTGTCTTCAAAGTTTTCTTTAATGTACGTTAACTTATGTTTACATGAAGTTTTCACACAGTATATAAAGTATATTAATAATTATCTATATCTTAAATAAATGAAATCGTTTTAATGTACTTTTTTATTGCCACATAAAATTGTAATTTTTTCCTAACATTTGCTTTCATTTGTCATTTTTGATTTGAGTTTTCGTAATAAGTTAATGAATGTTTATAGATAATTAAATGTTACTGTATTTGAGGCGGTGATGGATACGATGTAGAAACAAGAACACTTCTTTTTCCTGAACACTATTTCTATTACATCTGCTATCAAATCTAAAATTCATAAGTAAAAATAGATATATAATTATATTTTTGTAGCCCCCTTCGACTATCTTGCAGTGTAATATTTATTCGATCACAGCACACGGCCACATGTACGACGTCAGAATTCTTTACAATTATGAGACCACGTTTGATATAAACTTATTTGAAAACGGGTCGATGGATAAATCAAAGTGTCCTTTATGAGTTACTTTAAAACTCAACTTTACGAGCAAAATCCAGAATCAGTACGGAATAAAATGTTTGCGAGATGACAGCACAAGGCGATCGCCATTCTACAGGCATGTACTTAGCTTACAATGGATTTAACACAAACTAAGTTACATGTAGCCCATACATTCTAATGCTGAAGAAGACAACATAGTTTTCTGATGAATAAAACTGTCAAACATTTAAGGAATACCTTCTATTTCTATTTTTCACTGTGGATAATAAAACAACTGATTTCCGTTTAAAGAATTTACCTGATTTTTAAAAAAAAATTGAAATTAAGAACCTGTAATTATACTAGACGGAATGCGACCAATAGCACATTTGGAAAGTATCCACTCGCTCTTCAAACCAACCGACAATTTTCTGAAGAAGTAGGCGGAGTGGAAAGGAAGATGAAAGTCTAACTAAAATATAGGATGATGTTTTAGGATGAATACTTCAAAAGATGTCGGTTCAAGCATGGTCAAGATTTGCACTTTTTCATATGAATGTTCCCATATGTGTCATAAAAAGTAACGTCATGCAGATAATTATGTTTTTCTATGTATTTGCTCCCGAAAGTACGAAAATAAGCCATGGTTCTTATGTTCCACGTGCTTATTTCTTTTTGGTCGAAATGTTAATGTTGAACTGAATCATACTTCTACTAAACTGTCCGTGAACAATTTCATAATTTCATGGCTCTTTATAACATAAAACGTTCTTTAACGCACATGGAAGCAATCGAAGGGGTTGTTTTTTCTTGCGCATTCACAGTTGGATGTGCTTATTAATGCATTTAACATAGACTGACGATATTTACCCACATGTTTAGTAGCTACAAAAGCGTGACACCTTTGACACTATCAACTCGTTCAGCAGGGACGTTAGAAAATACACTCTTAAGTTTACAAGTATCGTGTTTATGTTATACCAAAAGGAATCGTTCAATAGACGATCAACAACAAATCCAATAATCGTTTCACCAGAGAGATTTCGTGTTTTCGATTTTCTATAAAAATGGCGGCATCATCCATCATATTTCTCCGAAACGATGCCAAGCGTCCAATTCATCGGCCTTGATCCGTTACTGTTTCGTATTTTGCGTAAACATTCTGGCGCGAAATTACCCGCCTCTCACATGGGAAAGAACCGATATCTCGGACGAGTACAGTAGAAACCCGCCAGTCTCGCAGCCAACTTCCGGTACCCCGCGGTGAAAACAGCTCCGCATAACACGACAACTGTTTCACTGTTATTTTGATATTTTTGTGGCAGTTTTATATCAGTTATTGTCAGAAACACAGAGGGGGCTTATATTTTCTTTACGGATTTATCTGAAATTTTACTTCCTATCTTAACAGTTTATCTCCGGTTTCAACGCAAATTATCAAAGATTGTCCAGTGCTTGTTTTGCGATAGTGGCGTAGACGCATTCTGTAATATGAAAGATTGAGGCGCCATTTGAAATTGTGCATTGAGTTTCAAGCATGATATTGGATGAATGACAGAAATGTGCACCGTTCTGATGAAATTCAAATCTTTGAGGATTTTGTGTACCGTTATTATTTAATATTCAAGATGCTATATTATATAATAAGCAAATATCAATTTATAAAAACGATATGATGTTCCTTTCGATCGACATTCAGCGAATGAAAGTTATTTGGAAGTTATTGGGCATAAAGAAAGCAGAACGAGATTAATAATAAGCGTAATCAAACAAAACACAAAATAAAATACCTGTGACTTAATGCACGGCTGAAACCACACGTTGCTCCGCGTCTATTTCCCGGTTTTACTGGGGAATATGGAACTTGTTCACAGGCTGGTCGTTCCTATTACTAATCGAAAAGATAACTAGCTGAAATCGGTGAATCTAAAGTATGCAGATAGTGTATAGAAACAGATCCCTTATGTGAACATTGAGGTAAACGTAAAATAAAAGAAGAGGCATTATGTATACATATATTGTGTTAACTGAACAAGCTTTCTACTTATTAGAATGTAGGCGAACTGTCAATCTTTAACATGGTTGTACCTGTGTCTTAAAGAGTGATGTTTCTTCAATAGCAAGATAATGTCAGGTGCATGGAAGACATTTTATTTTGTATATGTACTTTAACTGTACGTCACTTTGACGCTTACGGAGCAAAAGATTAACGGGCGAAGAAAGGTAAGAATGTGTTAGCATGGCTTTTGAGGTACCGAATGCAATCGACATTAACAAGCAAAAATCAGATCCACCTGACTGATCGAAAATGGGACATTTATCCGACAAGACAATCACTTGCTTTATATAATTGAATCACTTTGTAACACTGTTCACTGGCGAGTGTGGCCTAATTGACATTTGACACATTGGGTAATTAGAGCCAACAGAGGTCCCTTTCACTTAGCTAGAAGTAGAAGTAGTGGTTCGGAAACCCATGTGACAGTGAAGGATCGATGGACAAACTTGTCGCGATTCAGGCGCCTTTAATTGTCACAAGACAAAAATTAATGCAGCACTCAGGTGAATATGTTGGTAAAGTCCCAACAATTGTCTCAGATTCTATTCCATTTGAGAATTGCTTGGGTCGTTACTCAGCGCGCAGCGCCAATCATAATTATGGAACCACTGCGTCAATTTAGCTAGATTTTCAACAGGCCCTTGTGAGAATTATGGCCACCTTTACAACAAATGAACTGGAGTTTTTTTTCATGAAATTCAAATTAAATTCAAATATTCTTAACCGTATTTGGATGAAATATCATCAAAATGTGTACACTGGTACAGCTGCCTAGAGAAAGTTAACACCTACCTACTTGTGTATCTTAGTGCAAATACCATGCAATTTGGATTTCATTTGAACACCAATGGCAAAAGTCCGTTTGCACTTACAATATCTTCCCATGTGCATGTTTAACATATTCATTCTGCAACTTAACGCTGTCTTGTTTCATTCAAATAAAAATAGGAGGATGGTGCAATTTTGCCTACTTTTGCAAGAAGAGATCGACATAGGGTCAGAATTTAAAAATTCCTATTTGCTAAATTTTAAAATAATATTGACACTAAATGAAAAAAATAACATCATATGTATAATAAATAAGTATAAGATAGCGTATGTTACTTATGTTTGACACTGTGCATATGTTAAATTGATAAGTATATATAAGATATAGTATATTACTAATGTTTGACACTGTATATATCTATGAATAAGTATAAGATAAAGTATATTACTTGTTTTGACACTGTGTTAATGTACAGTGTATAAGTATAAGATAAAGTATGTTCGACGCTGTTCATCACTTATTATTTATAAGATAGAATAAAAACAGGAGTACTCGAAATGTCGACCTCTGATGAATTCAAAGAGCTACTAAAATTGTTACATGACGAAATTCGACATTGGACAAGTTGTGTTATGGAGCATTTAGTCGTTGCTTCTGACGTAAAACTCAAAATCGTTGTTTTGATTTATGATTATCATGCATTAAACGTAAAATCATACATATCAATTTTATAAACAAACATGCATGTACAAGAAGTTAAACGACATCTTATTCAATTAAGTTACAATTCTCATGAAATACGTTTGTGTCATACATGACATGCACTTACAATATCTTCCCATGTGCATGTTTAACATATTCATTCTGCAACTTAACGCTGTCTTGTTTCATTCAAATAAAAATAGGAGGATGGTGCAATTTTGCCTACTTTTGCAAGAAGAGATCGACATAGGGTCAGAATTTAAAAATTCCTATTTGCTAAATTTTAAAATAATATTGACACTAAATGAAAAAAATAACATCATATGTATAATAAATAAGTATAAGATAGCGTATGTTACTTATGTTTGACACTGTGCATATGTTAAATTGATAAGTATATATAAGATATAGTATATTACTTATGTTTGACACTGTATATATCTATGAATAAGTATAAGATAAAGTATATTACTTGTTTTGACACTGTGTTAATGTACAGTGTATAAGTATAAGATAAAGTATGTTCGACGCTGTTCATCACTTATTATTTATAAGATAGAATAAAAACAGGAGTACTCGAAATGTCGACCTCTGATGAATTCAAAGAGCTACTAAAATTGTTACATGACGAAATTCGACATTGGACAAGTTGTGTTATGGAGCATTTAGTCGTTGCTTCTGACGTAAAACTCAAAATCGTTGTTTTGATTTATGATTATCATGCATTAAACGTAAAATCATACATATCAATTTTATAAACAAACATGCATGTACAAGAAGTTAAACGACATCTTATTCAATTAAGTTACAATTCTCATGAAATACGTTTGTGTCATACATGACATATATATATATATATATATATATATATATATATATATATATATATATATATATGCAATTTGTTGTTGGTAAAAGCTAACGATTTTAGAATTTACAATTATACAATGACTTAATCGCCAAATATCAAAACGAGGAAGGCTTGATAATAGTTTCAAGATTTAACAGTGACGATTAAAGGCATGAAGAGGGTAATGACAACTGCCTACACACAACAATTAATATATTTTATAAAGATAAGTTTTCAGATAACTTCGAAGAATTTAAGATAAAGTAAGTTTCATCGAATTGAATTTCGACCATCATTATATTCAAACATTTTGATCTAAATTTCTTTAGATTGTAAGATCAATATTAAAACACTGTTGATCTCTCATTTAAATTAAAGTAAGTTCTGCGGAAGGGAACTGAATTTCACAGATATTATGTTATGCAATGATTGGCACCGAAACATTAAAATTTCAACTTTGGTACGGTGAGATAAAAAAGTTTTGCTGGAATATTGGACATGAATGAGGTCTTTGAGCTACTTGGGAGCCAGGAATACAATGGTAGGCACATTTCAGGACGTTATAGTCAATGGAAATTTCGATAGGCAACAAATGAAGAGACTAAAGAACAGAAATTATGTTGCAATGTTTGAGTGCAACTATGTTCTGAATCTGTTGCACCGTTTTGATGGCTCTAGTGAAACTGCATCCAACTAAGCTGTTGCAATAATTCAGCGGTGATGGAACTGTTGTTAGCAATAATGCAGTAACAGCACACTGTGTAAAGAGAAGTCCGATCTGTGCAATATTACTGTAATGAAAGTTTTGAATGGAACATTTCCTGCATATGCTTGAAGGCTGGAATTCTACACACGAAGAAGGTATAAACTCTTCCCGACTGTCAGCTGAAGATATTGTGATTTTGTCAACAATTATAACCTCATCTTCCAACGCCAGCCCAAATGACTCGATTTGATAGGCCTTGCCACATTTCCCGTCTTTTTCTGTGCTCATCGACAAGGCTGCTGTAACTGATTATGAGAAATCATATAAGAATTGCTACTTTTCGCCGAAGAGGGCGCTGCACTCAAAACACAAAGTTTGACTGGATGGCGGTAAGCTTTAATAAGCCAGTGATAGAGACTGGTGCAATTTAAAGCCATGCGGAGGAAGATGTCATATAACCTCTGTCTAAGTCGATCCAGTCTAAGCCTGTTGTTGAACATTCAAGTTCAAATTATTTCCACATATACTGTTTTATGTGTGCATTTAATTCATTCATTGATTCATTAATTTCATATGCCAATGGAATTATGTCTTATTTCTAAAGGATTTGTTGAACATATCAAATCTAATAAGTTAACACATATGAAGAAAATAAGAACAAATAATTTGCAAGTACATTTGTAGTACAATGATTATTACAATCAAATTGTCTACAATGTGTTTAGTATATGATTTAATTCCTCAGTAGATAAAATGGTAAATTAGGAGTAAACATATTGTTTGTCATACGTTTCGTTTTCCCTTCCTTTTATATGAAGCAATGTTCTAATTGGAGTAGTCAAACTGCAACAACAGGTCGAAACGTCATCATACAAATGTACATTAAAGAGTTAACCAGTGGTAGATAAAAATGAGAAAGTGTAATATACATATGTAAGTAGAAGTCCACTCATCGTGTTCAGAATTACTTACAAAGGCAATTCTAATCCAAACTAAATTCTACGCGAGTTTTACACGAAATGGAAAGTTTTATTAACTCAATTACGAATTTGACACTTCGATGAATGCCATTAAAAAAGACAAATTTCACTTGTTACTATGACAGAATGAATTTTGTTCAGGCGACGAAAGGGGATTGGGTTATCTAAAATTCTTAGAGTAAATGCAAAAATGGGCAAGAAACCTTTAAAAACTGTTTCACACAAGTAACGATTTCAAAATACATTTAATGTAAAAATACACAATGGGGTCATTGGAAAGTTATATTTCTCAATGTAAGCTATTAATTATATATCTTATTGATACTTTGAAGTGAAAAATCATAGGTCCTGTAAGTTTGTCTTTTTGCGATAACATATAATGTTCCTAATTCGTGAATTATGTTTTGTAAAAAAAATCATTCTCTTCATCGTTAATTGATAACAAACTATTTTTCAAAATTCAAATACATGAATTATGTTTTTAAAACGAATGTTACTATATAAAAATCGTTTTACAAGAGAAGATATTTTAAAGACTAATATTTTGTCTGGTCCTTTGAAAATATAAGTTACAAAATTATCATATGATCATGATGAACACAGCATGACACTTATAGCACTTCATTAGGTTTTTATTCTCGACAACCTTTTCAGAGACAAAGATATAATGGGTACTGATAATATCTCGGAAATGTGATACCGACATTCTACTAATTGCCGAGACACGCGATCCACAGTCTAAGGGAGGTAACTCTGTTTCTACACTACACAACTTTCCCGTGATCCACGCGTTTAAAGAATCAAGATTTCCGGGCCTGGGCTTAATGACTTGGGATTCATATATCGATTAGTAATTACTCGATCAAAGGACTCTATCACAGAACAATTGGTACTTTGATGAACTCGAGATTCGATTCAAAGATGTGTACAATCTATACCGGATTTCATAAAGTACTGACTTCATCGCGAATTTTTGCAACGCGATGTTAACTTTTCAAATGTGTTAAAGATTGAAACGTTGTTTTTTTATACAAACAATTTTTGTCAATGTTTTTTCGTATTTTGAAGTTGTCTAATCAATGGATATCGACTGAATTCTTTTTGATTAAAATTCATTCGAAAGTATATTTGTAATTTTCGATGAAGCAAAACTAATAAACATCCTTTCAAATGCGACAGTGGGAGCATGATTCGTTTTCAGGTTGACATGCAACTGTAACTTTTAGCCATTACCACGATTGGAACTTCGAAAAAACCAATGATTCTCTTCGAGCACCCCCCCCCCCCCCCCCCCCAAACCCCTGTCCCCCTTTCCAATACAACCCCTCCCTCCACCTTCATCCCCCAACCCACCTTAACATGAGGTATTTAATTCTTGAAATAAAAGTATGTGTGTTGTCAGGTTTCCATTTTGAGAATTTCTTCCAAAACATTCCAAAATACTTTGTTCTGTTATCTGTCTGATAATACAAACACACCATGGTGTTCCCGCTGCTTGCTCTTCTGAATATGCATCTAAAGTGTTAGAAATCATGAAAAACTAACTCATGGGTATGCAGTTATAAATTGAATTCTTCAATGCCTTTTCAAAACCTTAATCGAAAGAAAACATCCTATTTTAAGGTGCTATTTTCGAACTTTCCGAAAAAGCGAAATACTAATAATGAATCAACGAAGATTAATTGTCAGTTTTTCAATGTCGTAGAGGCACTCAACTTACTTAAATTCAACATCAACATTGGCATTTGTGGCTCTTTTCATCAAATTATTGTAACGAAATCGATTATTAGCTATTTTGTAGAGTATATATAATCAAGATTATTTTCTCGTGTATGTGTTGTAAATAATGATAAGCTATTTGTCAATCTTAAACATAATAAATGATGAATGTTCTTTAGTTTATAAAATCTATCACAACATATAAATAGTTATTGTTCACACAACCGTGAGAACAAATAAAAAATACCTCCCACCATTTTTTTGTGTAAGAGGAAGGGACGAACGCACCTGTAAATATTGCATGAGCTGCACTGGAGCACATATTTCACCTGGAGCATAAAGTGCACTTTGTTGCACTAGATGAAAGGCTGCTTTTGAGTTTCGATATCAAAGAGCAATGCCTTAGGCTTTTTAACTGAAATATGATTTGATTGATAGTATTGGACATAATTTCCATAACTGCTTTTAGCTTCTATATTTCCCTAACAAGTTTACTATTCTATATTTTTTAGGAAATTCTCATAATAAAGAGACATCTTGTTCCAAAACTATAAAAATGTCAAAGACTGGACTTGATATTTTACTCCTTTGTCGATCTGTCCTCAGTTTGACTGCTGTCAATCTCCACACATAAGGATTACACTCTGTCCAGTGAAAAAATATTTGTAAAATAATTGAAAAACTTTGAAATCAATAAACAATAATACAAACACATCGCCATCAATCAAGATATTTATCAATCAATCAACACTTTTACACCTTTTAGAAAAGGAATATCTAAAGAATTTCGCCGAAAGTGGGAAGGGTTTGAGACAAGGCTTTGTTTTGAGACCCTGCTTATTGTTGCGGCAATTTTTCAAATACCAGATTAGAAGGCTCCCTTTACTTTGATCAAGCGAACTTCATAACGCGCATATCCCTTGTGCAGTACCGAAAACCCCTCTCTCCCATTGGAAAACTTGAGTCGATCCAACCTATGCGTTGTTCCCTTTGCAGGTCTGACAAGGGGGATTGTCCTAAAATTTGAGGGGCGGGACGAAGGGTGTTAGGTTAA
Source organism: Phorcus lineatus (assembly GCA_921293015.1). NCBI lineage: Eukaryota > Metazoa > Mollusca > Gastropoda > Trochida > Trochidae > Phorcus > Phorcus lineatus. Next base: position 21,859,936 of record OV121091.1, on the reverse strand, counting down.
GTACGACTGAATATGTGAGACGTGGAGTCGGCTTCAAACACGGGTAGCGAGGAGCCGACTCTAAACATGGCACTGTCATCTTCATGTCGCTTGTGTTTGACAATAATCGCCGCAGTTTTGGAACAAAGGTAACCATTTGTCTATGAAATTCCAAAGTCAGTGGTGCATATCTCGTCCAAGTGAAGCGTCGTAGGGGTCATGCCATTATACGTGACCCCGACACCTTGCCGGCTCCCCCTCGGGTTCTTGGCGACATATACCTGCAATATATATCATGGTGTCAGATGTCGTTCCGAGTTCGAGCCCAGGTTATAATCAGCTATTACTATGAATTATGCTCACGACGTCAGACAGTTTGTCAGTGTGCGAAAGATAATTACAGCAGTTTTAGAGAATCGTGTTACAAAAGAAAAGTGTCTTATACCCAACATATCTAAACTTATTTCGAAGCTAAAATCTCTTCACGTAGTTGACAAGCAAAAAGAACGACCTTCCCCTGCTACGTCGTCTTTCAGTCTGCCTTTTCAGCTTTGTCGCTTACATGAATAGAGGCCTGGCGGACTACTCGACAAACAAAATAATTTCACATCTAAGTCAGTGTCGAATACCCGACTTTTTGCCTGATTGTTTATCCGTGCACGGAAAGGTGTTTTGATAGACATTAGCCCGCGTAATCTCGAGAGTCATGAGTTGTTTTCTAGCTGCCCTGCTGTGAGGGGTAGAAATCTTGCCGCGTGGTTCATTTTTTAACAAGTTCGTCTTTTGGTGCCTCTCGATGAACGAGAAAACATTCCTTATTTCGGCATGTTGATTCCCTTTTTATGTTTTATGAGAATGAAAAGAAACTCAAACCATTTGTTGAGAGACATTCAGTTTAGAAAAACGATGCTGCTTTCATGTCTCTCACTGTGGGTTTGTTCGTCGTGTGTCGCTCTAACTGATTTGCCATCTATGAACAATCAACTTTCATTTACAAATTTGCTCGACACTTGCCGAGAGAAAAAATAAATAAAGTATTCTGTTGCAATCTCTGTCTGCTCCTCGGAACCAGTTCAGAAGGTTTGATGTTTTCTTTTGACTCAAAGACAGACGGCTTGATTTGTGGCCTAGCTCGGTTTTTTACATTTGAAAATATTTTCTGCAGGCCGATCTTCAGAACATAATAGTAATATAAAATTTGCTAATGAAAACAAAAATTAAATCCTTGACGTCGCATTCGGCGAAAGAAAGGATGAGAGTTGATGAATTCTTTGCGTCTCAAATTCCCAAGAAAGGTATAAATTGAGCCACTCTCAATTACTAGCCATTTTAAACCTTGCTGCGTTACATGAACATTCGTGGTTTGAGTGCAGTATTCTAATCGCTAAATATTAACCTCTTGAATTGTTTATTTACTATCAAGTTTAGCAGCACTAGGCCGAAAAGCTAACTCAGATAAAATGTAGTCAGTGATTGAGAATGAGAAGGGTAATTCCAACTTAATGGTAGCTGATAAAAAGTAGCCATTAAATTCTTGACCGACGGAATCGGTATTGCGTAGGAAATAGTTCTGCAATATAACGTTAGGTAATGAACAAATGTAAGAGTTTTGTTTTGGAGCTCACTATCGTCAACAAAACAATGATCCTATATAAAAAAAAATAGATTTCCGTAGTGGATACTGGATAGTAAATAGAAATTATTCATCGAGTGTATTCCCGTACCATTAATATATTAGGAATATAAGTTTATTATGTGAGCATTTGATGAGCATATAATTCTTATATCTTTATTCCTAATATAATGTTTTTATGATACGGGAATTCACGTGGTAAATAATCTCTTTATCATTTTAAAAAAGGCTTTAAAAAGCAAAACTTATTCCTTCTTATGAAGAGTAGTGACCTAGATTTTCCGGAGTTATTTCAATTTCAATACTCCAAGGTGAAGGTCACATTAGTGGAGACGTATGTTTGTGAAACTGCATGGAAACATTCCTTCTTAAATCCATTTTCAAAATATTATACCCGTCTACTGAAAATATGTTGACATTTTATACTAGCTTTACAGTTCATAAGCAATAGCTTTACAGTTCATAAGCAAATAGTTTAGTTGATTAATAGTTCTCTAATAATTCCGAATGTTTGTGAATCACTTGCTTACGTCGCTACAACAGGGGAAGTAACTCTAACTAAATTCTTAAAAAGCTGTGTTTTCATGATTGTTCGTCGGGGAAATTATCAGTATACTTAGATTGAACGACGAATATTTGCGAAGGTGAGGTTCTTTCGTTTGTTAAAACTTGATAACAGGTCATCACTCAAAAACGTGCACAATGATTAGTTTAACAGATCAGTTGGTCACAGTCCATAAAAGCGTTCTGCAGGGAAACTGCTCTCATTGGTTCAATGCTGAATGCTCTTTGTTCTTACAGAAAACACATGATTTTTTAACCTATTTTAAAAAAATATATAAAATGGGTTTTGTTAAAATACGAATACATGGTAGATCTAGCCTTTTTGGATTGTGTTTACAAATAATCACTTGAAGAGAAAACACGATGTAAACTCGCGATGACGTTATCAATTATGGGTAGCCGTTTTAGGACTCGCATGAAAATGTACGGAGTTTTCGAAAATAGTTCGTCTTTTGACCTAATTTGTTTGTTTCTCATATGTGGCAACCAAGTTTATCAGATAGCTTAATTTCACCAATAACACCCTCTATTATATAAATGTGCATATACATCTTGTATTTATCAATATAACACAATGAAAAATCTATTCATATCTATTTAGTTATTGCAAAGCGGTATCACCAATGTGACGACAGTTCCAGCCGATGCTCGCAGGTTTCGCCGCGATACAGAGCCACAGGCTTTCTCCGTGCAATAAGACTAGCAGCCGTGATATAAGTGAAGTACTCTTGAAAGCGGCGTAAAAACCCCAAATAAACCTAACTCACCTCTATGCAAATTTTTAAATGATATTGTCTCTGAAATATGTTTGTAAACACTATTGGTTTGGAAAACAATATACAACCATGTACGTAGGAGGTTAAGAACGTGACCTTCTTTTAACTAATAAGATAAAACGTTAGATATTTCGAGCGTCTGTAGACTTTAATGAGGAACAGCTTCGTCAAAATATATTTCAATGTTGTGTAGACACAGAAGTAATACATGATGGTATAACAAAAGGTTCTGTTTGTGTCAGAATCAAAATACCGTCAACGCTGGTTGAAATCAACGCGGCATACATGATGTTCCAGGAGTATCGTTAACGAAAACCTCCTCAACACTGATTGGTTTTCTACCAGGTAAACAAGACGTTTCGCAAACAGGAACATCGTCAACACTGGTTGAAATCCACAAATGTTCCGTTGGTGTCGAAAACCAAAACATCGTTGACGCTGGTTGAGAAAGTTAATGAAGCAGTTCTAGAAGTATGCTCATTTACGTCACTGTTCCTTGTATATGCGAGTTGATTCACACACTCTTCAAAAGAAGGAAACGCAAAAGTCACTTTACAAAGAATTTATTACTTAACCTTGACGTGCAATACATCATATACAATCTAAGGGTTAAGAATGTGAAAATTCACATGTGTATAGACAAAGAGTCCTTAACACGAATGTAACTTTTGTTTGCTGTTATCCTATTTTCACTAGTGCACATGGTGTCGTCAAAGTCAGTACTCTCTTTGACTACCATTTTTGGCAATACTTTCTTTGCATCCTTTCGACAAGGATTTAAAAATTCGATGAAATATCTTTTTGAATTTCTTCCCCACTCTACATCCAATGTGATGGCCATTCGTAAGATGCGTCAAACGTGATTTTTCATCAGTGTTCTATAGGGGTAAAAGTTGGTGTTTATAAAGGTTACTGCAAGATTGTAACTTTAGAATTGGTAAGGTAAGAGACCATGACGCATGCCGTATGTTTATAATGCACCCACAACTCCCTTTGTCTGTCTATATTCGACGTCAATTGACGTCCGAAGACTGTGTTGATATACCTAGTTTTTGAACCAGTATTGAATGATATCATTGAGGAAATGCTATTGTCAATTTACAGATGATTGAATATTTTAGTCAAAACGTTATGCAGTCTACGTGGTTGGAATTAGAAAATAAGGCAAGTAATTACCCGTAACTACTCTGGGCTTTGCTCGTAACTTTAAGATGCATACATCTTTTTGGGGCGAAATTGGTCAGCAGGAAGGAAACAAACTGCAGTAAAAGGTGCTCTCATGAACGTTCAAATGTCGGGCAATTGAAAATTGCGACTCAACGGTTTCAATTTGACCTATGGCGACGTTTTCATTTTCGCCTCTCAATTATGCCGTAATGATAGCCTCTTTTTCATACAAAAACGATTAATAAAATGTGAAACAACATATGATTTTTATGCTTTTGCGCCTACTCTTATTTGGAAGTTGTTGAAATGTTTTCTAAACAACGTTTTTGTGACAACATCGTTAAATGCTTCGTTAAAACTGTCCCTTTTTGCGCTGTAGCTGTAAAAATTATACAACAATGCTGTCAAGGAAAGAAATAATATTGTTGCATTCTTTTTGCTACTTTTAAACGGGTCAAACATTATCCAAATCATTTTTGCGTTTCTTTTCTTGAAGAGTGTAATCAGCCATTTTGGGAGGTATCCTCATAAAATCGTTTACATACACTCAAATGAACGCGACTTCAAAATATACATCGGAAATCATTTTATGTTTAATTTTGAATTTTAGTATTTGAAAATATAAAGCCTTAGCAACTATCGTAAGAATTGAAATTGTTAGTCATATTATTTACCGTGCATGCAGTTCGTCACAACCTTCACCTGGAGAAAAACGACAGTTTAAGAATGCCATGGAAAAGCATCTAATATGCAGACAGAAGACCTTCAAAATGATATCATATATCTTTTCATTTAATGATATTGAATTAATACATAATACTTTTCATTCATTTCAGAAAAATAAACTTGCTTTCTCACTAAAATATTTATTGGGAACCAAGCTACGTCATCTCAATTGATATATCCCATTGCTTAAGGCTTACATTTAAATATTTGAATTCAAAACAAGCATTATTTTTCTAAATAGATAAGAATAAAAACGGGCACTTTCCCGGATGTTATTGAAGACGGGGTTCTGTTTATGTTGAAGCGTCAAGACAGAATCATGGACAATTATGACGAGGATTTCCTTTTTGCCATCACAGTGCTGGCCCACAATAAGACCGACATACCTGATGTAACACATGTGGCAACTTCAGATGGAAGATGAAAGACATAGGATGTCATCAAGATTAATAGATTAGTTTTAATCAAAATGTACCATCCAGAACCATGTATTTCATTTCAAAGACTGTGTAAACATTGATGTCTGATTTCATGCACATGTACCACAAAAATAGATAAATAACTAGAAAAAAAGATAAAATATAAATGCCAGATAGAGATAGCGACTTGAATTGTAAATTTAAACAGTAATTAACAAATCAATTCCACACAAAAAAAGATTTATAGAATTGCATTTATCGAATTACTGAATCTTGTCACCGAGAGTCAGAGTTTTAATATATGCTTTTGATGTATGATGGAAATCCAACGTCTTTGTAGTAAAAAATATGTCGTAGTACCATTTAATGGTAGGGTGTGAAAATAATGTCGAATGAAGCATCAAGGTAATGAATTTAAAGAAACGCTTTCTTGATCAGTGGACTACTATTTTACCCTTCATAGAGGTAATTTCAATATGATAATGAGTGTCGGACGGTAGCATTTTATCAATTATTCAGATGATCTCTTCTTCATGATCTCTATTAAACAGAGTCAAGATCTAGTACAGATCTATAATGTCTAACACAAAGCTTAATATTTTTTAACATTAGACATGCTGAACTGTTTGTAGAAATCGAATTGTCAATCTGCTTTTCGAATGCGGGAAGGATGTTCGGGATGAGAGAAAATGAATAGTTGGGTCCAAAGAATGGAGAACTCACAGAACTACAGCTACTGCTATCTTGTGTCTTGTGATAATCTTTAATGTATGAGTTTACTTTCATTCTCAAAGATACGTTACTATAATTAATGAAAGTTTATTTGATCTAAGCCCTGCAGTACGCACGATCGGTTTTGCCTTTTGTCAGAATGGTGATGAATGTGATGAAGTGTGTGATATGTGATGACGAATGTTTCTGTTAAAACGAATGTTTCTGTTAAAAGCGAATAGTTTAGATTTGGAAAAGGGGTAAAACGTTGATGCCAAGACAAGATATATGTTCCGTTCTTTGAGATAGGAACGTAAGCATGTTCATTTATTTACTTTAACACATTCAATCAGTCAAATACGTCACTTCCAATCATTTTCTTTAATGTATTAAATCCACCTTAAGCATGTAACTACCTTAGTAGTGGCGCAGCGCTTGCAAATGACCAGTCATTTCATCTCGGCTCCTCTCGCGAGGAATTGCGAGATTACGATCGAAGATGTCAGTCACGTTGAGCGCAAAGGGAACTCGATAGTCGGGGCTCTATAGATACACACTTCGCTTTTTGACATTTAACCTTTTACTTCCTGTAGCCTCGTTTCCATTTTGTCGTGTACTATAATTTAGATCTCAACTCTGATGTGATATTGGCAAAGAATTGATAGATAATTGCTCGATTTAACAAGGGGATATAAAAACACAAGGACGCGTTTCCTGAAATCTTGCAAGTAAAGGGTTTGGGTAGATTATAAGGGCTTTAGACGCTATTAGTTGGCGATTCCGTCCAACCTAGGCACCCAGACGACCCAAGATTGGGCCAAAAGTTCTGTTTGATCGTCTGACGATGATGAAATAGCCGTCTTCCCCGCCAGAGACACTATCATTATTCTTCAAGAAAGTACTGCTTTGTGCTTGTTGTGCACACGTCTCACACAAACAGGGCGTAACCTTTGACATGTGGAAAAGTCTTCTTCCGTTCCTGTCATTCCCAGTGTGAACTTGCAAACAAAGGTTGATCTAATGGTTGCAGTCTCCAGTCGTCAAATTCTGCTCTTGTATTCCCCAAGGCGAGAAGAGACACATTCCGATAAAAATCCGACTCAATGGAGTAAGTATTTGTCGGGTATTCTAAAACGACGTTGTATGTTACAGAAACACTCCATTACTAAAACTTGTAATAGTAATCTGATACTTCCTTGTAAGTAGAGTTGTGTTGGTACTCAAGACGTCAATATCTCTACAAGATGCGTAAGGTACGCATTCTTAATCATAAGAAGATGATTTTTATTTAGTAAAATTATGTCCTGGAAGCAGCTACAAAAGTTACATGCGTTAAGTTGTAAATCGCCTTCGAGAAATCATCACCCAGGGGGAAATACTTGTATAGTAAAGATAAAAGCCGTATTAGAAGAAGTTGCAGTAGTATTAATGGTAGTAGTTGAAGTTGTGGTAGTAGTAGCGGAAGTAGTATAGTAGTAGTAGTTGTTGTAGAATTAGTAGTAGCAGCAGCAGCAGCAGCAGCAGCAGCAGTAGTAGTAGTAGTAGTAGTAGCAGTAGTAGTAGTAGTAGTAGTAGTAGTAGTAGTAGTGATAGTAGCGATCTATGAAAAAGGCGAAACGTAAACGTTCTAACATTCAAACACTACATCAGAGTAGAACTCTAAGATGCCTAGCGGTTAGAACAATCGAAAAAAAAGTACTTTATCAGACAATAAAAGTATAGTTTTTTCATGACGTAAAAATTGAATGACGTTATATCCGCTCTTCCCCGCTGACCCCTCGTGATCACGCGTCCAAGGTAACCTTTCATCTCGGATCTTTCGATCAACATGGCTTATCCCTACCAATGTCTGTCGTATTGGCGATTTTGCCGATTACATTTTTTTTAAAAGGAAGACTAGTTTCGAATCATCTAGTTCTATCCATCGGAAAGAAGAATGGAAAGCTAAAGCTTGTCGACTGTCGAGTGACCGCGTTATTTCACGTCAGGTCACGGCGCCCCGTGGGACTGTGACGTTTGTTCACGTCAACCGTCTCTACCAGGTTCAAAGTGATAAGCTCAACGTAATAATCAAATAATTCTGGGTGTACAGTCCCAACAGAGATTAAAGCATCACCTTGACTAGTTTCGAATCATCTACGGTCCTCGTGCTTTAACTATAATAGTTCAGGGCAAAACTATACTTTATTACAAAACACATTGGGGTAGAGCGAACTTTATTTCTTAAATAATGATACCCTGTGTTAAACAAAGCAATAGCGGGAATATTCCTGATAATTCAGGTACTGTTTAAACGTTTGAAGTTTGATTATTTCCCCTAGCAGCTGTTGCGGGCACTGAGATTGTATAATTTGGTAATAGATGTGATAACTAGGGAAAGTATATAATGTAAAAAAAACCTCGTGTTTGTCCGGTTTTAAAAGAATATTTTAACGAATTATTTTGTAAGAGTATAAGTGGTCTTTGGCATGCCACATTGACAGAAAAATGACGCCAGAACAATCAACGTGTTTAACAACACAATTTGAAGACGTTTTAATATCAGCTCTTGAAAAGGATAACCTTTATGATGGCCAAACGAGAACGCTGTCTGTTTTCAGTGACATTTCCGGACATCAAGGGTGCAGTTAGCAGTTTATGTTTATGTTATCCGACAATAAAACAAAATTAGGGACACTTTGACCTATGGGTTCGATTCCAGAAATCCCCCCTCACTATATTTATTGGTGCCTTGTGGCTAATATTATTTCAGTCTGGCTGATCAAAGTGTCTCATTTCAATCAAAGTGCTAATTGTGAAAAGGAAACAAAAAAGGGGAAAACAATGCGTGACATTTAGCAAGAGTTGGACGCATTTGGCCTTTCATTCAACACGGTTCAGCGATCCTCATGAGTCGGCAGTGAGGTGTTTTAGAAGATGAATGGCTATTAAAAGCTGTTAATTGTTTGAAATTGCTCCTTCAAAGGGATGGAATTTCACAATCAAAATGATCATGTTTTATTGAAAAAAATATCGATTTCAATAAAATCATTTTTTTTGTTGAAGTGTTGAAACAGGTATTTTGTGTGTTATTAGAGCAATTGGAAAACATGGTTACTTGAATGAATCACTTCATGTTTGTTAAAAGGCGCAATTTAATCTTACATAAAACTTTTGATTCACTGCATTCCTTCAATCATCCATTTTAATTCATTGCATTCATTCAACCATCCACTTAAAATCCTTAAGATTTCTAAAGACGATTTCAAACATCGACTTTGAAAAGACAAGTTTTTCATACAGAAATCTATGTTAAGATTTGAGCTAAAATACTTTGATTTCACTCATGTTTAAGATTTGAAAAAAAATTAAATGAAATAATGCAAACGTGTATACAGATGCATTTGAAAATCACATACACATGTGGTTTGCCGTGACCCTAAGTTACTTTCCTTGCTTTGTGTTTGTTTTGTTCAACAATTTTTTACTTGATTTCAAGCCAGAATAAACAGGCTGATATAAATAGCAACATTCAGAGCAGAATTTTGAACTTCAACAGAGACACAAACCTTCCTTATACAAAGTAAAATATTTCGGTTTATAGATTCCACTACAGTGTATAATAGGAAATTGTAAAAAGAAAAATGTAATATAATAATGAAATAATAACAAGAGGAGAAAGACTTTGATCATATCTGAGGATTAATGTTGATTATCTTGTTATTGAAGATTATGAGGAAAAACTTTCCTCATTACGAATGTTATTTACGTTCATAAACCAAAGTAGTTTTCAAAAGCACAGTGAGAACGGATCTTAAAGGGATGGTTCTATATTGAGGTATTTATGTGAAAACAAAATCCGAATAATTTTTGATAGAAAAGAATTTCCAATAAGTCTGTACGAATACCCTTTTGGAGACAGGAGTGAGTGATTTGGATTATTTCCACTTTCCCACAAGCTATAGCTCGCAATACCCAAATACTGGCTAATCATGTAATTTAAGACTTGCTGCATTTACTTACTGCTCTTGTGGCAGCTCTCAAGCTTAATAGCGCTAAATTTGAAAGATAAGAAATCTTATGATTACTTTAGCATAGCATTAAAGTGATATATGTTTTAAGGGCTGTGGTCATTGTTTCCTTCAATATGCTTTTGCATGATGTTCCCATATGGCTATGTATAAACGTTTATTTATGACATACATGTGTACATATATGTACCTATATGATGTAATAATAGATTGAAGTTTTAATATGTGAAAATTATTTCCAGTGCATGTCCCAACCGAAACAGTTGACGCAAACACACAAACCCTCATGGAAGTTCAATCTAGATGAAATTACCAAAAGATAACTCATATAGAAAGTTTAAATGTTATGAGGATTTTCAGATATCTAATTTACAAAACACGCAGTTTGACAGCACTTTCCCCTAGCGGGACAATACTGCAACTTAAACTACCTGGCTATATTTCAGCCAATGAAAACAACGAATGCATGAATAACATTTTTGATGTCACATAGGCCTGTGCAATGAAACAGTCTGAAAATGAGGCGTTTGAGTTCTGTAAAGACGACTCAAAGTGCAAGGTGCGTATTCGAATAAAGTTTAGCTTTTGGGAAGCTTACGGAAATAACTTAGGCGAGTTGAATGATAACTTTTGAAACGGCGTCGCTGATTGCACAACTAACTTTGATTGCATCCAATCAGCGTTCTACATTTAATGCACAGGAAACCTTCGGTTTTATAGAAATTTATGACGGAGCTGCCTCTGTTGGGAGAGAATGTGATATTCTATGCTTTTCTTAAAATATGTATTTGTACGAATTAGATTTTGATTTTGTCAGAAAAGTTATCACCGTTTTGTCAATTATATATAAGTATACCTATATCTTATATCATTATTCATTTCGTATAACTTATAAGTAAATAGTTGAATGACAGTGGCATTTAAGCGATAACTTTTGTCTCTCCCTAATTACTTGTAGTTGACGTCGTATGGAATTTATCACCCAATTATCGCTCTCATAGAGTTTGCTTGCGATCAAACGTATCTATGAGCGATATATACATCGAACATAACGCTACTTGTATTGTCATAAAGCTACTGTATCATCAGTCAATGACCTCAAAATTGTTTGCATCACTGAGACCACATCTGACAATGTTTTGACTGTACGACATTATGATGTCATAATGCTGATGACGTAACAACGATATGACCTCACTGCTGAAGTGAGTCTCATTAATGGAGAGATACTAAGTTTTCCACTGGTTAAAACCGTTGAATTATAAATTTAGATAATAATTCATTCATTCCTTCACCACTTGCCTTCTGATTTCAATTACTCTAAAAAAAATGTTAAAGGACCACCAAATATTCAATATTTCAGAATCATATGAATTATAGGAAATGTCAGTATTTAAAGTGATGGTGGTGCTTAACTTTTGTTGTTAAGTATACATATAAACATGTGTTAAACATAGTAAATACATTACAGCGAAACCTTGGATATACAGGAAACGCGTACTGTGTAACCTGAGGGGTTTCTATCGCTCTTTATGTTTTCACAAGGCGAGTTACTTACACTGAACGAAAGTGCACGTCATGACTATGGGTGCAGTTAATACTTATATATTATGTTTTTGTGTGGTGTGTCATGACAACCAATGATTATTCGTCTTTGATTAACCTATCTATTATTTCTGAATATTACATTCTCTTCCCATACAATAAGAATAAAAGTTATATAAGTCAATATGGCCGTTTAAAAATTATTACTTTATCATTGTGTTCGAGTATATTTTCATAAGCAGTGAGAAAACTGATATTTCGAAAAATATTTTCTTATGCAGTCTCAGCAAAACAGAAAGAGGTAACGGATATGACTTTTTGTCACGCGCGGGAGGCTTGGTCACCTTTTGATCATGCCAATAAACATAATTTTTATCTAGATTTATAAACACGGATCATTTTATGATATAGAGAGACACACATCATTCATTATGTAACTATCAACAACAAAAGACTCTGAATTCTTTACAATGTTTTACTTAAAAACTCAAAAATATCACAATTTCTTTCCATATTTCGTATACAAAATGGTTGAAACATAAACGTGTCTAACATTCGCTTTCACTACTCAGTACCATGCATGCAAACAGACAAACTAAACTAACAGAGGGAAGGTGGAAAGCAAGTCTCCTAGCAGATAAGGACAATTATAACTCTTTTTTGTACATTTCACCCTGATTTGTCCGAATTATTTCGTCTTATACACTTTTTATTAATCTACACGTAAACTATAGTTTGGCATAACCTCAAATGGCAATTAAAATATTTTCGAATTTCCAAATAGTTTAGACAAATTAATGAAAAATATTCATTCAATGACACTAAAATATACAAACAAGAAAATGATATGGCGGCATATGTAAATTCTATTCAAAAACAAAATAAACAATAACGTGTAAAAGTAAGACTAATTTGAGAAGTCGAAGAACAGCGTCAGCCGAGTTCGATTTTTCTGGTTTATTAAAAAGATATAAATGACGTCATATGTTCCTACCATTTTACTTTTCAACGTTGACTTGTTCCGACAGTAAACGTTACGGAACATAAAATAACGCTCTCGCCGAAAGCGCTAATCTATTGAATAAGGGGTTGTCAATTTACAACGAATAGAATTCGGTTTGCAACAAACGACTCAACAATTGTGTATTTCTCTAACTTTGATGATTAAAATACAATCACTTTACGTTCCCTGAATGCTCCGCTGATCAAAGTTCGACTTTTCATTGTTCCCGGGACAGATCACAGCTGTATTACGCATGTCATTTAACCTTGACATAGAGAGCAATATGTCGCAGAGGGTTTGATTACGTCATGTCTAAATGGGCGCTTGAAGTCAGAATTCCCTATCCAATTTAGTAACAATTGCTTGCATCTATCCAACGAGGAACCCCAATGTCGCACGTGCTTTACATAAAGCCCTGGTTGAGTGGTTGTCTGAATTAGCTAAATACTCAAAAGAGTTTTACCGCCCCTAACTCAATCAAAACAATCTGACTGGACACAAAAGGGCACAATGCTAATTCCCTTATAAGAGTGATATTATCAGATTAGACCCAACAATCTATTGTACCTCAATTTCCGTACCAGATCAAAGTGGCCAATTTCCACTCCACGTCGCCACACCTGAGGGGATACACAGGTGTACAGGGCCGCCGGCGTTACTTTTACCTATGTATATCTGCATAGTATAGGCAGGAGATATCAGGGATGGATATTGCTTCGAGCAGTAGACAAAGAAACAAACAATACACAGCCATCTTCAAAGCATTTTGTGTGCTTGAAAGCCTCCGTATAGACTTGAAATACACATGCCCTGGCTAAGCGGCATTTGTTGGGACAAATCATTGGATATAATTTATGACGTAATTAAGATGTTTTTGAGTGCTTTTGCATTAGGGTAACTCAAAAAAATTCAATAGATATGAATTGAAAATAAACATTCCTTAAGGATAAATTTCAACAATTCTTCGAATTGTCCTTTCCAATCTATTTTCGAATTTCGCCAACATTACTGCGACTAACTAAAGAAAAAATAATAGTTAAAAAAAATAATACATGTACGTAGTCACTTGCGTTTCAAATAGTAAAATAATAGGTCAACACAATAAGAAGTTGTAATCGTCTACGATTAAAATGTGCTGCCTTATATACAATTGACTGTTTCCTTGGTTAGGAATTGTATTTTGTTTCACACTTTGAAAAAAATGAAGATAGGAAAGTTCACCGTGACGTAATCTGAAGTTTAACTTTTGCTGTCTGTCTTTTGAACTGAAGAATTGGACATTCTAATCTTTTCAATACAAGAAAAGCTACGCGAAGTGTTTCATATATTATGTCTTCTGGATAAGTACGTTTGGCCACTGGATACGTCTCACACGGGGAGATTTTATCACTATAAGTCACTGGTTGTGGATTTCTCAGGACGTCATGTTTGTGACGTCACAGATCCTAACGTCATAAAATACACACGGGGATATGCATATTTGTATATTCTCACCACAGTGATACGCAGATAAATCAAATGATTTTGGATTTCTTACATATTCTAGTATCTAAAAGCATGCATCTGACACTCGCAACAATATAATTCTGGTAGCAATCATATCAGTCAATAAATAGAGCATCAGTCTACAAGTGAGTCAGTTTGGGAATATAATCATACGATCCTTGATTATAACCATTTGAGGCTATTGAGCAACTCATCTGTGACGACATCATTGGCAATGACGTCATACCATGTCCCTGGTTTGAATTGTCCATTTGGGGTACATCCTGATACATCCCCGCGGACATCATCATCCCGTTACCATGGTAGCCCCTATTGGACTGGGCCATGGGGTGGGGCATGTAGTGTCCGTTGTTATGATATGGCACGTGGTTGTTCTGGGGGTAGGGGTTGTGGTGCTGCTGACCCCCTGAATGTTTCATATTTAGGGTTGGACTGTCCCTCTGGGAGAGGGGGGAGAGTTGAGGGGGATTCACCATGCTGCCTTGGCTCCCAGGACGTTGTGAAGGCATGTTCATCTCGCAGGGCTGATGGTCGGGGGTGGGGTTCAGACGGAGGGGGGCCGTGGGGGTAGGGGGCTTCCCAACATCCCCCGGCATATCATGAGTATCTGAATCACTCCCGGAGAAACTGCCTTCTGACTTGGATCCCATTTTGTCGGATCCTTTCCCCCGCGATTCTTTCTTGTGTTTCATCCGACGATTCTGGAACCATATCTTAATCTGTCTTTCCGTCAGGTTCAATAAAGCAGCCATTTCTATCCGACGAGGTCTACACAGATAGCGGTTGAAATGAAATTCTTTCTCCAGCTCCACGAGCTGAGCGCTTGTATAGGCCGTCCTTGCTCGCTTCGTAGGCTCTGAAACAGACAAGAGTAGCTTGAATGAATCGCACGTATACAGACATTCGTCTACGGAAGATAACCCAACTTGCTGTAATCTCTATTGTTCTTTCACTTCAAATTTTCATCTTAACTGACACTCGAACACGCTGACCTAACCTCGGTGCGAGGGTAAAGTTGTAATTTTTAAAAGTAAATTGACCTGTATACATTTCAGACAAAGACAAGTTGGATAAACAGGTGTTTGAAATCAAAACAAACATCCTTTAAGTCACCATACAAACATACGTGTGTCAATTTCTTTAGGTTTGAAACGATGTTATAGGATTTTACAATATAATTCTTGCTTAGTCATATTATTGAAAATACCTTGGGATATGCTATTGATTGTGATATCTCACTTTCCATTAGAACTTTAAATTATGAACAGTCGATTAAACTTGGAAAATAACCTTGTGCATTATACTAATTTGTTCATGAAGTGTTAAATATGAATGTTTCTTAATAAATTTATGTATATAAAATGTTGATCATATATTTTGTATATCAAATTTATATCATGATTAAATACAGACAGGTTAAATATAGGTTGGACTTGCAGATTACCATTGAAATATTTGTATTTGGTAGTGGCATACATGATAATGTTAAAGCACTTGACGTTTCAACATGAATGTAAATAAAAAACTTATCTATCAAAATATCATTTGAACAGTTCATTGTGTGTACAAGTGAAGAGAATCAAATATTAATAAAACATATATCCATACAACATACATGCTTTGAAAGCCTAAGCATGTTAGTGTACAAATGTTAGAGCCGCTAAACATAATTGACAGACCGTGCAATTAACAAGTGTACATTTCAAATCGAACACTTTCTACTCTGCTCGCTGTCAATCAAACAATGTTAGAGCGAAAGATGTTATAAATAGAACAGTGTAAGTACACAAATGTAGGCTATACGTGAAGTCAGTCATTTATGAAGCAAAGTAATCTTATTCTCCTCAGTGGCAGGCTTTTTATACAGGAATGAGTGTAGTCATGTTATAAGAAAGACGGTCAAATCTGTGATATATGATAAGAAAAGACACATACATTAAGGTCAGTGGATGTATGTTTCAATCGCACAGCTGTCAACTGAAATCGACACCATAACCCATTTTATCCAAATGCTTTTCTCCTAAATCTCTCAAGCGTGGCGCTTGTCCACTTGTCAGAATCTATTCTACATACAATGTCCTGTTTTGTGACAAAACTTACAGTAGACACGGCACGTTTTCTTATTCACGTATACACACCTGCTACTCCACTACTGACGATCATTGTTTATCATAAATATTTATGTAAATATTTGTTCAGTCTTAGAATCCACTGTGAAGTGAACTTCTACTTTAAACATTTAAATGCTAAAAGATTTATGTTCTTAAAAATCATTCAGGTAAATTGACTTCATGAGGTGAATCAATTTACCTGTGGTATGCACTTTTTAAAAAAAATTCTTATTCTTTTTAATGTTATTATCAATATCTATGTAATTGTCGAAGATTATGTAAATTATTATATAAATCTTTATTCACATTTAACAATTGAACACTTTTATATTAATGGTTATCTAATTAGGACCAATTGTTTCATATTTACAATATTCAATGTGTTATACTGTTAAATGTGACTAAAATAGGAAATATATCGAACAAAAAGTGAACAGGGTACATAAAGCGACAAAATAATTCACAGCTTTAATATCGTCATCAGTCCGTTATTGCTATCAAGTACTATCTTTGTTTTGAGACTCCACCCAAAATATTTGTAATAAACGGGAAATATTTTACTCTATTCTGTGATATTTATTACTAAAAAACAATTATATGTTATTTCAAACAATAGGTGAGCAATAAATGTACATATATTCACAACATATATACTGTATAAACTTTCCATAAAAATGTGAATGTCAATTAACAAGGTGTATTTGTTTATGCTTGAACTCTTCCCTTGGGCTTAAACTCCCTAATGTTCTGCATAAATTGTGCAACACGTGTTATTGTTTGTGTAGTTCCTTGAATATGCTTATGAATATGTAATACAAAATGATGTGATGTCTTAACAAGATATTTACCAACACGTATTTAAATAGGTGAATTTGTTAAACCGATAAACACATAACATATATAATGCCATATATGCAGTGTTTTTAGTTGACGACGTAGTAATAGCAGTTCGAAATGAACTACACCAATTCAAACATTGATCAAATGCTGATGAAGAATATAGAAATATACAACAATGAAATGACAACCCCCCCCCCCCCCCCCCCCCAAAAAAAGAATCCGCTAAAATTTTATAGGAGACTAGGAGCAACTGGTGCCTCCAACTAATAGTAACTATAACTTCCACTTTATATATCACCAGATAAAAAATTAAATGTTGAAGCAATTTATTTGTTTATTTAATAAAAAAATGCATATAGGAACATATGAAAAACAAATAACATACACTATCTTCCTTACGATTTAACAAGTTATGTCTAGTACCCAAATTGTTAAACTGTTAGAGCACCATTAGAATTGTTATACTTTTAGAGTACTATTAGAATAGTTCTACCTTAGATTACCATAAGAATTGTTCGACTAGCTGGATAGTATCACGTCTCTACTAAGATAACTGATCAAAGCGCACAAGCTTAAAACATTAAACTAAAAAATATGGAGAAACCGAAAAAGATGAAATTCAGAATCCAAAGAAAATAATATCGTTATAATCCTTTATTTAGGAATACATATGTCATGTAATTTCGCAGATAAGTTCTTAGAAAATGCAAGCCCAAAATATATCTTCTATTATATAATGTTATCAGGTGATTAATTTCAGACTAAAAAAATTATGATAACTCTTCAAACACGCGGGAGTTGAACAATAATGTTTGAATTAACCACATGTTGTTTACGTCACTACATCGAAATCTCCACACATCCAAATGATTCAACTATGATATATGTATCATGTATAATTTCCTCAATCTTACTCTAAACCAAAGAAGTATACAACAAACCATGATAAACCGATAGAAATTAATACATATATGAAAATGGCCGCTGGACACGATGTGATATAATCTGATGAAGGTCTCATAATTTCCCCAGAATATTCGCCACAACCAAGCATGACATCACTCCATAGAGAGGAGAATATCCTTTCTATGGTTATGTGGTGCCTGGTCGATACCGAGTGATTTCAGTCATCACAATGCCGTGGAGTTATTGACGAGTATAGATCCCTGCACATGTGTACCAATGCTTTTATTACTGCCCCGAGATACAACGTAGAAATTTGCATAATCAAACAATGCAATAGATTTTTCGTCAGCAATTCTGTCGCCTCGCTGAAAGTCACTTCAATGACTTTTCATGAGGTCGACTGTTGTGTTTCGAAACAAGGGAAACTTGTCAGAGTATTGTTTCCTTCTTCATGCAAAATTCAATGACAAAACAGGTTTGATATCTGAATATTAAAAAAGTGTTGGTTGACGCCCTAGGAGATATATTAGTTCAATTTGTTTGTTCAATGAACGTGTTATTTATATTCAGTGTGATGAACTATTTATGAATTTATTATTAAGCCATTTGAATAATTTCTGTGGGTGATTTTTGATATTAATATTATCTATTACATATATTACAATAAACAATTATTGTGTAAAGCCTATTTTGACGACTTCAATTAACAACATGAAAAGACAAATAACTATGTCATTACATCAGATACCAATGTTGTTTTGAAACATGTTGATTTTCACAATATTAGTATACACATAATCCCATTTAAACTATATTCAGGTATAATCAATTTCTTAACATAAATATCATGCATTATCATAAAATGTTTAAAAATTTCTTGGCGAGAAGGGATTTCACTTTGAATTATTTCAGTGTACGAGTAATCAAAGTGGACAGCTCGCCAGGTTCAGATATCATAAACGAACGGTAGCACTTGTGTAGAATTCAACACAGACACGTATCGCACTATGAGGAGATTATCAACCTCGAAATCACTCCGCCGACTGACTGACATCAGTAACGGAGACAAGAACTATTTTATCTCGCGGAATCACATAGCAAGAAGTGCAACACGTTTATCGGGATCTGGCATTTTTTAGTTCGTTTTTTTTTACGACGATACCCCTCTTTTCTTAATTAAAGCAGCATGCTTATGAATGAACGTCTATAGTTTTGCAACTCTTCCAAAGACAAGAGTTATTTATAAGTCCTGTCAGAAAAGTCGAAATTGTTTCCAAAACAATGCCACTCTCGAACGTGGTTTGAAATAGACATGCTATATATAAGCCTCCGTCTTTACGTGTCTGATGTGGAACTGATTACATGAAATATACACTCCGTCTTGCATGAATGCAAAACGAATATTACGGATCATTAGAAAACTAAAAATAACAGATTGTTTACATTATTGTATAGAAAGCATGTTAAGGATGTTTGACATATTTATTGTCATGTGTCGTGTAAAACAAAGCCTTGATGGATTAACAAAATAGTACATGGAATATTTACATTCAACATTGTAAGTTATATTCCTTATCTTGTGTACTAAGTACATTTGACAAATGATGTATATTGGTGGATATTTACATAATATATTAGATATATTCTTCTCACATAAAGCACACCTTTTTGTCTTTGAAGGACATTTAAAAGTGAAATAATACGAAAAGAAACCCTTAAGCGGTAACAATCTCCACATCTAAGCATATATTCCGAAACGACATTATGTTCATAATAAATAAGTAAAAATCCAGGAAATCTTAGTTTTCTTATACTATGTAGGTGCGTGTGTCATATTAAACGTATAATTTTAGCATTTTCTAATGATACGATTTACATGAAATACTGTACATTTAGTCAATTACCAATGTTGTCGGAACTATTATCATGATAATTATTGCATTTGTAGAAAACATTCAGAAAGTTATTAAACAACTAAATTCAACGTATCTCAATGCTTTGTTGTTTTATAACACCACTTGCAATAAGTGAATGTTGTCTGTATTTTCTGATAAAATGATAATTAATCTAACATGTCAAACTTTTGAAATAAATTCCAATATCTAAGAAAGAATCATGTATGAAAAGAAGAAGGAATGTATTTTAAAAATCCCTCGATATATTCTGTTCAAGATTAAATTATATCTACATTGTCAACAATTAAAAACACGAACTTTTACTTATGTTTGCTACAATTATATATTTCTATGAATGTACATGTTCATTTGAAATACATTTCAAACTTCTAAGTGCGAAAATAGATACTATACATAATGACTTGTATATTTTCCATAATAGAGTAATTGATAATTAAGATTAAATCATTAAGTTTGATAAATAAACAAATTTGATTTAACCATGGTTTTGAAATTTCTATGTAAATATATATGTTTATATTGCATTAACAATATCAGCTGTAGAATATAGCAGTAAATTAGCTTAGATATGTTATGGTCAGAATCCAAGCATTTTCAATTTCTATATCGTTACAATGACAATGTGTAGAAAATGAACAATAGAACAGGAATTAAATATTAATCTTGTAAAATCTCCGTCGAAAAGATACAACGGTTTAGGTTACGACAAAATTTATCAAATAGGCTTTAAATTGACAATAACGGCAGAGTAATAGAGATATAAATTTCAAGTAGAAGAGTATCAACTGACTTCGACAGACAACTCACAGGGGATGCCATTACCCTTATAGAATCTGCCGTGACATTTTTACATCCGTACAGTGAAATATTTATGCGACTATTGACTAAGTTATCCGTTTCTCCGCACTCCGCGAGTTTAGCTTTATGGCAAGAAAATCCCCTCTAACTGTATGGGTTTAGAAAGGATAGATCAGCATGCTTCTATCATTAGAGGCCGATAGAACCAACTATCACAGGATGGGACAAGCGTTTACGATCAACAAATTAAGACGAGCCATAAATTGAAGTTCTTGCAAAGCGAGTATGTTATGGAGATTGTCGAAATTCGCCGCGGCAAATTTGTTTCGATAAAAAAGCGATAACTATGGGGATATGCGATAAAATGTGATTTATGTCGGTAATGGGGTATTCATCTTTAAGGCGATTTTAAAGCATGGGTTGTTTTATTATCAGTTTATAGGAGATTGTTCATGTTTTCATGTTCTCGTTCTTGTTTTTTTAATTTAATAATTTAATATAATATCTGTACATTTCTTTAGCAACGAACGATAAAAATAGTTGTCGCCGCGGTGGACATTTTATAGCCTGCACTGAATGAAGTAATGACATGGATTAACATTTCATGTCAAAAACATATATTTAGGAAAATTATTCGAGTACAAATTACTGAAATAAGAAAATAGTTTTATTTTGTTTGAAGAGTTGTTCACATAATCTTTGAGAAGAATATTGTCATGTTTACGTTGCATGTAAGTAAATATATATTGAAACAGATAACATGGATATTACCTTGTTATATTAGTGTTATCATGAAATATTATATAACATACTATTCCATAATGAACTCGTTAATTGTTGTAAAATGGTAAATATATACTTATCTAATACGCGATGTTGTATATTTCAATGTGACGAATGATATCAAATAAAGAGTGACATTAATCAACAGCAGCAGATCAATTACTGGATCAAAATAATGGCAAATTTCACAAGGAAATTTATTTAAACAATAACCCTCCCAAACGGGAAATGAAACCGCTTTTAACACGGTGACCGTCATTCAATCAGTCAGTTACCGAATCGAGGCGAAATAAATGCAAACGGCACAATCTAAACCTAATTTATCATTTAGGAGTAAAAAAAGGGTCTAAGTGTTGCGAAGTTGGTGTGGAGTGACGCATTGCCCTGTCATTGCCGCGTCATGCCAACTAATAGAACGGGCAATCACAGAGGACCATTAGATCGCGATCACTGCACGTTTATTGCCGGCAAATCGCTCCAGACCCATGCATCATTTTAGAGGGTACTTACCTGCCACGCTTTGCCGCTGTTTGGAGTTCTGTCGCGATTCCTTCATCCATGGGTAGATTTCCTGCTTAACCGAAGAGTTCTGATGAAGGCTGTTTACCCCTGGTCCACAGGCGATGTTAGTATTTTGCATACATGATGTGCTGTACTGGTTTTCGCCGAAATCCTGCATACAGTTTTCACTATTCGCGGTTACGTGGTTTTGAACCGCACAGCTACTCGGCCCATAGTAATTCACCGACTCTGGTCCGTGGTTACTGTAGTTAAAAGAGTTTTCATACTTGTAACCATTTTCACTGCCGTAAAAGCCTGGATAGGACGGCATTTGTTCGCAATAGCCTTTCTGCATCTTTCGAATTCCAAACTTTATTTCATTCTGCGGACTGCTACACATACTATAGCCCTAACTTATCGCTGCATGTTACCAGTCAGCTGTCACGTGACTTCGAGTCGACCAATCAGCGTCCACTTGCCGCTCGCTCTGTTTACAATGATCTGTAAAGAAACACGTGGAGTGAAACATTTCAGGCCTATGAAATCGACATCAATTATTCTAAGACCATATAAATCAAGGAAATTACCCCGCTGACAAAACTTCCCTTTAAATACCTTACTCTCCAAAACCTTTCGACAAATTTCTCAGCTCGCCTTTGCGTAAGCTTGTACACGGATTTTTCAATAGGAATAATAGTGAGTGTTTTTAACGTTTTTGAGACTTTTAACCAGACAGTTACTCGTCTTTTGTGAATGAAAAGAGGTTCTTGACCACTCCAGTGCTATTACGTGATAACCAGTGGTCATTTTCGATAACTGGACATCAACATAAAGAGTCAGGTAAGAGTGACTCAATTAAAACTCAAAGAATACTTCATTTATTCATTAAGGAGATTTTTCGTTTAAAAACTTAGAGTCGTATATGAACTGCATAAATGAAATGAAATTAAGGATATTTAAAGATGAAAACTTTTCCCTTTTGATATTTTTATTTTCAATTATTTCGAAGATTGAGACTATTCTATTAGAGTGGAGGGGGCCTTTTTAACATAACAAATGGTTCATGTTATCAACAATTTCCTACATTGCAACGAAGCGGACTTTTTAACGAATATAAACTGACATTTTATTTCCTTATTTCTAAATAGCGAGAAAATGTGTTTGTTTGCATTCTCATTTGTTGCGTTTTCAAACTAAATTAACATAAGAACAAAAGGATTTTTATTGTGCTTTTAATTTTCGAAGCGTCTGCTAAATGTACAAAGCACGACCGTTGTTTAGAAGGCCTCAGGCGAAATTGTCATTCGTAGCTTGAACATCTCGATGAAAATTTGACGAAAACCAAACAAAGGCGCCCTGAGAGTCAATGTTAATTTTGAGTGACTTTTAATGTTTAGGAAATTCCGCCTAATACACAGCTGAAGGGAAAAACATTTTACTGTCATTTTCTATGACCTGTTAATTTGGAGAAATAACCTTGATTAAATATTCATTGTCGTCAATAGAGATCTTTGATGGTATTTCTAAACTGAATGAAAAGTTTTATTCTTCAGTTAATTCTAAATATAAATCAGAAAGTATTTAATGCATAGTTTCTAGCAAAATCCCTTTAAAAATGTTTTAACAAATTGAATCATATTTCATCAAAGAGTTTGGAAAATAGTTTCCACAAAGATAATTATATGCACTAGAATATTTCATGATATGTTTTATTGTATGCCTTCATTTCACTTGAAAGACAGTAAGTTTGCAAAAATAACATTATCACAAAACATGTCACACAAAATATATAATATGCTGTATTCATTGACAAAGATAAAAAATATTAATATTTTACCAAAATAATTTTTTTAACAAACCTCATTATATTTTTATGAATAGATAACCCAATCATAAAAGAGTTAACGGTTGATTCGTTCACTTCACTCTATAACAATATTTTGTGAGATAACTTCATTTTCAAGTAATTTGAGATTTTTGCAGTCTTGGAAACCACTAAAACATGTAAATTTGGAACCTGTTGTATATAGTGTTGAAAAAAGAGACTTTAATGTATCAAGCATGCATTCGTAAAAAAATAATTTCCGAAACACGAAACTTTGAGCATAAAAAACATATCCCGAACGAGAAGTAATGTCATCCCCATATGTTGAAGGTAGGGAGGCTATTTTCTTAAGTCGATTCACAGACAAAGACGGTCGTTGTCTAGACCCGATAAATATATATCTAGATAATCCATTAATCCGCATTTACAGCCTTAAGGTATAAAACAATTAGTTCAAAGTTCTTTATTTTTTAAAATTGTGAAAACACCCTTCGGAGATTTCATTTCCGTTCCAATAAGAAAATATCGATTTTAAATGTCTACGATTTAAATTGATCACGATTGTTAACTATTCGTCTACATTATCTGTCAGGAAAATCGATTTCTTCTCAGTGTACAAATGGTCGTGTGTTAATCATTGAAATAAATGTTGTGCGTTTTTTCAAAGAGGATAGTAAAAGGCAAAGACAATAGTATCGAGGTGAACAAATGTTTTATTGTTTGGTTAAATTGGATCACATTTTCTGTATACATGTCTCCTTAAAAAATTCTCATATTCTTTCTCACGTTTCTCAAATCAGCTGTTTGTAAAATGCCATCATTAAAGACTACATCGCTCTGTTCTTTTTATTACCAATGGAATAATTTCAAATCAAAATGTCATTGTATCACCCAGACAACAATAACCGTTTGCAGCAGTATATAACGCCCAGGAAAGATGAAAATAAATCTCTTACTGGTTTACATATGAGTTCACATTTATATTATATCAAATGAAATAACAAGATATTTACTATCAGGATTAAACATGTAAAACCAGAGAGGCTTTTAGATACCGAATACACATAAAAAGTGCTTAGAGTGATTAAACCTCTTATTAGTAAACCATCTTGATTTTAAGTAATATTTAAGATTTAAACTGTTATTAGATTACTGACAATAAATATTTCACAAAACGAATATCATTGAGATAGAGTGATTTTACCATTGACATACCATGGAAGGCGGTCAGATGTAGTTAAAGCCAGTGTGTCTTGAAAATATTTCGTTTCAACTTGGCGAAAATTATTAATCTTCGAATTCAAGGAGATTCTTTAAGAAACTAGTAATATAATGCAAATGTTTACAAGTTGATACTGGCACAATTATTTCAAATATTTTTGAAGATATCTTAGAGTAATCTAAATAGAAAATAATTTTTCATTGAGTAATGACTGAATTGAAATCTACGGTGAAAGAAAAAATGTAATTCTTTTAAATTTTCAATATATTCTTTTACTGAATTGTCTGTACAAATGTGGACGTATAATTTCGAGGATTGCTGATTTACGTGTAAGTGAATATTCATTTTAGTAAGAAATCTACATTTAGTTACCAAAAATCGACAATCAGGAGCTTTGTTCCTGAATAGTTTACAAACAGATCGAGTTCTTTAAGTAAAATATTTTCAAATTGTATGAGTAGAATAAAATGAAATCGAAAACCCGACGAACATTAAAACGTTTGTAAATTAGCTAAATTCAGCCCCATAGCTCAACGATCATCAAAATGTTTGTAAATGAACTGACTTCCAAGCCTCAACGATTCAACCATATTGATCTCTACAGCATGAAGCAAAAATAAAAACACAGGGGAGCATGTATGTACACAAATTAAATAAAAATCTATCACCTCAGATATACTTATACATCTATCAAGCAATTTGTTTCCTATTCCCCCAGATGGGAAGCCTTTAAACAGACGTAAGTGTCGACGTGAAAAACCCAGGAGGTATATCAAATTATAATCTGTCACTAAAATCTTAAACAAAGATGGCGTGCTGACGGCTGACACGGAGCGGAGCGAATCAATGATGGATGACCACGCCTTGGTCACTGCTGAGTGGACAGTGTCCAGAAGGTCAGTCTCGCAGGAGGGGGCGGGACGGAGGAAGAAGAGAGGGAGGGAAGCGTTAAGAGAGTAAAGCCCTGTTTGGACTATGCCCTGTAATCTAATCGCTGGATTCGAAGGGTTGACATAACATGGGGAAAGTGGCCTGAAATGGACATGATATTTACATGATTATATGATGCAATTGACAAGTAGTTGATCACTGTGGTCCATCGTGGACGAGACAGGGACATTTCGAGATTGCATTTGAAATATGAGACGTGAATATATATATCGCATCGTGAACATTTTTATTTATGTTGAGCTCCAAAAACAAATTATTTTGAAGAGAAATTTCATTTCAAATGTGTATTACACAAATGACGTCTAAAATCCTTTTTTATACAACCTTGAAATGTACTATAAATATATATATATTTCGGTGTGCATTTGCTAGAATTTGTAAACAATTGTGTTTACACTGAAAACGTAGACTTTGCTTCATATCCTCTACGAAGTATTAAGCAAAATATTGCATGCATAATTCATTAGAACAAATTACAGGGATGGAATTATTTCGCCAAACATTGTAAAAACTTGATACTAGCATGTATGCCACATCGGAATTCTTGTAGCCTATCAAATAACATGTCCATCATTAATCTTTATACAAAACTCCTATCAAAACCAAAGTCATTACTGCTGACATTGACGAAAAACATTTATACTTTATAGTTATGAACAACACAACCATTTGTATGAAGGCTATAACTGTTTATTACACCGTGTAGATGTAATCTCACTCTGCGACACGTATATGCATGTTTTTACATGACACCTAACAGTCACAGCAGATTCAATGAGGGAAATTAGAATCCATTTGCTTTATTTCAGCAAACGTCGTTAATTTAGAGTACATTAAGAGTATTGAGTTAAAGTGTCAAGGTGACATTTTAAACGATGGAACCTTCAATGACGATTGATATGATCAAAATTGATAGCGATTATTAACATAATTTTCGTATTTATCAACATTAATGTGATATTTTGACCATTCAGTCTATCATAAAAATATTTTGGTTGCAATTCCTGTACAAACATATTTGACTTAACGACGAACTTGATATACTTTGATATATTTCGTTCATTTATCTCTGAATTAAATTCTCTGATGATGATATACATTGTAGATACAATGAACTATTAATGAAATTATCTTTTGAATATACTTCAGGATATTCTTTATGACTCGATGCCAGCAATTCCGTTAGTAACATGTTTATCTGAAATTCCATTAAAGACCACAGCTATTCCAAAACGAAAGAAAACAAGAATGATTTCATAAAAACCAGCATAAAAGAGATCATCAAAGCCATAAAGCGTCCAGGCTGTTGCTACATTACCAAATGAAATGGAACAAACGGATTAAGTCACAGTTGCTGATTTTCTACAAGAGAAGTATCTATTTTGACAGAAGAAAGGGCACAAAATTATATTAGGAAACAAAAACGATAAATCTAATATTACAGCTACCTTGTTTTCTAATTAAAACACACTTTGTCTCAATTTTCTGTCCAGTATCGTGCAATTTTCTAGGAACAAAGTGGAACTGAAGGGAGTTATTAGGCACGAGTTTCGCTCTCTGAGAATTGCACTGTGTCCGTCCTTAGGGTTAATACAGCCTCATAAATCAAGTCCGGACGCTAGCATGCATGTCAACGCATAAGAGGGGAGAGAGAGGAAAAGGGAGAGGTGTTAAAACAAAGACTTGTAAAGAATATTTGATCTTGAAGAATGAAGAAATGGCTACACTATTTTGGTTTTTGTTTTTAAAAAAACCCTTTAGATAAAACTTTTCACATGTTTAAATGTCTCAATTAGGATATTTAAAGCATTTTCTTGAAAGAATGTTACCAATAATAGTAAAGGGTAATAATTATGAGGCAAGGAAAAGTGCCTTTAAATCGACAATGTATTCTCTGTCGTTATAAAACAACGATTGCAAAATTTACACACTAATATCATGTTAGCATGATAAGTTTATATACTGCTAATGTTGTATCAAAGTCCTGATTATGTTGGCACGGTCAAGTTGGCGGTTTTGCTTACTCTGAGGTTCAATGCTGACTCTAAGTGTGGGTTCGAATCCTGCAATTTAATCCTTAAATAACATGTTACATTTGTTCAATATCTAAATGGCATATCATTTATCTCTAATGTTTAAATCAGTTAAAACGTTCATGCAACGGTGAATTGTTATCATATTAAGAAATTGGATGGGCAAATATACCAATCCACGGCATTATCCAACCAATCTAACTAATGCTCAAAGAAGTGAGAAGTACAAATCCAAAGACATGAATCATAAGACATGACTCAAGATCAAACAGATGTAAGAACTGCTTTACAACTTAAACCTCATGACACATCTTGTAATGTAAAGGGGAACGAATTCGTTGATAGAAAAATGTTACTCAAAGAACAGATTTAAAAGTAGAAACAGCGAGATTTTGCTGATTAAAGGGGCTGGTTTTTTAAGATAAAACGAATCGAAAAGACTCAAACAAAAATATAATCGTGTCTGTCAGGTTGTTTAGTGAAACCTTTAATTTGGGGAAACAAGGATGTTATCACCTAAGACAATTAATCGTTTCAAACGGAGAAATTCCGTATACAAATTGGATCGGACACAAGTAAACCCGAACCAATTAAATCGTTGTGCAAGGTTTCCGCGGATCGCCGTTTCATCTCAGGATTCCCAGCAAGAAATTCGCCTCTGCGTGCCAATTATCTCATTAGGCTCCCGTGCTTACAGTTTGCCGACACCACACTGACATGGTCAGTGATTGATCGCTGGTAATGACCAGTGTCCACTGCTGGTCAAGTTGCGGGCCAGATACAGAAGAGTACCACCAAAAACGTCCAACCTTCCCAAACTCAAGCCCTCGTGCCTTTGTTTGGAAGTCTTTGTATTAGAAAGCCCAGAACAATGGGACGAATTTTCTGACTAAAAGGTTAAAATCGTTTCCCCTTTGATGTAGCCGCCAGGTGAGAATTTTCTCACCTGCAAGTCTTGCTATGGGCGTTCAAAGCTCATATTCAAATGAAATTGAATTTCAAGAAAACAGAGGAATTAAAAGACAATTTGCATTCATAATCCGACTAAATCATAAGAAGATTCACTTATTGAAACCGTGTTAAACAACTAATCATTCGTTTCATGACACTATAAGACAAACCGTTTTCCCCAAGATTAAAAGTATCTATCATCTCACATGAAAAAATGGTTAAAAAATAAATGATACCATCAATATAACGATTTATAAATCTAAATCATGTTTTACTGTGAGGAACCTTTGTCCTGCTAATGCTTAGGCAAGTTCATAAATGTTAAACATCACAACTGCATGGAAACATCCCGTAACACGTAAGTTTGATCTTTACTTGTTTTAAAATAGCTTGTATTTGGAAATGTAAGCACGTCGGATATTCAATCATCCCTGTCATTCCAAAAAAAGCAATGAAAGTCAAATAACATAAATGTTAAATATGAAGCTATGCATCTGATATTCTATACATTTACCAATGATCTATCAATACGTGAAAAATGCCATTAAAGATGACATTGAAATTCTGAATATTAAAAAATATGTCTATATATATTCATGGTAACGGAGGATCTGTATAAACCGTTATGCTCATAAATTTTCAATCTGGAATTTTGATATAGAAAACAACGAGTCTTTGTGATTTTATATCTTTATTCCAACGTTTTTATTTCGCTAAAGCACAGCGTTCTCAACTTGAAATATGTCTTTAATGAACTAAACACATTTTGACAGCATGTGGTATACGATAAGAAACGCTTGTATACTTCTATGCTGTTTTGGTTAGCATGGCATATTTGAACCATAAAATTGGAACCGTTACTGAAAGCGACATATGTAAACATGAAGGCACCAATAGCTAGCAAGGATTAGTCAAAGAATAATGGGAGTGTACACTGTCTAAAGCATTGTACTTGAACTGTACTTTTGTCATGAACTTTGTACTCATGTACTTCCCGATTGACTTTAAGAAACTTAGTAAGTGAAAAAAAGAACATTATCATAATATAGCATTTTGCATAGAAATTAGAAATTACATATATGATTATACTTGTAAATTTTTATTCACAAAATAATGGTTGTAAAAGGATATATTTGCATTCTTTAGTTTAGAATCTAAAAACTTTACCTTTTGTCAAATATTTACCTTGTTTTTCAGTTTTCAAAGAAATTCAAAGTGAAAAGCTATGCAGAGGGACAATTCGATGTTTGAACAAAAAATTACAGAAAAGATGTATAAACGTTTTTTCTGTATAATTTCTACTGGAAATATTTTCAAGTATTATAGGATTTATCAACGCATAATGTCAACAACTGACAATTTTGATAGAATAGTTTTGGACCGATAGTAAAATGCAAAATGGACAGAGACAGGACAGCGTTCAAAACTCCGAAAGATATATACATTGTATAGACAAATCGTTTTCAACATTTGTTTACATCTCTTACAATTATGACAGCAATTAAAGTTATTATGTTTATTACCTTTCTCTGTCATATACTTTTGGTTAGTTATATATGTAGATAATAAGGTAAGGTTTACTGATGAAATTATTATATTGTTGTTTTCATATTGTGTTTAGACAAATGTAACACTATGATGTGAAAATGAACTCACTTGTCACAAAATCAATGAAATATGAATCTAAGTAAGATATTCTTTTTGTATTTCAGATAAACCCACATGGCGGACCTTTGATCTTTGTGACGTCACAGAGCCTAGTAAACGGATTATTATAAACAAATAATGATATTGGCTGAGGGCTTGATTCGTAAGGTCCGTCAGAAACAAATTAACACCGCGCATTAGACGATGAGCGCAGAGGATTTGACACCGCAAATGATTAATGAGGGGTCTAATCGGGTTTCTTACTGAGCAAATATACCGTCATACCCAAGCAAGATTCCCTGTTTGTTTTATCGTGATTGGACGCTACATGTATATTATCTTTAAGTGTGTATTTACCTATTGTTAGTTTCGTCTGCGAATAAACGAAAACAAAACCTGCAGGTTTATTCAAAGTAGCACGCTTCATTTGCAACCCCTTGAGAGGTTATGATTTATGGCGTTTGATACCGGGAACGTGACATTTGTTTTTACTTTGTCCTACAAGAGACGATATTTGATATGAACAAGCTAAAATATGATATGTACAAGTTTAGTCTCAGATTTGACTATCGGTAATAAGCAGGTGTTTCTACTCCAACTGGAAAATTAATAGACAGGCAGTTTACTCGCAAGTATTATGATTTATGTGACAGCCTGTTTTGATTGTTTAAAAAACTGTTTACTATTCTTCTAACTTAACTTTTAACAATGCAGATTTAGTCATCATTGATTATAACATATGATTATGATAATTCGGTTGAGTGAACACATGCTCATAATTTACATGATTTATGAGAAGAATTAATTTTACTTAAAAAGCAAACCAGTGACTCTTGTAGTTAATTTTGCTGAAGTTATGGTCGATTGAACACGTTTTCATTTTTGCCTGATTTACAAGAATAAAATATGCTTTTGAACTTACCTCGTTTCGAGATTTGTATATCAAACTTGATTTACATAACGTGCGTTTTGAGTGTACGTATGTTTTTTTTTATTTTACGTGACTGAATGAATAAATTGAAAAACTGAAAAAATGTTAACGTTAAACATTTAAAGTTGTATATAGTTGAGCAAATAGCGGTCGATTTCTTCGCAATAATATGAAAGATTTAGCCTTTATAAAACCTTAGGCTTTGGGATATGAGAGTAAATAATTTTTTGGAATATGTCAATCCCTGATGAATATTTTCACAAATATAGAACTGTTATTTTAGCAGCCTAATTACATTAATTATTCATAGTTAATA
Organism: Phorcus lineatus; assembly: GCA_921293015.1. Taxonomy (NCBI): domain Eukaryota; kingdom Metazoa; phylum Mollusca; class Gastropoda; order Trochida; family Trochidae; genus Phorcus; species Phorcus lineatus. The sequence continues at coordinate 21,828,166 of OV121091.1, read as the reverse complement.
TCACGGTTGAGTTGTCATAGCACAGACGGACCCCGATTAGTGCAAATGATTTTCATCTTGTGTGAATCAAATTACTTTCGTGTCAGGTTTAAAAACAATTCTATGAATAAAAGATTTATTTGTGTGAGGGTTTTTTAAAATTTCATTTTTAAGCTTAAGGTATCGTCGTTTGGCAACAATAAAGAGGTTTCAAAATTAAAACGTAAGTTCATACAACCAATAATACAATAATACATTGATTTGAAAACAGATAGATTGAAATCGCCATGGTATATATCTGTCTGGGGTCTGGGGAAAACAACCCAAACAGCATACATTTGAATACCAACAAAAAGTATAAAAAAGGTAACATGAATTAAAGAAATTATTTCCGATAGGAAGTAGGAAATATATTCCTAAATACCACAGAGGATGACAGGCAATATCACAAAATATTGTATCTTAATACACGACCTTTTAAACGCTCGGCAGATTCGAGACATCGCTATAATTGAATGTCGATTCGCCCAAGCGTTTTTATAGCCGACTTTGATTTCCCTGTAGAAGGCGAGAATAACGCAAAGGCCATGTCTATTTCACATATCGTGCTGGACGAAATTCACTGACATTTCCGAGTGAAATATACACCGTATCCCGAGACAGAAATGAACTGAACAAATTAAGCTGTCCTTTTACGGATAATTGTCATGTTTATATAAAAGTCATGTATGTTTTTATGTTTGAATTACTACATTTGTTTTAAAAAGCTGAAACTAAAGATTGTTTTGTTGTGCAAAGGGAGTAATTTCGACATGTGTTGTTATTTTATTACCATTTTTGGTCATGTATTATCGATGTTAATAAGCTATAATAAATTAATTATGGTGTAAATCTGTTTATAAATTATCGAAAGTTACAGAGAACGATAGAAATGAAAATGAACCGTATTTAGTCGAAACGAAATATATACAAGATGAATTCTAATTACCTTTTAGAAATTCGAAACGATAAAGAGTTATTACTAAGTTCAATCAAATTCAAATTCACAATCATACAATTAATTATAAGGAGTAATAACAAACCTTAAACCTGAAAACAAAAGTTGTATTCATTTTATCCCAGATATCAAAATAAAATATATAAATTCATTTGTGTAAAACAATTATTTGTAAATAAGTCTTTACAGAGAATTTGTTTCTGACGAACATGATAAAAATGCAAAACTGACCTGACAAAGACCCTTCATTCAACATTCCTCCCGTGCTTGTTTAGAGTTGCGTTTAGTGTATTCACGAGAAGGTGTTAAAAAGTCAATTCACAAGCTACCATCCTAAATCCCCTAGATCTCCTCTAAATACCTGGTGTCGCTAACTTCGCACCTTTTCCATTCATATAAAAGGACACGACAATTCAAACAAGCAATTCAGACTTGCCTATCAATCTACGCAAAATGGCAACGGCATTCTGTGATTTCGTTATAACGCGATTTCGTTATTTCATTACCATTAGGCTAACGTTATGTACATGTAATCTTTGATTATACGTGTCATTGTTTGTGCATTTTAATGAAATTATCAAGAAAACTAAGTAAACATCGTTTGGAAGAGAAAGTGATAAACACGCGCTATTATGAGGGGTGTAAGTTCTTATCTGATGTTTTCCCGCCACACTCCCGAGAATAACACGGCCACGGTTTGATCTTTCAAAACTAGCATTTTGATTGACAAGTTGTCATTTTCAGCGACTCGGCGCTAGTAGATTCTGACTGGGATAACAACAAGCGCTCAATGGATGTTTATAAGTGAAATCTAGCCGATATGTATTTTCGCGTTGTTTCGACAATCACTGCTTTAGCTCGGCGGGTATGGGCTTGAACCGTGGACCCCTTCTGGAGAAGTTATCAGCCTGAACTGCAGATTTCAGGAACTATCAAAATTGTGATAGAAAATGTTTCATGTTTCGATACCACGATTTAGCGTATCAGCGCCTGTCTGGAGCGCTGACGAAATAAAAGGAATTTGGCTTTCAAAGACACATTCTAACATCTCAGAAAAGATGGTTACAGATATCGCCAGTTTTCATAAGTATTTCACCTCACCCCAAAACTAGTTTAACCTAACAAAAATTCACTGACACTAATAACGGATTTTTAACGTACATATTTATTGTTATTATGTTAAAACAGATAATTAAACCAAGAACACACCATCAACATAATTCAGTTTCTATTTGATTCTGAACAATATTTCACATATTTGAAATGTTCCTTTTTTGAAAAAAAAATTCAATTTTTACTTTTCATGTATAGGTTTGGTATTGTCAACAACAAATATTTGAAAAACAAGATTTGAAATCTTTTAAATGAGGTAAACAGAGTAATAATTGTAATGAAAGGAGATATCCAAATCTCTGATAGCTAAAACTCTTAAAGCCTTCATATGTATGCGCGATTGAGACATAATGTTTCATCTCCCTATGTAAAACGTGACTGTCATATTTAGTATAAAAATGGTAATATGTGAACAAATATTAATGTTATACCAATTAATGAATTGTAATGGGACAGACTGGACGTACCCCAATGTGTATACACGATCAAATTTGCATTGCAAAATCCTGATTAAATTTTCACAAATTATTCATACAGCACACGTGCAAAGTCCATATGCGAGCTTTCCATAATTCATGTTAATATGCAGCTGATATTTTAGATATTTAACATAAAAAAACATGAAGCTGTGTTTTATCAGGTCATTCTGAGAAGAGATTGCATGTTTTATTCACAAAACTCGAGAAGCAAATATGAGATTTTACACGTGTTACTCTAAAGGTAGGATTCCTGATATACATACAAAGCATTTCGGGTCGGATAGATGACTTGAACATACATTCATAAATTGATATTGCTCGGGATAGATTGCCACAATGATGGAGTGAGTGAGTGAACATCATACAACATACAATACACACTGAAACACAGCAACAATATAATCTAGAGATGTCATTAAACAATTTAAGAATTGACATAGTTAAATCATATCATGCCAAGTGACCGCTGGGTTTGAGTGTTTTATGTTGTTGGTGGTGGTTTGGGTGAGGTCAGAAGCTCTTCTGTCATCCGAGGACCCATTACAACAGAAAAAACATGGGGTAAATTGGGGCGGCTTGGCAAGGTCTCAAACATTGTTAAATCCATATTTCTAAAGATTTAAGATTTTTAAAAAGAATTCAGGAGACCATCAAACACATATATATTAAATACGCTGGTAACATCGCCACCCCCTCCCTCCTCCTATCCTTCCCCTCCCACAATCGTGAGACGCCAAGAGCAGCGGAGCGGCGCCAACGTAAGCAACACCCTCGACGGTAAACTTCTCATGTTGTCAAGCTAGACGTTATCAACATATTCCTTACCGGGGGAAGCTGATAACAGATACACTTCTTGTATGTAACTATACGCAAATGTAACCTTTGGCCCTCGAGAAAATACGATCCCCTTCAAACTGTTAGTATCGGCGGGTGATATATGCTAATGTCTACGGATGTCATTTTTTGTAATGCGACATCTTTGATAAAATACCATGGTAATTCAATACATACACAACAAAGCCAGTTTCCCTTACTCTTGTATTAGAGTCACATGATTGTAAAACAACTCATGCTAAATGGCGCCAGTGGTAATGTACAGTCTTGGATCCGTTTCCATAGTCATGCAACACTCACGTTTTAATTTTCATAGTTAACTGATACCATCCATCGGTTTGAATCTAGCTGATATAAAACAGGGGTCGCCGTCAAGCAGAATGAATAATATTACTCCTGAGATATTTGCTTTGATGTTTGGAAAACACACTGCGATATCCCAGCCGACTATCATTCGTTTCGTTTTTGTAAATCTAGATACGACTGAAGGACGACATGGTTTGTGATTGAAGTAATTGCTAGCCAGACGCTCGCACTATCCTGTATAGTGGCCCGGGATAGCGACCCCATTGAAATTCCCCATCACGAACCGTAAGTATGAAAGAGATACACACTTGCGACAAAAGAAACGCTTTATAAAACGAAGTTAAAGCACAAGTGTATTTTCCCCAAATATTTTCACTTTTCAAAGAATGTATGAAATAATCGAAAATGGACATTAACATCTTTTCTTAGAGAAGCCCCACTCTTAAAATTCGAATCGTAGAAAGTAAAAGTATTTTATACTTACTAATGTCGGACCAATGTAAAAAAAAAAGGTTATTAGTCGCCCATGAAGATACCGCCGTTTGATGAATTTAAAAAAAATGAAACTCGTGAATGGTATCGGTATCTAACTCGCTTTGGCTTGTTAAATACCAACCACACACTCGGGACGTCATTTAGTATTCTCTATGTATTAACTCAGGTTCAATAGTGTATCTCATTACCTGTCACCTGAAGACAGGGCAAGAAGAAGCCCAGATCGTCGTGAGAAATCAAATAAAGATCTCAACAACTTCAAACTGCCATTGAAAAATCTTGAATAGTGAAAACTACAATTCGTTTCACCCTTGACAATACTGTTATCTGTTATCTATGTATGTGGGGTTTTTAAAAAATGGACTCCATTACAATCAATAACCGTGTTTTGGTTTTGTTTCCGCTATTATCTTCTTTTCTTTATTACAAACACAGCAACGGGGTACAGGATTATACAATGAAAATATAATCTTGATTTTCAACAAATGCAGTTGAAAGTTATATTTTTAGTGCAGTGAAAAAATATAATTCATATCTTCACTGCGGTGAGAAAAGTAGGACTGAACCAATTATCTCCCTTTGAAAGTCAATTATCTCCCTTTGAGGTATCAACCGCCAGCTACGCGTCACGGCGTTTTTTAAGGACTGGCTCATAAACGATTTTGATGTTTTCGGTATTTTACTGTTAAATTTTACAGTATCTGACGATATCATACATCCTTATGGAGTTCAAATTTTATTGGTTTATTTTTCAATAGTACATTTTATCGTGGAGACAACGAACCAAGGTCTCTCACAGGCATAGCAACTACACTCATTTGAATAGTTGGCCATGGGCCCCGCTAACAGAGCCCCTTGTGTATACTATATTGACAGGGTAATTCACCCGCCATTGCCGAACTCTCAAAGTCGGATTCCGCACATATTACGAATAAAATTGCATTAGGAAGGGATCGAACATATTGCCAAAGATGTTCCGCCGCTAACCTTACCTAAATACAATGACTAATAACTGCTTTTATTCATTTTTTTACGAAGCGGGCCAGGTCGCCATTACCTCCCCCGGAAGTAAACAAAGGCTGCCGAAAGGACCGTACCCAACACTTGCCTTGATTCTCATTGGCTGATTAGTAGAATTCAAACAACAGTAGATAGTGCGAGGGACAAAGCAGCCAATTAGAGTCGAGGAGAGCGTTGGGTGCGAGCCTGTTCGGCCGCCATTGCTAACTTCCGGGGGAGGAAAAAGTGACCCGACTAGCTTCGCGAAAATTGATTAAGAAACAGGCATAATTAAATAAATTTTAAGGTAAAGTTAGCGGCGGAGTATCTTAGAATAAATGTTCGACCTATTCATAATAAATTTGTAGTTTGGATTTGCGCTTAAAGGACATTTTACACGCTAGAGATCGCAATGGCGGGTGATTTACCCTGTCAATATAGTATACACAAGGGGTCTCTGTTAGCGGGGCCCATGTAGTTGGCCTCAAAACTGTCGATCTTATATGCAAAAGGAGCACTTTTCACCAAATACTTGCCCATAACATATTCTTGATATAAAATTGACAAACACTTCAAGTAGATAAAGATATTATTTTGATTTCCAATCTTGTATCCTGTTATTTCAATTGAACTTTTTTCATGGCATTTACCATGTAAAGGTGGTTGGAGTTTTTTGGCTGTGTCAACTATCACAACAGCAAAACCTTATTGGCATAACTAACCTTTTGGTCTACAGAGTTTAAATGCTTTTTTGAGGCTAAAGCGTATATTTGATAATACTTTTAACTGCAGTAATTTATATTCTTACACTTTTGCAATATGAGGTCTTCATGGGGCTTCACGAGTCGAATGGGCTGGAATCGTCATGACCGCGTCCTGAAAAGTTTACCGTTTACCGAATATGTTGTAAAAGAGGCTGAAATTAAATGAATACATCTAACACATGCTTCATCAAATATTCCTTAATATCACTAGGGCTGAAACGGTTAACCGGGTACTCGAGTACGAGTCGAGTACAGTCATTACTCGAGTAACGATTTGGTACTCGAGTACTCGGGAGATAGAGTTATCTCCCTTGTAAGACCTTGCACGCAAAATGGCTGACAATTCGCGCTCATCAGTATGGGAAGTCTTTGACTTAGATAAGGAAAAGACAAAAACAACATGTAAACTCTGTGCAGTACAGCTCTCATTCAAGGGTGGTACAACTTCATCAATGAGGAATCACCTGAAATTAAAACATGCAAAGACGTTGGACGCCTCGCAGTCGCAACTATCTTCACGATCCAAGCAATCCACGCTATCATCGTTTGCTAAGAAGGTACATAAACTATTGTAAAACGTATTGTATGATAAATTGTTTCGAATTCATTGCTTATGCCTATGCAACAGTTGCAACTTAGTATTTTCTTTTGATAAAAATCATTTTGAAAACCTAACTGACAGCAGTCAGACAGCAATTATACAAGTGAATACAACTACACATCGTCATAATAGACATTGTAGTAATATATGTTATAATTCTTACTTAGTAAAATAAAGAATAATTATCTTAAAATTTCAAGACACAAAGCAACTACTGCGTCGGACTGATTATGTTTTGTTTTAAAATTGTTTCATTGCAAAAGTTTTGTACCATGCTTCATTAAGCTGAACGTCTGAGAAAGACAGTTTGTGAAATTTAAAAACAAATTTTATGGCAAATAAATTTTTGAGAGAGATGAAAGTGTCGTTTATTTGGAGAGAAAAATATGTTTAAAATCCACTAAAAATGAAGGAAATAGCGTTTTAGATCGTTTTATATTTGAAAATTTTCCGGGGGGCCATGCCCCCGGACCCCCCTAGAATACTCGGTTGCTACGCAACCTCGGGCAAGTCACTTCGTGACTTGCGTGCGAGTACTCGAGTACGAGTCGAGTAATGAGGTCTGAGTACTCGAGTAACATTTTTCTTACCCGTTTCAGCCCTAAATATCACAATCCCAATTTTGCTCCTCCAGTTAAAAAGAACGACGAAATGATTTACAAGAAGAGCAATCTGGTAATTCTGAGTGAGTGAGTTGGTATTTTAACGTGTATTCAGCCATGTTTCCGTTATCAAACACGCGGATAAAAATCTTGCAAATAAGAGTGAACAGATCAGGGTAGAAGGGATCGATGGGATCAGGGAAAAGACAGAAAGAAAGGCATAACGAGGAAAAGAGCAAGTTTTACCACTAGAATTTGGTCTGGCTTTTACCGTTGGCCTATCCGGCCTCATTGACCCTACCATGAGATGTAAGCTTTGGCTGGCATAGTTCTCAGGGTCTCTGAAGGACACAAACCACTACACAGCGACAAGGTTTTGATTCAAGTGGTAACTATCGTTTGTAAATGTTTTCGGAACTTTGGGGACATCCAATTGCTTTGCTATTAACTGGAGGGTAAAATGATCCAACTTTACGTCTCAAACACTCGAAATAAAATTTTCTATAGATATTTGGTAGGGGAAAATTTCGTCAACTATCTTTAAGCTTAGGACATTCGGCCTCAAGTCTAAGTGGGTCAAGACTAATACTCTACAAAAGATCCTCATGCGATCAACAACACCAATTAACCTTTTATTTAGTCAGATTGAACCTAGCATCTTCCAGTTATCGCATCTCTTATACACAGCCAATCATGTCTCGCCAGTCAATCATCGATTCTTTGTAAATTATCATTCTTTCACAAGAGAAATAATTGAGTTTGTAGAAAAACACTACTGCCAAGTGACATGTGACAAGCGACTAGCTCATTCTACCTTGCCGATATTCTGGTACTTAGTCCAAAAAAAGTCATACTACTAAACTACATCTTCGTCACATTTTTAAAGGTTTAACAAACACAAAACTTGGCCAATAAAGTATACAATTGCCGAAGATAGTTCGTTATAACATCAATATAGTTTGATCGAATTACTTTAAGTGACTAAAAAGATTTTGTTCGTGGAAAATATTATGAAAATTCTCAACCGTTACGTCCCAAAAAATCAAAGCAAAAGTAAATCCAAATAAATTTGAAATGTTATGCGTTACAGTATTTTAATGCTAGTGATGGTAACTTTACAACTGTATTAACAAGTCAACCCAAACTAAAAATTAAAAAAAACTGACAAAATCTGTTCTTAAAACAAAGCATGTAGATGAACTATTTCTTTGCTGCAAAAGCACAATTCTTACAATGCAAGTGTTCACCTAATGAATATCATTCTCTAAAGTGTCTCGAAATATTTAACATGGATAAAACAAGACTTATTGTAAAGAAGAACTTATTATTAAACCATTTGTGCGAATCCTGTCCTGGGTAGGTCAAAGTCAACTACTCTAACGGTTTTCTATAAGGGTCAAGGAAACAGGGCTTACAATGATGTCCATTGACGGTAATCAACTAACGGCGTGCATTTACCTTTTTCGAAAAGCACAGATTCCCTCCAAAATGGATACATCTATTTTCAATAACCTAATTTAAAAAAGGAATGTTGTATGATCGTTCAAAGATCAGGTTGAAAGTACAGCTTTTGATTTTTTAAAGGATAATTAAAGAAATCTATTTTCAATAACCCAATTTAAGAAAACGAATTTTGTATGGTCGTTAGGGGACGGGTGCTGAACGACTTCTTGCATACGACTGGAAGCAATTATATCCGTTAAATGGATCCAGGAAATGTATTACATCACAGCCTGAAGTCATAAGCAAATAAGAAAAGTGTTGAGCTTGCGCCATGATTATGCAATACTACTTTGTTCGTTAAATACAGACTCTGCATGAATGTGCTTTAAAGCACCGAAAGTACAAATGCAAGCATTCGTGTTAAACTGTTTCTCTCCTGACCCTAAACTTGAGCGACACTTTCGCAACAAAAATCACGCCAAACACATCCCGTAATGCAATTACCTCAATCCAATAAGTCGAAGTGTTCACCCCTAGCATATGCCTATTGACACAAGTAAACACTGAGCCTTGGTAATGGAAATACCTCTCCTATATGTGCTGTATTTCATGGTATATAAAACAGCCCGTTTCAACGTAACATGTTTATCTCCTTAGAAAGTTACGGTTAAAACGGATTCCCATATGGACACAGCGTGAACCTTTCGTAACAAAACTCTTAAGATATGACAAGTCACATGTTTATTTTCCATAAAATACACTGCAAATAATTTTACCATGAAACCCTTGGCGTTAATTCGAGCCATTCAGATCGCTCCATTGCATAAGATGCATTTTGTGGAAGTAAAAGCCATAAACGCTTAATGCATGTGTGCTCCGCGTAAACATGAGTTTTTACGGTATATATCTACATGTGTATTGTCAATTGGAATTAAAAAAAGAGCGTGTAAAAAACTGTGTAAAGGGAAACAGTAGGGATTTCACATCAGTTTGGCTTTTCAAATTATGTAAGAACAACAATGGCTTAACGCGTTCTTTCCCGGACTAAAGGAAGCTAGCAAGTTTGAGCGGTGACCAAAGGTTTTTCTGAAAAATGTAAAGTCCTTACTGATTTGGAGAACGTTTTGAAATGAAAACTTCGTTTAAAGTTTATATTTTCTTACTCTTTTTAACACAATTGTTCAGGATTTGGTTTAGTTTCCTTCTAGTTTAATTGTAGTGTTAACAGTCTCATAGCTGCTGGACTAAATTAACAACATATGGTATTCGTGATTATGCAACTGTATTCCGGGCATCTAAAAAGACATGTAAAATCACGCTATAACGATGATCCCGTTATTCAGCGACGACAGTCTCGTTGTTTTTTATGAATCAAAGCAAGGAATACATCAACGAAATATCTTGGTATCTGCACCAAGGATATCGAAATCGAATGAAACGTTTCGTGAAAACCTAAACAAGTATTATGAATAAAAACTTAGCAGCAGTCAAACCGTCATCTGGTTTTTTACTCGGTTCCAACATATGATCTTCACATCAGACTTAAGACTATGTCTACACAGAAAAACCCACGTGCACATGCCTAATCGAATAAAGCTATCTTTCAACGGTAGCCAGCGTGCAAGCATTCCGACCCAAGCAGTCGATGAAAAGCAGAGCGCCAAATGAAAAGCCCGGTAGTCATCTGAACACTTCAAGAGTACTTGTGTGAAGTAACGCCGGTCAGATATGTTACCAAACTCGGAAATGTCATAACTGAACGCTTCATTATAAGTGTTTTCATTATACCATAATGTGGTCTTATGACATCATAAACTACCTAATAAGGTATCACATTGTATTATGGTATTATAAATTGTTGTTATCGACAAGTTAGTAGTCTCTGGAATGTAAATTTCAAAATACGTGTTAAAATGAATGACATAAATTAAGGACGTGTATAGACACGTCTTTGCATAAATTCACGTAAATTCACCAAAAGCCGAGTAGCCTTCTGACGGTAACCATTAGGATCAATTGGAACTGATGACTGGAGTTTAAATCAATTTTTCCTCCACCGGACCACATCCTAATGTTATCCCATGTCAAGGTAGCACTTTTTAAAAGAATATGATTAATAAGTCTGCTTAAGTGTTGACATATATCAGCGGTGTTCATTTTTTTGTATATAAGTTACCAGAAATGGACTGTACCGGAAGTAATTTCACCCTTACTAAGGGTTACTAAGATACTGACCTATATAACCTTAAAAATCCATTTTAAAGGTTTTCATGCTTTTATTTGTTAAAATGGTTCATTAGTTTTAATGAAATATATTCTCTTCTCATTCTCCCCCGATTATATGAAATCACATGTTAAACGAAAACTTCATGCGGCTTCCCTTTAACGATTTGATTGTATTCAGGGAAATAGATTCGCGTTCACCTAACCAAACTTGGTATGTTAATCCAACAAATTCTTTCTTTGATTGATATTGACTGTCTTGCAAGTACTAACTCAATTAACTTATTGAACTAAAAACATGCTAAAGCACCTTTAAAAAACGAAAGTGTCGTTCAAAGATTTATTTACAAGAAACCTATTGCTCATGTAATTATCTTTGCATAGTACATTTTAAAACGTTGATGAGCGCTGAGTTGGACATGAAAAGGCAACCAGAATAACTAACTTCATCTCACATTCGCTTGCCAACTAATAAAAAACAAGAACCCCAAAACACAACATTTTAACGTTCATCTTTATAACCTTAGACATTCTGTTATCGAGGAATTGTTACAAGAGTGTTTTTTTCTGACTGACACGAATGCTGAGTTTGATAAAACGACGATATATCCTATTTTGTTGATAACGTCGTTCATTTATCTCGAAACACGTCATCTTCTTCCTGAGCAGATGAAACTGACAACTTTCTCCGGTGAAACATACACCTGTCATTTACGTATACTTTGGTCTTACTTGTTGTCATCGATTGCTCCCTAAATAGATCTAAAAATACCCACTGCAAGAACAGGATTGTCAGTTTTTAAAGGAATCTTGTCAAAGTCTATTAAAAATAGAACTTAAAACAAATGAGCAAAAAACCCAACAAAATGAAATATTATTTTGTACATTTAAACATCTTGGAACACATGGTTTGTAAAAGCACTAATTTGTGTAGTTTTTCGCTTCGAGAATATTGCGGGACTCGAACCCAGACCAAACAAAACCATATGACATAATATGACCAAACCTCTGCATGAAAAACCTTTCGGGAACACATGGCCAAAGAAGCGGATATACAAAGACATACTGCAGATACTTTGGTGTCAAGAAGTATTGAGGTGTTAATATTTGTCACTGAAGAGGTGACCTTTCTAGTATTGAATGTTTTCAGAAACATCTGATGTCGCGGATATACAATATGATTCATAAGCATCTTCCAGTTTAAATTACAAACACATTTTGAACCAGGAATTAAATCTTTTTTGGAAAAACTGACGTATAAGTATAAAACCGTAATTGTAAGTACCAAAGTGTTAAAAACCCATTCTAACCATGTTTGATAACTGCGAATAAATAACATTTTAAGATTAATGAACTACATGGAAATTGCAAAAGAATCATGTAGTGACTAAGATTTTGTTTATTGTAAATGTTTAAAATGATATTATGTGTATTTGCATATCAAAGAATTGCATAAAATCATATTAAATAGTGTAAAAATGACTCTAGCTAGATTTAACAAAACACGACAGCGATTTTCATAGAGAGATATTTTCTTGACAAATCTAGATCCGAAAAGCAAAATTGGTAAACTTAAGCCTTTGTATGTCTCAACAAACATGCATTGTTTTGAAATCAATAGATTATGTCATGTATAATTCAAAATTTTGGCCAATTAAGGAAAACCTCGAAAAGGAGTAACATTCTGCAGTTGAGACTCTTGAGTTAAATCTAAGTGTTAATGTTATCCATTTTAATAACACTTAATGATAATTAGAAAGAATAGTCATTTTTAAACATATCCTTGATTCTCGTATCACCTCAAAAGGGAGGTAACTTTGGATATAAAAGAGTAGAGACCGAACGCGTTACCTAGACTTGCTCGATCTACCATGAACTGGTACATTATAAACACCTGGAGTGACTGTTTTGCATCAGACCAATTATCCAGAGTGTATCCCTTATTAATGAAAGTATTTTCAGCAAAGCTTAAATCGCACTATATAGTGTATTCATATTAAAACACTTTCTTGAACAGAAACAAGCAGGTTTTTGTACCATGATAAGGAAATAGAATAATAAACCTCATAACAGGATAAATCTTGAGAATTTTGAAAATAAGATCCTAGATATGATTTAATCTTAATAAAGAATTCTTTGAATTATATCTAAAATGAATCTAATTATGAGTTCATTTGAAGTGAGACATTAAAAAGCACTGGAATAAGTAAAACAACTTTCCAACAATTATCTATCTTAATAATGTTAAGATAAAGATGGTAATCAAAATTATTATTTACGGAAAACATGAATACCATTCAAAGTCATCATCCACACGCTATTTTTTATTTTTTATTACGTTGCACCATCAACTTTTCACCAAATAAGAACTTATAACGAATACGACTTGCAACTTTTTAAGATATGCGTTGACATGTTTAAGTGTCCTTGTTTTGTGATATTGGTTTAAGATTATTCAAAGCTTGTTGCATAGCGTTGGACCCTTCGAGATAGACTGAAACAATTCAACTATCGATACGTCAATTAAACAATGTGCGATTAACCAATATGTCAATGTACAAATTTTACCAGAATTTTACTACACGTGGATATTTTTTGCACAGTAAACAGAGCAATTTTACCGACAAGGGACACCTTGGGCAAGTTTCTTTCAATGGTTACTTAAGTATTGCTGCATTTGGGTACTTTTGCACCAGCTCCTAAGCGTACTGTACCTGAACTTCAAAAATAAAGTTTCTTAATTTTGGTGCACCATAACCAGTCGTATAAAATGCACCTTATGTTTATAACTTCAACATTCTGTACCTGTCGTAAACTGTTAGATGATATATTAGTTTATGATTATAATAATATCCCTTAACAAAAAGGCGTATTAAACGATGAAAAAGGATAGTCTGTCACTTTTGGATAAATGTCGTATAAAAATAAGCGGAAAATATTGATTTCTTAAAAAATCCATTAAATGAAAAGAATGTGTCATGTTTAAGTTACAAAGGTTCGATGATGCTATGACAATAACTGGTTGATACAATATAATTGTTAAGTTTCAATGGTTCCATTGTGCTGTGAAATTTATATCAAGACGGTTTCATATCAAGACGGTTTCATAACCGAGCCTAAATATCAAGTCTGTTGGATTCTATGGAGCACATTTACAAGTATTTGGACTGGTTGATGTATCGCTAAACATTTTTGTCCAGTTTATTTTCAGAACACTTTTATAGCTAAAGTAATCTTTAATACCAAATCTACTGCAATATGTTTTTGCAACTTTACAAACATTAAGAAAGAATTGTTTGATATAATATCATTGCTGTGTTTCACAGGTCCAATTACCCTATGATATTATCATCAAAACGGTTTTTGATATTTAATAAAAAGAAAAGAATTGGTTGATACAATATCAATGTTAAGTTTGAAAGGTTAGACTATGCTATGACATTGTTTTTGCAACTTTACAAACATTGGGAAATAATTGTTTGATATAATATTATTGCTGTGTTTCACAAGCATTTAGCTATGATATTATCATCAAAACGGTTTTATATCTAATAAAAAGAAAAGAATTGGTTGATACAATATCAATGTTACGCGTGAAAGGTTGGACTATGCTATGATATTATTATCAGAACAGTTTTATAGCTAATGCGAACCTAAATATCAGTGTATATAACATTCCATGTGAGCAACTTTACCAGTATGGGGAAATAATGGTTTGATACAATATCATTGTTGAGTTGTAAAGGTTCGACTATGCTATGATATTATTATCAGAACGGTTTTATAGGTAATGCAAACCTAAATATCAGTGTATATAAAATTCCATGTGAGAAACTTTACCAGTATGGGGAAATAATGGTTTGATACAATATCATTGTTGAGTTGTAAAGGTTCGACTATGCTATGAAATTATCAGAACGGTTTTATAGGTAATGCAAACCTAAATATCAGTGTATATAAAATTCCATGTGAGAAACTTTACCAGTATGGGAAAATAATGGTTTGATACAATATCATTGTTGAGTTGTGAAGGTTCGACTATGCTATGAAATTATCAGAACGGTTTTATAGGTAATGCAAACCTAAATATCAGTGTATATAAAATTCCATGTGAAAAACTTTACCAGTATGGGAAAATAATTGTTTGATACAATATCATTGTTGAGTTGTAAAGGTTCGACTATGCTATGAAATTATCAGAACGGTTTTATAGCTAATGCAAACCTAAATATCAGTGTATATAAAATTCCATGTGAGAAACTTTACCAGTATGGGAAAATAATGGTTTGATACAATATCATTGTTGAGTTGTAAAGGTTCGACTATGCTATGAAATTATCAGAACGGTTTTATAGGTAATGCAAACCTAAATATCAGTGTATATAAAATTCCATGTGAGAAACTTTACCAGTATGGGAAAATAATTGTTTGATACAATATCATTGTTGAGTTGTAAAGGTTCGACTATGCTATGAAATTATCAGAACGGTTTTATAGGTAATGCAAACCTAAATATCAGTGTATATAAAATTCCATGTGAGAAACTTTACCAGTATGGGAAAATAATTGTTTGATACAATATCATTGTTGAGTTGTAAAGGTTCGACTATGCTATGAAATTATCAGAACGGTTTTATAGGTAATGCAAACCTAAATATCAGTGTATATAAAATTCCATGTGAGCAACTTTACCAGTATGGGGAAATAATGGTTTGATACAATATCATTGTTGAGTTGTAAAGGTTCGACTATGCTATGAAATTATCAGAACAGTTTTATAGCTAATGCGAACCTAAATATCAGTGTATATAACATTCCATGTGAGCAACTTTACCAGTATGGGGAAATAATGGTTTGATACAATATCATTGTTGAGTTGTAAAGGTTCGACTATGCTATGAAATTATCAGAACAGTTTTATAGGTAATGCGAACTTAAATATCAGTGTATATAACATTCCATGTGAGCAACTTTACCAGTATGGGAAAATAATGGTTTGATACAATATCATTGTTGAGTTGTAAAGGTTCGACTATGATATGAAATTATCAGAACAGTTTTATAGGTAATGCGAACCTAAATATCAGTGTATATAACATTCCATGTGAGCAACTTTACCAGTATGGGGAAATAATGGTTTGATACAATATCATTATTGAGTTGTAAAGGTTCGACTATGATATGAAATTATCAGAACAGTTTTATAGGTAATGCGAACCTAAATATCAGTGTATATAACATTCCATGTGAGCAACTTTACCAGTATGGGGAAATAATGGTTTGATACAATATCATTGTTGAGTTGTAAAGGTTCGACTATGCTATGAAATTATCAGAACAGTTTTATAGCTAATGCGAACCTAAATATCAGTGTATATAACATTCCATGTGAGCAACTTTACCAGTATGGGGAAATAATGGTTTGATACAATATCATTGTTGAGTTGTGAAGGTTCGACTATGATATGAAATTATCAGAACAGTTTTATAGGTAATGCGAACCTAAATATCAGTGTATATAACATTCCATGTGAGCAACTTTACCAGTATGGGGAAATAATGGTTTGATACAATATCATTGTTGAGTTGTAAAGGTTCGACTATGCTATGAAATTATCAGAACAGTTTTATAGCTAATGCGAACCTAAATATCAGTGTATATAACATTCCATGTGAGCAACTTTACCAGTATGGGGAAATAATGGTTTGATACAATATCATTGTTGAGTTGTAAAGGTTCGACTATGCTATGAAATTATCAGAACGGTTTTATAGGTAATGCGAACCTAAATATCAGTGTATATAACATTCCATGTGAGCAACTTTACCAGTATGGGGAAATAATGGTTTGATACAATATCATTGTTGAGTTGTAAAGGTTCGACTATGATAAGAAATTATCAGAACAGTTTTATAGTATGACTAAACATCAACCTAATGCGTTCTATGTGGGAAACTTTAAAGTATGGGAAAAGAATTGGTTGACACAATTTCGAATCACATGCAGAAAACACAATCATTTTCGGATCAGTTTCGCGAAATTACACGTAAATGCTTCACATCCATACTAACAGTGTTCCCTATTATCAAAGAATCCCTCACCAACATCCTTTGACATTTCCAAACTGGTATTAAACCAAATTTGATACTCGGATGCTAACTTCATTTCAAACTTCCTATTTTGTTTTAACCATGCCATGCCCGTGAAATACATTTTACACCCTATTGAGTAAAGAAACGCAACATCACATTCATTTGTATTAATTTGATGATTAATTTGATTTCTATCCTTCATGCTTAGATCTACGGATTTGGTTAATTAATTACTTCCATTCGATCGCACTGCGCTGGTTGGCCGCTTAAACCAACTAACCAACGTTTGGAGACGCGGCTCGTAAATCAAACTTTCAATGCAGCCTTGGTTTTACTGAGTTATATAATAATTAATTTTAATTACCTAATGGTTCGATAGACAGTTTTATTATTATTGGATTAACAAGTAGTTGCTGAAAAATGCTTTGTTGTAGTCGATGACGTCAACGAGAAGAACGTGTGAAGAGCGTTACTGAAATCCTCTTTAGTGCATGTCATGTACGCAAAAGTTTCAGTAGTTTGTGTTCGAAAAAGTGATTCACGTAAACACACATTTCGTTTAAACAAATTAAGACTTGAACATACCAAACTATTTAATTAGTTTGTATCGGGAAAACCTAAATTCGGATATATACTGAACACCAAAAGAAACGTTACACCTCTTTTTAAGTGCTAAAATAACAAATTTGAGAATTTACTGACAATTATGTAATTGTCATATTTTCCTGGTCGGGGTCAATTGCCCTGTATTCGATCATAGAAAAATCGATGAGAACTGGTAAAATTGGTGAGGATATGAGCCAAAATGTTATTGTCTACTTTGATCATTTGTTCAAAATTAAATCAGTTATGTTCTGGTTCGTTATTTTCTGAAAACAATGACCAAATACCGAGATTTATATGGTTTCTCTTCTAAACACAATTCCACAATTCTAAGATGAAGGTTTTGGTCCAAATGTATAACGACTGTTTTAGTAAGCTTTGACACATGTTAACCGACTATCTTGTTTTCGTCATCTTACAAACTAATGAAAATGTTACACATATGAGTTTTCATGTGAAGGTTAATGTCCCAAAAACGTATCCATAGGAATTCACCTCGCATTAAATGCACATGAAAACAGTTGAAAACGGGTATAAAAGGCCACTGTATACATCATTTCGTAACATAATTCGATTACAGAAGCCGAAATTAACAGCAGAGGAGCGCGAAAGAGCCATTGGTATGGTGCAGATTGGGTCGACCGACGGAAATGTCGCTGCTGCATTCGGATGTCATAGTCACACCAATCTAAGGCTGCGTAACGTTTATAGCAGACAGGAAGAACACAAGACCGACCGAGAAGCGGTAGACTACCGGTTACAACCCCAAATGAAGACCGGTACCTTCGTCAGCTGCACCTCAGGAAAATGTTTCGACGTCGAATTAGTCCCCAGAGGGTGAGAAGAAGGCTCCATCAACATGGACTGGGGCCATACCGGCCGATGCAAGCAATGCAGATTACACGCCGACATCGACAAAACAGGATTGCTTGGGCCAGACATGTAAGACGTAAAACTGGCAGAGTGTTTTATCGTTTGATGAAAGTCGGGTCCAGCTGCACAGAACGGACGGGAGAAATATGGTCTACCGTCGTCGAGTTGAAAGGGAGGCACGTTGTTGCGTACAGGAGGTTATCCCTTTCGGTGGACGCAGCGTAGTGGCCTTTGGCGAATACGCGACAATGCAACCACCAGTCTTCTTGTGATTGAAGGCAATCCCACAGCATAGAGATACAATGACAGGGTCCTACAGCCAGTGGTCTTCTCATTCATGCATCAGAATACCAACACGCTTTTCTGACAGAACAACGCTTGTCCTCATGTGGCAAGACGAACGTTAAAATTCCTCAACGTCAACAACGTTCACGTTTTGCCTTGGCCACCAGTCGCCGGATATGAATCCCATTGAGCACCTATGGGATTACATTGACCGAAGGATCCGGTTACGTCAGCAGCAACCACATACACGTGAAAAACTTATTGCTGCATTGATGGAAGAATGGAGACAGATACCACCTGCTTTCATCACACGTCTCACGTTTTCCATGAGGAGAAGGGTTCAAGGCATGTTTGAACGGCGGGCATACCAGATACTAATCAGAAACAGTATGTCATTCAACTCCAAATTTTTGTTGTTGTTTTATGAATGATCGAAAATAGGACAGTTGAACTCACCCATGAAAATATGACGGTGATATAATTATCAGTCATAAGACTAAACTAATAGGATGTTGAAACACAACAAACCAAGTTTCTCTGAGCATATTACCTTTTATGATTCAAATTAAAAGAGGTGAAACATTTCTTTTCAGTTTACGTGTACATTTCAAAGTTTGAAATTATAAGGAACATGACTCGCCAATGACTCAAACGTAATTTTCGAAACTTTTTTTTTACATTAGACACAAATACAGATATCGGTAAGTACTGGTAAGTGGGTAATTTTAATAATACACATGTAAATGAGACGTAGTAGTTCATAATGTTAACAATAAAATGGCGATTTCTAGGTTACCATTTTAAATAGTAAAAATCATAAATTTTGCATTTTAGAGTTTAAGTTTTAGTTAAGTATAGTTTTTTATTTATAGATCTCTCATCTACCTTTGTTACGACAAGATAACAATACATTACTGAAGTTAAGACCCTTTCATGTAGGATTTACCAATGGTTTGTTTTTGATTTTTTTGAAGATGCAATAGATAACCGTGCATTTACCAATACTAAATACATCGGTGGAAGATCTAACTTTCACTACAACCCAGCTGCTTAAAGGCGCTTTAGGCTCACATCCGCAGTCAAACTTATTCTACAAGAAATCCATGTCAGTTGGACAGAAAGGGCAACACAGTATATCGTTTTTAGATATGGACATCAACCTTTCAAAATAATTTTTCAGATGATATACTTTCGGATAAGGTACACTAATCAGGCGCTTAAATACACCCAAAGTTGATTTACCTCACCTATACTTGATTAACTTGTAAATAAAGAAATAATAACAGAATTTTCGGTTGGAAAAAAGGTATTTGAACTCCGATAAAGAATTTCAAATCAAAAGAAAATGAATGACTGAAAAAGAATGCAAAAATGAATAGAAATCTAGACTAAAGAGTATATAAAATAGTGTTTTGCATAACCATATTGTGTATGATCTTTGATACAGATGAAATATCTTTGTTTTTCATAAAAAATAACATCAAATTAAACAGAGCATCAACATAAAGTCAAAGTAGATATATATTTAGATGAAAAACAAAATGTCCGGATCATTAATCCTGGAGCGACGAATAGTGTGTAGGCCTGAAGAATTACCATTTTTCTCCTGTAGTGAATCCGCGCCTCTTAGGTGGAGTCATAAAATGGTTACAATCGGTTGAAGAGGACTTAAATACCCCTCCATAACATAAATACCCAATAACCCAGTCATTAATGTGCTATATGGGCTCATATCAAAGACATGTTGCTTCTGCTGTACACAGAAATCGACATGAAATGAAGTAGATACATTGTAAATAGACACATGTCAATGACATGAGAAGTACATCAATTTCAACTTAACGCTTTGTATAACAGATAAAACATACGTGTGGATGGTATACATTTCACGTCTATTTCATGTGGAGATTGACATGTAACGTCGAGGTCATCAAACGATGATAAATGTTTCTGCTTCCTGGAATATATCCATGTCGGTTTCAAATGGATTACAGACCGATTGAAAACTAAGGGGAGGGGAAGTGTAAGTACGCACTGACGTTGAAATTAAACAGATTCTGAATGTGGAAAATCTCTCTTCAGATAAATTTCTAATATCTGACAAAACTGGGAACAACACGTACAAAACAGATGACATAGATTGAATTACGACTTTGAAGATCTTTTCAACACTTACGAGAGATACACGTATACTTTTTTGGGTCATTAAATATTAAAAACTTTTAGAATTACTTTAACATTTACTATGACCTTACAAACGAAATGAGACCAGGATAAATAGGTTGATATAGGTTGAGAACCATCCCCCTTCTCGTACGTTGGTTATCTCATAAACACAATGTTCAGTACTGAAAATCAATAAATGTTGGTATAAATTATTTTTGTCATAATGTAATGTTATGTTTTCTTACACACATATTCTAGTTACTTTATTATCTATGTATGGTTTAAGGAATTGTGGTCTGAAGTTGCCTGGTATTTAAAGAGAATGAGTAGAAATACAACATGATACAATGTATAATACTTGTTAGCCTAACACATATACAATGTTTTACATATAAATCGAACTAAATCCTCACTAGATCTTGTCAAAATGCGTGGATCCACCGCTGGCAAACCTAGAAAACAGTCTAGATTTGCATTCAGTTTACACAACTAACATTGACTATTGTAAACGAAAGTAAAGATAATGAAAAACAAGATGAAAATATATTTTCAAATTCTTTGCAAAACATATTTCATTGATCAAGTCTTAGTCTTTTCGAAACGATTAAAAGCGCCTGGCATTACTGTCAAAAGACTAAAACTTTGAAAATTAGAACAATTCGTGAGATTTTAATTACCTTTTCACATATGGACATACCAGGATTCATAAATAGATAAATGGTTATTAAGTAAGGGTAGTTATGTTCAAGATATTAAGGAATCTGATTTGATCGCATAAAGGATTAGTCTTTATTTATAACCATTTGTAATTAACGTTTTCAGGTATAACACAGATTTTCATACATCATATTATCAACTACCAAAATGACTTATAATGCACTTGAACCTTTATGTTCTTGTGTACAAGAAATATTTGACTAGTCAATACGAGAATTACATCACGTGACAGGGTTCAAAGGCCAGAGAGATGATTCGAACCCGCAACTGCGCGTGCTCTACCAACTGTGCCACATCTCTGCTAATTCCATAATTGAGGCTTTTAGGATGAAATCTGCAACAAAGCTCACTCCAGTTTGATACAAGCCGGTGATAAAGCAAGTTGCGGTCAACTGCTGGCTAATTACTAAATTGTAAACAGGCACTAGCCATGGATGTCAACAGAGATGGCACGGCGAGTTATCCTGGTTCTCAAATGAAAACGGCAGATCCAAGCGAATTGGCGCCGATCCGAAACCAAGGTCTCTCACGTATCCGGACCGTTGCCCGACCCCCCTCCCTCCACCACACCCCATCCGCCCCCTCCCTACCTACCCCCCAATTACAGCCCCCTCAAACACCTCCTCGTACCACTCCTCCATACTACAACGCTCCCAAGTTCCTTTCACCCCCCCCCCCTCCTCTCAGAACCCCCCCCCCCCCAACCCCCCCACCCCCCCTCCTCCCCCCTTTCAAACTATGTAAGTCCACCATGTGTGTTACTATTTGCGGTTCTCATCTGCAACTCGATGTATCATCAAATCGAAATTGCTTACAACTTGTTCATATTTTAAACGGATACTATCTAAAATTAGATTTGTGAAATTTTGAGCACGGTTGTCATAATGGAATGTTCGTATCAAAACAAAAGTATAATTTGATATCCATAATTTATGATAATAGCATTTCCTATGATGTCCAATTTGTAATTATATCGTAAACTGAATCAATTTTTTCCCAGTTATTAGGAAAACCAGGCCACTTTCTTTAAAGTGGCCATAAGAATAACGTCTCAATAATCATAAGGGATGACTTTAGACTATATGACTTAATCTATCAACCTAGAAATATCCGGTATAAGGAAATAATATCAAAAAAGTCATTTAAATACCTTCGGTTTGAAACTCTTTCCACGAGGGTACGTAGAACACTTTGTCAGATTCGTCTGACAATACCGACCAGGGGCTAGTGAACGTTCACTGGTTGGGGAATCCTTCATGTTCATAGGTTCACGATATTCCGATTACAGGTAGTGTGAAGGTGACGAAGAAGCGAATACCTAATGACTTATCATACTATGTAATGTCAGTTTCTACAACTTGTCAAATGCACTGTTGTCTCCACATTGTAGAATAACAATCTAAAACACATCCATTCGTGTTGAACACACATCCATAACGAATGAATGATAGAGTCCGGTATCCAATGCATTTGACGACGTAATCGGTATATAATCCTATAAAAGACCCTAACGTCCATAACTAGGGTTAGAGTGAACACTGAAATGAAATGGACATACTCTTCGGAGGAGGCTTGATACGACTTAGTTTCTCGTAGAAACTGAGGGAAATGGAGCTGTACAAAGCTTTAATGCGTTGGGAGACAGATAATTTATCATGTGTCTTCGTAAATGTCTCAATAGAGACTTCATTGAGACATAAACGGGCATAAAACATTCGGAATGTTGTGTGAAATTTATGTGCGACTCGTTAGGAAGATAGTACGCGTGCGGCAGGGACCCATTAATGTCCGGCGACCACATCGTAAATTATGACGATCCAAAGGCACATTTGGCGTGAGCAACAGGTTCCAAAATTACCCAAAATAATTGACATGGCCTTTGGAGTCAATAGCCACTTAACTGCAACAGAATTGAGCAATATTTTGTCGAGCAGTGTGATTTTAAAGCTCCCTACACCATGTAAGATCGCGCTAATCGACAAGCAGTGTCATGAGTTTAACTAGACGAATGTTGTTTAATTGTTTAAGCTTGAAAAGGTACTCTGTTTATGTCAAAGACGGGGACGCGAAAGCGCCCTGCCTCATCAGTTAGCGGCCGTCTTCCCTAGACGTATATGATGAATTAATATAATAAATTGCCGTGTGTCACCGATGGGACGCTAATTACTCCCTGGATGTATTGCGCTTTAAACTAGAGGGAAAAGTCATTTGTATTACCTGAAAGAGTAGATTCAGCTTTGACTTCACTTGAAGAAGGGTCCTCACAGCGCTGGCTGTTCCTGTATGGAGCTGAGGATTTTCCACCTTGTGATCACCCTGGATCTTCTCGTGACGTCACGGTTCGGAGGGTGAATTCTGCAGCGATCTGGAAAATGAAAAACCTTGTGTTTGTGATATTCGAAAGAACTGGATATAAATATACGACGCGCGAACTGTGTAGGCTACATGCTGGGATATCTGCCAAATTTCAAAGTCAAGATTTCCCCGACTTGATGTCGACGCTGTAAAGTGTGGTGTTTTCAGTGTGTAGACTGTTCAGTACCCACGATCTTACCGAGCGTCCCCTCCACGGGGGGAGCAAAACATACGTCAGACAGTAGCCCTGGTAGACATTCCTAGGAATGTCTTCTCGGCTTTACTGTTTAAAGTATCATTGCTTTAGCTTATCCGGGATGCATATGGTAAATTAGATGTCTCGACATCTAAGAAAGTTGTGATGAGTTTGAAAACATGGGCTGTTCCCTCAGCAACCCCCGTGGAGAATTCATTTGATATCCATGTTTTACGATAAATACATGGGTAAGGCACAGGGTATTTTCTTGTTTGAAATACCCAGGTAATTTCTATATTTTTTCAAGTTAATTGAAAACCGCTAGATGTAATCATAAACCTGGATTTTCTATTTCATTCGAAATTGAGAACAAAAATGTGAGTGTTTCATTTCGAAAACATATCTTTATTTCGTTACCTTTATCTAAGCAAATTAAATGAAATAAGCGTAAGTTTGTTTTGACTGTATTTCCATTATCAACTTTTAATTCTAAAGTAGCATGTGTTGTGATAATATTTTTAAGGTAATATCTTGTATAAGTATTTAGGCTTAGTGTTTGATCACTGACATGTGTGAGAAATCGACATTGTGAATTATAGGCAATGTAGAATCATGTACAAAGTTTCACTTCCTAATACCATAAACCGTAAGATACAAAATAAGAATTAGAATTATATTAATATATTGCATATCATAAGCATTGTTTTCACCTCCTATAAACAAAAGTAAATAAATCATTTTTATTGTTGAAATAAAAATCTTATTTACAAATAATAATGTAAAGGTAAACGGATTGAAAATGTAACCAATTCTTACCACAATATTCAATAATAAAGCGTTAAAGTTTATGAATTTGATTATATGTTATCAATGTCTTCATAAATACTTTTAAGATATTTCTAGGTTAATGATCGTTCCCACGTTACATAACACAATAGAAAATTCTCCTTTTATACCATACATGTCCAAAATGCAATGCATTATAGTTATTTGTAAAGGTGGCCATTTAGCTGTTTCCAAATTTATTCTACAGATACGGCCGTGTCGTGTTTAAGATCACAGCTACGTGAAAACGTCGAGTTTGCTATCAAAGGGTCCTTTTAACTTTGACTTTTAGCATCTCGTCATGCGTGAAGACTTATTTCAAGGTTTACAATTCTGCTTGAATAAAGCTTTCTCGCATATTGAATTGAGTCATATTTTGCAGAAGAGAAAGGGGTTATTTTATGAAAAAGGCTAAAATTTTCAAATCAGTCATGCAAAACAAGAGCTTTTTGAATTGGACAAGCAGTGATAGCGAAACATTTTGTTCAAGGATGTAAATTTCGTGCATAACCTATTATCTAAAATAATATTTTCAGAAGAGGGAGATAATTATCAAACTTAATAAATCCAAAAATGTTTGTATTTTTTATGTTTTACATTTGTGGTTGAATGACTATGAAAAATTCTTTTGTTAAAAAGATTTTGAATTATTAATGGATTTTTCAAATAATAACCAATTATCAAAATATTTTGACAAAATCAGCGCAATAAAAACACTTTAAAATATTAATTATCATTTCTATACATATGATGAAGACAAATGAAATCAGATCAAATTTCTTCAATGATTATATTTGTTGTGAATATATTTTTTTTATTATTCAAAACCCTCATTACCATGCTTAGCTAAGAAAATTAGAAAGATTAGAATGTCTATACAGTTGTTTAAGGGTGTCAACTCGGTGTTTTCAGGTTGGGCAGAAGACTGTGAAATATATATATGCGATCTTTTCAGTCCTGTCAAAAAGTCAACGTTCTGGTTGGAAAACAGAGGAAATACATACCAAAAATACCCAAGTGACAACAATATATTCAAAAGCTTGTAAATTTCACCGTCACGTAGCTCATGTATAAATCAGAGGCGCCGTGATCTTTCTATGTAATCTCCCATTCGTGTAAAATGTGTTTTAACACGAACATAAAATATATAGGTTGAAAAGAGTAGACGTTTTTTTTAATAATGATGGCACATTTATATTGCAGTTATACATATTTTTAAATGTAGTCAATCGATTGATAAAAAATGTATACATGAGGAATGATTTAACTAAGGTCTGGTAAATATGACTTTGATATGTAACCATCATAATGAAAACCATATATTGACATTGCAAAGAATGTAAGGAGTGTTATTTGTGTTGAGGAAAATTGGTAATATCAGTTTTAATAAGATGTAAATACAACGTAATATTAAGGTACAACAACATTCATTAGATAAGAAAATGCTACTCATCAATGCTTGGAAAAGACAAAAACAAAAAACAACAGTACCAAAAATAAATGTTTAAGAGATGGCAGATAATCAATTTATTTAAAGCTTAGGTGTACCTTTTAATTTTGATATGACAGGATCAAGAAAAAAAATGTAAAAACATTGTGGCTTAAGGAGATGATGCTATTATTCTCTCAACAAAGTAGAGAAGCTGTTTACTGTCCTTAAGGTATGACGTTAGAGTGCAATATGGCAATTACATAAGTGCTATCCACTGAACAACCTACTGGGTGGAAGTTAGGCGCTATATAAATATATTATTATTATTATTATTATTATTATTATTATTATTATTATTATTATTATTATTATCCAATCAGAAAAGGAACATGTATGTTTGTACAATCTTTCAGTGAATGTTTGTAAAGATGGGACGTTATTGTTATTATCTTAATGTCAGACCATGTTATGATTCTATTTGTAATTTTTGGTATTTTACTTGCTTTGAGTGGAATATTGGTGAGTACTGTGTCGCATCTAGAAACAATTTCATACAACATCCAAATTAAATCAACAACCCCAAATTGAAAATGTCAACCCAAGAGGGTTAATGTCCAGGATTTGACTTTGAAACGTTTGCTTTCAGTAAACCATATTAGTTCGATATAAAATCGAACAATTTCCGGACACGTGAAATGGAATCAAGTTAAGCAATAAACCTGTTTTATTGTCGAGTTTATGAAATCAACAACGGCTACATGTCATGTCTGTATTCGTGTTTTCCTCGTGGGATTACTTATAACGAGCATTGTGAGAATTATTCATTTAATTTCCCCAGTGAACGAACAATATTTGTAAATCACATTATTGGTTTTACTAAGATTTGAAACTGTCATCTTGAAATCTAATAATTATGTATGTATTGTATTGGATGATATTTAACGCGTGTTATTAAATTTCATTTTGCTAACTATTGAATGTTCATTGTTTTATCTATTGATGACAATAGGAATAAAAATGATAATTCCTTAATACGTCGATTTGATGAAGTTACACAGATGAATGATAATTTTTATTCATTAAATAAATTAACAAATTGGTGAAATAACCGCTCTTAGTTGATAAAATTATAATATCATTTATCAAAATCAGATTCAATATAACACGTGAATATATCCATATTCAAGTGATAAACTATTAAACAATTACTATGGTTATTTATACATCACGAAATACAATTGAATATATTTCGTCACTTCTTTTCGTCAAAATGTTCGTAAATTGCATGGACATCAACAAAAGTCAAAATTGTGAAGGAAAGAATTGAAATTTAAACTTCTAGAATGAATTAAAACTTCACGTCTTTTCAAAGTAACAGCTAGTTTCCTAAAAAGAAATACGTAGTTATATTTTTTTAAGGAAATAAATAGTTTTTATATCATCATATTATATATATTTTCCTATGAATAATGGAGAGTCATCCCGAATATACATAAGCACACTAATATAAGTTCTCTCGCTTCGGTCTTGCTACAAATGCAAAATCGTAACTTTTTATATTCAGGGTTACGATTAAAGGGCGTTTTTCTCTCAACACCTGCTTCAGCGAATAAAGGACTGCTCTTATTCTTTTGAAAAATTCAGCTTTAGCTTTCTTTATTCTTCTGGCTTTAGACTTTATCCCTCCTTCGTTTTCGCAGCTCTATTTAAACATTCACCCCTAGGAGTCTACACGATTTCGTTTTTAAACGACGTTTGACATCGAATATTCACCTTGCGACCCTGAGCAGATAAATCTTAGAGCGGTTCAAAGTAGGCGGAGCACCATTCAAGAAGGATCAATAGCAGTGGAGAGATTAAGGATTTAGATGGTGTAAATTTCCCGGTGAACAGAGCGGAGACGGTTTGCCGCAGTACGGTGGTTCAGACAGTAACAATAGAACGCGTCGACTTCTTGCGCTGAGCCGATTCAGCGCCGCGTTTTCCGGGATACCCTATCATTTCTAGTCGGACGTGTTAAAGTTGGGCTGACTCTGTGTTCATAGCCAATCCGTCATCTATATAAAATTATTGACATGCGATGGAAAATGGTTGTTAAATACCAATTCTCACCGCTTGCCTGCAAAGTTAGCCGCGGGGGGTTAAATAAATACTCCCCTTTATCGTAGACAGCGTATAATGATCACACCTCGGACAACCAGCACCGTAATTTCGTATGTACCGTAGCTACTGCGCATGCGTCAAGAAATGAGGCATGCTTGTACAATTGTAATTCATCGACGATCCGACAATTACCATGAACAAAAATTTCGTTATATAGTGAGCGTTTCGTTTCCTCCGTAGCAATTAACTCTCTATCCTGTTGGAGATTGTATCGGCCACACTTTACTGGCAATTTATCATTTTTGGCTATTCTGTCAACTGTTTTGTCGCGACTATAATCAGCCAGAAATCCTCGAATTTTCCTTTTTTAAGACTCGTGGCTGTGAAATCAAATAAAATTACAATCTCTTTCGTCAAATGAAGTAATTCAAATTTGAAACAGTTCAACTCTTCTAAAATGGGACGACACTGGGCAAGGATACCGTGCATTGTGAATGTTTACAGTGAGGGTGCCAACAACATAGAAACTGATTCAAATAATGGAAAGTAAATTATAGACATCATTTCCAGTGCTTCTGAATAACAAAACGACCAAATTGTCTTTACATTCGTTAAATGGAAGTCATTGTGGGAAAACAAGTTACTCCGAAGTTTCATGAAACAAGAACATTAAAAAAAATATCGTTGTGAAGGAAATGCAGTTGGATCGTATTTCTACATAAAACACGATATATATTTGTCCAATCTCCCAAAAACTATACTACTGTTACTTTTTTTCTTACATGTAATCCACCCGGTCCCCCTCTGGGGACTATTGCTACCGCGACGCTTACATTGTGACGTCATGCTTAACGATCGTGACGTCACTTGGCGTCACTTACCACGGGATGTTATGACATCATGTGTAATGACATTGTAGATTTATTAAACGGCGGTATCTTCAACGAGCAATAAATATGTTTACCACACCTTATACCTTGCCCTCTCTATCGCTACTATTTCCCCCGGGTTCTTCTTGTCTGTTACCCTAAGCTGGTCCCCTGTAATCTTTTCAACCAATCCCTAGCTCTATCACTATGTCTCTATAACACCAGTCGTTATATATCTAATGAACTCTCCCTGCGCCAAGGTTTTTTTCGTCCTCAGTTCCTTCTCTCAATCTCACATGTACATACCTACTAGAGGCCAGAAGACCGGTCTCCGCGTCGCTATTGTCCTTTCTGTCTTCCTGATGCTCTCATGATCCCGGTCACTCTTGATCCTACACGTTTCGTGATGTCAGATATTCACAATGGTTAATTCAGTGAAAACTATATCAGAGTTTGCTTAAAACAGATATTGACAGCGTGTTTAGATGATCAGTTCAGTACAAAGCTGAAATGGACATCATTCTCACATGAACAGATCCAGACAAAATGTGAAATGGACATTCTGATTTTTATGTCAATTTCATTGTGCTGGCCGTCAACAACTACTCGATTTCTCAAGGGAAATGGCTCGAATCTCACGTCTCTCTTCCTGTAAATGAACCGAAAAAGATATCAGACCCAAATCCCTTGGAAATTTGGTCCGAAACACGGAACCACTTGAAAGTCAATCTGCGGAAGGCCAAAGACAAAACGGTCAATCCAGCGTGGTTAAGGAGTCAATGAATGACCAAGAGGTCGATCGGACAGTATTGTCAATTTCCCTTGCGATTATGAAAGGCTAGGCTTAACAGATCATCTTCAGAAGACAAATAGCAAGACATGATTTGAAATGTTGAGAATGTTAATAGTCCTTCCTTGCTTAAACACTATCCGGGCATTGATGAATGGGGGAGTTTAGGGGGTGCTTTGGCCACAAAGTGACGGATTCGTCTTCGCCTGTACCAATCAAACCGCAAAAACACACAAAAGTTGTGTTGACATTGGTAATAACGACTTAGTTTAACACGTGTGATTTCTCGTACAGCAAACATGATGTCGAGTTGTTCCATCGAAAACAAACTCCCATAA
Source organism: Phorcus lineatus (assembly GCA_921293015.1). NCBI lineage: Eukaryota > Metazoa > Mollusca > Gastropoda > Trochida > Trochidae > Phorcus > Phorcus lineatus. Next base: position 21,797,686 of record OV121091.1, on the reverse strand, counting down.
CGTCTCCTCTCTCCCGTGCTATAAATCAAAGTCACAATATGAGGGGTGAGAAATGAATCGAAAATAGCAATATAATAACATATCGTTTGCGAAAATATTAAAATATCACAAATTTTGGGACATAATGTCTGCAGATTTGCCCTTGATTTTCCTCTCATAAATCAACTTATCTGCTTTGACTCCCCGATGGCTGCCCGTGTCAACAAAACTGTTTAATCACAGAATTATGATATGATATTTAACAAGTAGCTCAGATATCCCGTCTGTGTTCTCTAAATATCCATGTTTAAATCAACAATGATTTGGAAAACTAGAATATATATGTTTTATTCAAGAATAGTATGTAACACTAACATTTTCAATTTTTCTTTTAATGATTTTCTTCGTGCTTTCTTTAGTTAGATAACATGCCTAAATTAACCGAGGAAGCAAATGTTTAAGGGAATCTAATCCCTTTAGACAGTCTAGCTTATTCATCTATGATAAAACCACGAAAGAAGACATTTCCTATCATTTTAAGTTAATTTTCAACCAGATTTGTTTACGTAAAAAAAATGGTAACACTATGAGTCATATTAGTCAAGGTGTTAAATTGCCCCTTTAATTATTTTCAGTAAAGGTCTATAACTGTATAAACATAATCACTTTCATGATTTTATTTCTGATTGAATACGAAAGGAAAACAATGCAATGTCTTCGGAATATTTCTGCATGAGTTTCTTACGTGTACAAAGTGATTATTACATATATACGAAACGATAGATTTTATTTTCGTTCAGTATTTGGAAATAATTACTTTTCATTTCATAATTCAGTCTGCAAGTAAAAGTTCAAATATTTTTTGTCACTCACTCAATGCTGAAAATTTATAAAGTGACAACTACATATATACGAAACGATAGATTTTATTTTCGTTCAGTATTTGTAAATTATTACTTTTCATTTCATAATTCAGTCTGCAAGTAAAAGTTCAAAGATAGTGTCACTCACTGAATGCTGAAAATTGATTCCGTAAAAATGATGTTCATATGGTCATAAATTATCAGTCGTCGCCAAAACGATATCTTTATCGAATTAAATATTTTATGTGTTTTGTAAAGTTTATAATCATCTAAATATCTTTAAAAAACCAATAAAACTTTGCTTAATATGTAATGGAGAGAAAATCAAATACTATGGCAATAAAAATTAAAGAATCAAATCGTAGTGATAGTAACTGTTGTATAGCATTACATTTTGAATGATTTTAATGAGATACTTAACCCTTATTCGATTTAATAAAACAGATATTAACACTACAGAATAAGAAACAAAACCAAATTTTTGTTTGTAAAATTCGAAATTCAATGACTGCAAAAGCAATCAAAATAATCATGCTAGACTATTTATTGTTACCGAGACTAAGCAAGAAGTACTTCATTCCGGAGAATTTTATCACCACATGATTATCATATGCCGCTTTCAAAGAAATATAACGCGTAATTATGATTCCGATGGTTAATTGAATAAGCAAATAGCGTCAATATCAATCTGATCGTCCTGCAAAAATCTTATAGAAAACCTTTTTTGCAAATTCATTAAGTAGATATGAGACGTATCTGAACTTCAAATCAGTACCACCCATGAAAATCAGTTTCATCTTATATTCCTAACACATTCAAATGCCAGACACGAAGTATTTTGAAATGAATATAGATCGCGTTTGACCTTAAACGGTTTCGACAATCTATCGTTTATCAAAGTTAAACTGTGGTCATTGTTGTCTACCGTTACTATATTCTAACATACCATTATGTAATGAAAAGAATATGTGAATGCATTATGAAATTGACAAAGTTGACGATAGTTAATCGGATTTTTATGCAAAAGGACAAGCATTTATGATCATGTGATAAGTACCAACTGTTTTCAGAGTCGACTTTTGCTGCTTTGAATATCAGTCTGATATAAGTTTCTTGCTAACTGATATCTCTGATGTTAAGATAATTTTTATTTCTTAACATGATTAATGCGATGTTGCGATGTATGTTGAACAGTTCCAGACATGTCTAGATTGTTACGTAAATGTTCAACAATTTAATGTTGGCTTTGATGTAACCAACTAGAAAATATCTATCATCTTTTCAAAATTAATGGCAGAAATAATTTTAAAATTTTAATCGAAATACGGTATTCTTGGCACAATGTTAAATGTACTTTTTCATTACTGATGTAGACAAATGAGAAAAATCAAAACATTTAAAATATATATTGACCATACTAACTGACACACTAAGCAGATGATTAGTTACATGATAGATGGATAGGATTATCGGTCTCTCAAATATATATATACACATATAAATTTTTTATCTCAGACAATTCTGGTTTGTGAAATTATTTTTCGGAATAAGGACATGGAGGAATCGACTTGTATCGGCTGAATGATAACAATTCAGAATGTTTGCTATCTTTTAAATCTACCTGGCGTAATGTACAGTGCAGTCATATTAAATTCATGCCCACTTTAAATGTGTTGTTACAGAATGTTGCCTTATTTAGAAATAATGAACCTTTTTAAATGCTTTCATAGGAAACAATTAATCAAACTTATAATCATAGTTCCTCAAGACTGTCAACTCTTTATGTATCTTAAAAAATAAAAAAATTAAAAACTTATACCTATCTTAAGCACAGCTTCCAATCCCTCCACTACTTTGTAATGCACTAGGTTAGGTCTGTTATGAAATTTCAACTAAACAAGTCGCCTAACATACAATTCACATAAGCGAAGTTACAGCAGCAAATAAGTATAGAACATATCGTATAGCAAGCCAGCTTTTAGGCAATCTTTGTTGTGAAGGATCGCGTATGGTAACACTTGCCCCCTACTGCTTAGCCAATCAAAACCACCGGCTCTAAGCCATAAAATCCGGGCTCCTGGGGAGTTTCTAGGGGGAGATAATCAGGCTATCAACAAACTAAAAGAAAAATTCCTGTCTAGTTTCAGCACAGCACGGCGCGCCTAAATTCCAACGATTCGATGCTTCCGCCCCGTCCACAGCAGACAGTTTAATTGATGTTGAGGACTTGTACTGTACAAGTTGTTTCGTGGTCCGGGATAAAAAGTTTAAAAGATTCAGAATTTTTTAACTGTACATGGTTTTATTTTGTGGACAATTTAACTAAAACACAGATGTGTTCGAGTCATTATTTGTGCCATAACAATAACGGATGAAGAAATTCAGATATATACAAGTAATAATGCTGACGCAGCAGACTAAATGATCAAGAGGACAAGTAATATGTTGTCTTAGCAGGTGGTTAGTATCAAACATGCCGTAATGTTGTCAATACAAGATAGAATCTCTTCAAAAATCATAAACGATGGTCAAATTCCTTTCCTCTCCAAGTTGTGATGATGACCGTGGCAAGCATGGTAAATAATTCAAACAACTTGTATTGTCCAGTGTACAAGATGCTACGTTGTCGACAGTTGAGAATATTACCATTCAGAGGACTCTACGAGTTATCATGTTCAAAGAAGAGTATCACTAATCTAGAGGATTCGTACTGTTCAGGTTGTAAAAAAATCCTTGTAATGCACAAGTTACGAAATAAAATGGTGCCCTCACAGACATAATAACTTATCAACCTTAATTTGAAAGGCTATATAGCCTTAACAGTTTCATCTTCCTACGCATGGCATAACTTGCGCCTGTCCTTATGACTAGTTGAGGCCTTGCAGCATTTCCTGAACTTTTCTGTGCATGCCGTCCAGGCTGCTGCGATGGATCTCAATAATCTAATTATAAATCTTATAAAAATCACAACCTCTCGCCGAAGAAGGCGTTGCAAATAACCCGACGAATTTTGGCGGTTTAGCAGCAAGGTTTAAAGGCCGGGATCCAAACCTCCAAAAAACCCATGGGTTTCTTATCTTTGTCATCTTTACTGTGATTGGTTGATTCCATAAACAGAAGATATAATCAGTGTTTGAGTGACAGGGCAGTAACGGTTTTTTTGGTGCCTGGGAGAGCTCTGCAGGGTCAAAGGTCATAAAACTTTACTACAACTTGTGGCTGGTAGTAGTCTATTCAGTTTCAGTGCATAATAATCAGGAAAAAACCCCTTAAGTTATAACACATGAAGTTTGATTATGTGTGATAAGCTGATGTCATCATCAGTATATTAAGTTTTATATATTTAATGAGATGACCAACACTAATTCAATGAGATCTTTAATTAAAGAATTAACTATAGGCCCAACAAGGAACTGTACTTCTGATATTTTGTTAAATATTGTTCAAAACAATCATAGTCTTTTAACAATGTTTGGATGTATTTGAAGTGAATATTTCACTATTGTTGACAAAAATTATCTAAATTCATTTCCTGTCACAATAATCTTTTCATAACCTTACTCATAAGTCTCTATAGCTTATCCCCACAACCATAGCTAAATATTTGGGGGACATATGGGATGGGGGAGGTTTTGATTTCCCAGTCAGGCTGGGAAGGCAGTGAAATCTGACACTGTGAATGGATCTTTTCCTCCACTAGCAGACTTGTTTGGTATGGTATTGATAAGAATCTAGTCACGTGACAGTTACTGAGTTAATTCAAATTTGGAAATAATGATGAAGTAAATGCAGTCAAAGTACTCTTTTAGTTTTTAGTTTGGATCAAACATGTTTAGGAATTCCCCTTCTTTGAAGTATCAAGGATATATTGTGTAAATATGATAACTTTCCGGTAATACGATTTTGATTTATTCCACTTTGAACATAGGTACCCTAAATTTTTCCCTTCAAGGTGTAGTTTTTTCAGGTCAACTTGGCCACGCCAACACCGTGTATAGTGGCGGATGCCGGCCTTTAAGCTTGCCAGGGATGGAGGCTGGTGCAGCTTAACGCCATGCGGGGTAAGTGGTGACAGTGACTAAAGTGTTGATATAGTGACTGTATAAAGTAATCGGAGCATTTCCTAGCATACGTGGAATCTATGAATGACACTTTCACTGAATAAGATGCTATTTCGTCCTTAGTGGACAGTTTAAGCACGGAACAAGGTGATCGGAAATATAATAAAATAAATGTCAACGGATTTTTTATGATAATAACTATTCGTATTATGATTAATAATTTTTTGGGCTTATTATTGTAAACATTGTTTAAATTTTTGTATCTTTGTTTGTCACCTTGAACTAACCTCTTTGACTACATGTTCATTTAATAGCAGCATCCCATTTTCTTAGTTTTAAACCTAGGTGATTATTCCGCTTACTAACTTTATCAACAACAGCTCATGACGTGTATTTATAACATTAATATAAATATTTTATCCTTCAGTTACAAATAAGTACAAATTTAAATGGGTTGTCAGTGAACCATGATCCATGAATGTCGTCACGCTTCAGCACACTCTGTTATGTTAAATTAGTGCATTATGTCATGCAACTTACGTCATTTTACGTTGTCAGCTATGCAACATACATGATAATACATGCTTTCATGGCTAGCATACTTTTTCTTATCTTTATATGTCATTTCATTGCGAAAAGCTGCCATTCGTTTTATGCGAGCAGTTTTATTGCGTGCTGAAACTTTTATGGGATCTCCCATGAATCTTACAAACTGCCTAAAACTCCTAAATCAATTATAACAAAGATGCGGCAAATACCCAGCACGGTTAACCCTTTCTGTACTTGGCGATGATGTCTATAGTTATGATTCATATACAGAGCAATGAAGACGGCTTCGCAGGGGTTAATGGCTTCAATTAAGACGCTAGATGCTTGTTGGAAACATGTTCTCATTTTAGCAAACCATAAAATTTTAATTTTTCTCCATAACGCTCGTTTTTCAATCTTGGATATGATGTGTAATCATGCGATTGCTGATAGCAATGATAGAAGGACCTACCACACATACTGACTATGTATATTTATGAGGAATTATGGCGTAAGAGATGTTTTTAAACGTTGTTTACAGCTCTTTTATGCTTGTTTTACTTCCCGTGATGGGTTGTCTCAGTGCGAGTAAAATCTTTGAACTATCAGAAATCGTGTGATTTAAAGGGTTTTGACATGAACTTTTTTTCTGATGACCTGTTTTATAAACCTTATAGATAACACTAAAATAAAATATACACTTCGTAAAAGTAACGCACCAAATGAAAGAAAAGTATGATTAAGTGTTTTCACTACAAGTGTTCGTAGTTGAAATTTACGTTTCGATATCAGTTAGCGAAATTACCATTTCAAGTTTAAATACATTAAAAATCTCGAATAAACCTATATCACTTAATCTCACAATTTCTATGCTCAATGGCTATCGAAAAAGATCAATAAAGAAACATTAAATTACATAAGTTGCATGTATTGATAATAACTGAATGGTATGGTCCAATTTGGATCATCCAAGAGTTTTCAAGCATCACTATCAACAGTTTCCAAGAATCATTATCGTTATTTCCAGGCATCAATATAATCAGATTCCAAGCATCACTATCAACAGTTTCCAAGAATCATTATCGTTATTTCCAGGCATCAATATAATCAGATTCCAAGCATCACTATCAACAGTTTCCAAGAATCATTATCGTTATTTCCAGGCATCAATATAATCAGATTCCAAGCATCACTATCAACAGTTTCCAAGAATCATTATCGTTATTTCCAGGCATCAATATAATCAGATTCCAAGCATCATAATCAACATTTTCCAAGCATTATTATCAACATTTTCCAAGCATCATCATCAATATTTCCAAGCATCATTATCAAGAGTTTCCAAGCTTTGATATCAACATTTATGGTTTCCAGATATATGAGAACAAAAGACTGATTATTGAAAAAAATATTATTTTGAAAAAAATAATTAATCCTGAAAGATTAATTGTAATAAAATATGCTATTTGATATGCCGATCAGGACACGCATAACCAATAGCATTCATAACTGACAGGATCTACGATACACACAATACCAGTGTCATGCATTAATGGTTACCTAATTCATTTCAAGACACTATTACCGTTAACAATCAGACATAAGTAAGGGCACATATTGCAGCTATTCTCCTTTTGGGCACATTGTTCACTCAACAGTAACGAGAGGCAGGTCTTAAATAACATTCTTGCCAAGGTCTAACATTTAGCCAATGATATATATTTTTGCTTCAGATCAGCCATAAATGTAAGGGGTCAACCATCCGTTGGTCACTTGTCGCTCATTTTAGCGGTTACCTTAGAAATGCAAATGATATGTATAGCGATGTGCATTTCAGGCAAAGTGATACTTAATAATTTCTGGAGCAGATGCCAGTCTACTGGACAATTGTTTCAGAATAACAACTAATACAAATCAACTAATATTTGTCAAGGTCATTTGACACTTTCCATTTTTATCATTAACCTTGGTTAATCATAATTACGCATGAATTCATGAATGTAATACATTATTATGAGGCCCTGTAACTCGCATACTCCGAAAACACCTAATCTGCTTGATGTTCAAGATATAAAAAAATCGTGTCGAATATCATTCCATATCAAACTCAAGTAGGTGTCTATATGTTTTTACTTGTATATCTTGGTCAACGTTTATATATACAAATAATGCAATAATATAAATAACAATCAAAAGTAAAAATAATATTTTTATCACGCAGCAGGCTTCTTATAATAACAATTATAGTTCACGACCAATCCTATACCACGTTTGATCATGAATATAGTTCACGATCAATCCTATATCACGTTTGATCATGAATATAGTTCACGATCAATCCTATACACCGTTTGATCATGAATGTAGTTCACGATCAATCCTATATCACGTTTGATCATGAATATAGTTCACGATCAGTCCTATACTACGTTTGATCATGAATGTAGTTCACGATCAATCCTATATCACGTTTTATCATGAATGTAGTTCACGATCAATCCTATATCACATTTGATCATGAACATAGTTCACGGTCAATCCTATACCACGTTTGATCATGAATGTAGTTCACGATCAATCCTATATCACGTTTGATCATGAATGTAGTTCACGATTCATCCTATACCACGTTTGATCATGAATGTAGTTCACGGTCAATCCTATATCACGTTTGATCATGAATATAGTTCACGATCAATCCTATACCACGTTTGATCATGAATATAGTTCACGATCAATCCTATATCACGTTTTATCATGAATATAGTTCACGATCAATCCTATACCAGGTTTGATCATGAATGTGATTCACGATCAATCCTATACCATGTTTGATCATGAATGTAGTTCACGATCAATCCTATACCACGTTTGATCATGAATGTAGTTCACTAAGGTGCACGTCAAGGTTAATTGATGGTTGAGTCTTTGAAGAGCTTTTGTAAGTTACAAAACTAAGATGATTTTAGTTTGGGTTTTAGTTGCCAATAAATTAGTAATTACAATCACATTGAAAAAATCAAAACCTGTAATGAACTTAAACTTCTAAAAATAAAGTAATAACATTTTTATCTTCATTGAATGTAGAGAACGCTGCAGCGAGAACCAAATGAGAAAATTAAAACAATTTCATAAAACCCATTTTTCTTAAAAGTTGAATTGTATCTATTTTCGTATAGGCAATGTTCAGCTTGCACAACTGCGTCTTGTGAAGTGATTATTAAATTAAACAGATTCATTTCACAATATTCCATGGGAGTAATATATCAAGCGCCCGTCTCGTGTAAGCAACAAACATCAAAGGCAAATCCAAAAAGCAGGAATTTGCTAAATCTAAACAACATGGAAAGAAGCCAAAAACGTTATTGCTGTAATTGTCCCAGTTACTTGAACTGACAAACGTTGTTAAACGCGAAACTAATACAGATTCATCCGCCAGGCGTTTTCTACTGGTATATTATGACAATCTGCCAGTGTTGATTAGCGAAACAACAACGCAAGTTGCATCTGAAACCAGGGTAGGGGGAGGGCAATGTAGGGAAGGAGCAGAAAGAAGAAGGGGGGGGGGGGGGGAGGTTGGGGGAAATGGTTTTATACATGTATGTTGTCCAAATTCTATTTAAAAAAATACGATTTTAATATTGTTTTTAATGATAATATCATGTTCTCATATAATGAATAAGAAAAATCGATTGTGCTTCAAATCTACTGATATTTCGCTCAATGAAACGTACGTTTTCGATTGTATTATAGTAGAAAACTTAACAATTTCAGTATTCGTGTGATATTCAGCAATGGATTTGATAAGTGAACCTGGACAAATAAATTAAGCTTTTATTTTTATTTTTATACGATGTATTAAATCAGATTGAATGTGTTTAACAAACTAAAAATGATATCTGGACGGACATGGTTTTGGTATATCCATCAAATAAAAAATTGCCAGAACAACTGGCAGTTTATCACAGTTATAAAGTTTGCATTTTCATGACCAGTTTGAACTGCCAACGCTATGTATAACGTGCGCAAGTCATTGTCAATGGCTTACTTCACTTAGCAGTTTTGCGCAAAAAAAATGTAATTGAGTGCAACGTTCACATCGGTGGGGATAAGCTCCATAGATATCAACCTCAGCTGCAGTAACCTAAAGAGCGCAAAGCAGCAAGACTAATATTAGCAAGTGATAGAGGCAAGCGCAACTTCTGACTTGCGGCAAAATTTAGATTTACAAGAAAGTAGTTCGGTGCAAAGTTTGGTGGACCAAAGTAGGTCTTGAGATGTCGTTACGTCAGAGATCAAAATCAATGTGTAACATGTTGAATATTGTGGCTGTAGCAGCTAACGAGTAAGTTCCTACATCCTTACCTTTAATATTCATAAGAAATCAATATAGTACACGTTTAGCATATTGATTATCCTTCATTTGGTTTTGAAAAACAACGTAGTGTAATATTCGGCGTTACCTTTCTTACAGTATGTTTCTGTGTGTTTGTTATCGCAGCGTCTGTTTTTCTTGTTTGTTTAGAGGGTTAAATATATCGTTACTCAACTTGATTAGGGGATGAAGGTGACTCTATAAAACTGGAAACACAATGCGTCCATTTTTGCGTGTGAACACCTTCAAATCATTCGAGTTAGGGTAACGTTGGCTTATAAACTCCAATTCTGCCTTGGTAATAATGTCGCTTGTGTTATTAGATCAGTCAATCCGAAGGCAATTGTTACTGGAGTAGTCAATTTGTTAAATTTATCATAACATTTCCAGAGCATCGTATTTCAATTTATAAGATCTCTGTGTATAGGTATGCGTATGCAACATCGTGATCTAATGTGATCTTTCTTTCAAGAATGAACACTTTATCAAACAAAGGTAGTCAACATCGAAAAAGGGTAAAAAAGAGTATCAAAATATACCCGAAATTAGTATTCACATACAAATAACATTTGTCAATATTGTTTTACAACCAGTTTAAATTACGACCCATTTTCTAGTTTTCGGCAAATACGAATGCTGTGTTTACATAAGAACCTACTTTCCCATGTCACTTTCAAGAATGCTGATACAGCTATAGTACCACTTTCCATGAATTACGAGGAAAGCTAACTTAGAGAGATGAAGCACTCAATGAGAAAGTTTGGAAAGACTAGAAAACAAGTAGAATTTGAAGTGGCAACAGTATCCGTCTCTCTTATCATGTTCAGCAATGGTGATATGTTTTCTTGAAGTGGTACTCTCCACAACAAGGACCTGGTTTTGTGTTAGAATAAATTACAAGACAAATGTTTATGAGTCAACGTCCTTTGCACGTGTGAGGAAGCATTAGATAGATTGTTTTTGTTTACTTATATAAGAATAACTTCTAAAAGGAACCATCCGTACCAAAATAGATTTAAAATAATCAAAAGGTAAATAACTTTTCGTTCATAGACCAATTTCAGCTGAGATATCAAATTATTTAAACTTAAAATAATGGATTATTCAAATCACATATTTAAGATACTGGAACCCATTTTCAAAGTCTGTCAAAATCATTAAAACTATTGCATTGTCTTTCCCCAAAACAGTTGACCAATTTCCTCCAACATCTGAAGGGGAAAGACTACCTGTTCTTTGACGGACAACCATGACAGGCCTGGTCACGTAATTATGATAAATGTCCGTTGTTAAATAATTACACGATTAAACCACTGCCCTCACTCGAGTGCAGTCAATACCAAGAAACAGAGTGGAAAATGTGTTAGTTTCCCCACAACTACCCAGCACTAATGTTTTTTTCGCCCCCAAAGATCAGCAGATGGGAGACTATTCCTCAGGGGCAAGGGACACTGATAGAATAATCGCTATGGTCTTGCTCCAAGAACCCCAGTCATTGATCAAGTGAAATAAAATTAAACATTTGGCTTGGTATTCAAAGCGAGGACAGGTAAAGGAGGAAGGGGATTCATTTCAAGGAGTTGAGGGGGCCTTGAGGATGATACATATGTTGATATTCAAATGTAATATGCACTACTGTAGATTACCTTTAAGCAGTTGAAAAATAAAAGATGGAAGCAGAGAATTGGTAAACAATTTGGTACATTGTACGTGTGGTTGGGTGGAGAGAGCGTTGACTGAGTGGAAGAGGTTGAGGCGTTTTGTGATGAATTGGACCGAAAGGAAGAGGTTGGGATGTGATGAGAAGATGTGGACTGACTGGGAGAGGTTGGGATGTGATGAGACGATGTGGTCTGGAATGAGTATAAGAGGGTGGGATGTGATGAGAAGATGTGGACTGACTGGGAGAGGTTGGGATGTGATGAGACGATGTGGTCTGGAATGAGTTGAAGAGGTTGGGACGTGATGAGACGATGTGGATGGAGTGGAAGAGGTTGGGACGTGATGAGATGGTCTGGATTGAGTGGAAGAGGTTGGGTCGTGATGAGACGATGTGGATTGAGTTGAAGAGGTTGGGACGTGATGAGACGATGTGGATTGAGTGGAAGAGGTTGGGACGTGATGAGACGATGTGGATTGAGTGGAAGAGGTTGGGACGTGATGAGACGATGTGGATGAGTGGAAGAGGTTGGGACGTGATGAGACGATGTGGATTGAGTGGAAGAGGATGGGACGTGATGAGACGATGTGGATGGAGTGGAAGAGGTTGGGACGTGATGAGACGATGTGGATTGAGTGGAAGAAATTTGGATGTGATGCGACGATGTGGATTGAGTGGAAGAAGTTGGGACGTGATACGACGATGTGGATTGTGTGGAAGAAGTTGGGACGTGATAAAACGATGTAGATTGAGTGGAAGAGGTTGGGACGTGATGAAACGATGTGGATTGAGTGGAAGAGGTTGGGACGTGATGAAACGATGTGGATTGAGTGGAAGAGGTTGGGACGTGATGAGATGGTCTGGTTTGAGTGGAAGAGATTGGGTCGTGATGCAACGATGTGGATGGAGTGGAAGAGGTTGGGACGTGATGCAACGATGTGGATTGAGTGGAAGAGGTTGGGACGTGATGAGATGGTCTGGATTGAGTGGAAGAGGTTGGGACGTGATGAGACGATGTGGATTGAGTGGAAGAGGATGGGACGTGATGAGACGATGTGGATGGAGTGGAAGAGGTTGGGACGTGATGAGATGGTCTGGATTGAGTGGAAGAGGTTGGTTCGTGATGAGACGATGTGGATTGAGTGGAAGAGGTTGGGACGTGATGAGACGATATGGATGAGTGGAAGAGGTTGGGACGTGATGAGACGATGTGGATTGAGTGGAAGAGGATGGGACGTGATGAGACGATGTGGATGGAGTGGAAGAGGTTGGGACGTGATGAGACGATGTGGATTGAGTGGAAGAAATTTGGATGTGATGCGACGATGTGGATTGAGTGGAAGAAGTTGGGACGTGATACGACGATGTGGATTGTGTGGAAGAAGTTGGGACGTGATAAAACGATGTAGATTGAGTGGAAGAGGTTGGGACGTGATGAAACGATGTGGATTGAGTGGAAGAGGTTGGGACGTGATGAAACGATGTGGATTGAGTGGAAGAGGTTGGGACGTGATGAGATGGTCTGGTTTGAGTGGAAGAGATTGGGTCGTGATGCAACGATGTGGATGGAGTGGAAGAGGTTGGGACGTGATGCAACGATGTGGATTGAGTGGAAGAGGTTGGGACGTGATGAGATGGTCTGGATTGAGTGGAAGAGGTTGGGACGTGATGAGACGATGTGGATTGAGTGGAAGAGGATGGGACGTGATGAGACGATGTGGATGGAATGGAAGAGGTTGGGACGTGATGAGATGGTCTGGATTGAGTGGAAGAGGTTGGGTCGTGATGAGACGATGTGGATGGAGTGTAAGAGGTTGGGACGTGATGCGACGATGTAGAATGAGTGGAAGAGGAAAGGACGTGATGAGACGATGTGGATGGAGTGGAAAAGGTTGGGACATGGTGAGATGGTCTGGATTGAGTGGAAGAGGTTGGGTCGTGATGCGACGATGTGGATGGAGTGGAAGAGGTTGGGACGTGATGAGACGATGTGGATGGAGTGGAAGAGATTTGGACGTAATGAGACGATGTGGATGGAGTGGAAAAGGTTGGGACATGATGAGATGGTCTGGATTGAGTGGAAGAGGTTGGGTCGTGATGCGACGATGTGGATGGAGTGGAAGAGGTTGGGACGTGATGAGACGATGTGGATGGAGTGGAAGAGATTTGGACGTAATGAGACGATGTGGATGGAGTGGAAGAGGTTGGGACGTGATGAGACGATGTGGATGGAGTGGAAGAGGTTGGGACGTGATGAGACGATGTAGAATGAGTGAAAGAGGTTGGGAAGTGATGAGACGATGTGGATTGAGTTGAAGAGGTTGGGACGTGATGAGATGGTCTGGATTGAGTGGAAGAGATTGGGACGTGATGCGACGATGTGGATTGAGTGGAAGAGATTTGGACGTGATGAGACGATATGGATTGAGTGGAAGAGGTTGGGACGTGATGAGACGATGTAGAATGAGTGGATGAGGCTGAGACTTGATGAGAGACACTGTTGATGAAAATATGCTGGTGTAAATCCTCTTGGTTTGATGATAGACTTTGTAGTCGTTGGAATGAACCAAGCTGAAACGATTTTAAGAAGTTGTTGGAATAACTTATGTTCGTTGTGTAACCAGCAGATTCACTGAAACAATCGGCAAATATTTGATGGATGGCGACTTGGGGAGTTTCACAACCTTGCCGGGTGGTTGATTTTGAGGAAGTTGGTTGAGTTGAAGGAAAGAGAGAAAGTGAAGAGGGGGAGACTGGATGGAAGGGGGGAGTGACGGACGGGAGATGTGAGGACACGTAGTCGCCGTAAGAAGTCAAAGCAAACTTCCCATTTATCAGACTTTGTCAAGGCGACGCGTCCGAGTACAAGATGGATGGGGCTGCAAGCCTTAAGGGACTTGGGGCATGAACTTTCACCAGCCGCCAAGCTTTTCTTGAGAGTCGGGAAAAATTCGAGAAAATGAAAAATCAAATTCGTTCTTGATTACTTTCTTTTCCATTGTGCTGGGGAGAAGATTGTCGCCGTTAGAACAAAATTGCTCTCGAGTCGCGATCTGTTGTTACCACCAAGAAACAGAAGTGTCCCTAATTGGTAACAATTTATGGATCCGTTGAAAACGAATCTGTATTGGAAGAGGTAGGGAGTCGTACCGTACAAGATTGAGATCCAAGTTTTCTCAGATATTAAAACGATCTTTGGTTTCTGTGTCTTTTTCGTGTAATATAATTAATTTTTTAGTTCAAAAAGGATTTTGTGATCGTCATTGGTAAATACGTTTACTATATATTTTTGAACTTGGTATGAACTTGGTTGAATGGTATTGAGGATCTCTGGAATCCCAATCGAGAAATTTTGAGAAATATTTCGATACTCTTATAGGTAGGAAGTGTCCGAGAAGAGTGGTTGAGAAAACACGTGTTTCCGACCTGAACAAGGTCTTTAAACTTTGTGTACAAATATGAAGATGTAAATACCCAACTTTAGATAGTGTCTGTTTAATAGATATATGTTGAACTGTATGCATACACAGTTGCATACACATATGTAAACCTAGGTGTGTCGGATATATTTCTAATGATACAATATTCAGATATTTAAATGCTGAACTGTATGCATACACATTTCAACACATATTTAACGTAGGTATGTCAGATACATTTCTAATCATACGAATAGTCATATATTTCAATGATGAACTGTTTACATACGAAATGAACACACATTTTTAAACCTAGGTATGTCGGATATATTTCTAATGAAACAATATTCAAATATTTGAATGATGACCAGTATACATACACATTAGAACACAGATATTTAAACCTAGATTTATTTCTAATGGTAACAGTATTCAGATGTTTCAAGGAAACATATAGAGCCAGAATTTAACATCAGCAATCGGTTGGAGACTAGTGAAAGTTACAAAGATTAATAAAACTTGAATATCTAACAAACTAGAGTTACTTATTTCGCCGGAGTAAAAGGTAAAATCCCCAGCCCTGCAGGTAATCTCACGTTTTCGGTTAATGTGTGCCTCTAATATTCAGGCAATGGTGACATATAATATCAAATCTGATTCACTTTTCAAGTCTTTGAAGTGCATTTAGAAGTGGCATAAATAAAAACATTTAGATTTTCTGGATAACAACTTCTTTATTATGATTAGCACGTTTTTGACTATATTATTACCCTAGGAATGAGTACGCTTATACTCACACACATCGTGAGTTTCACTTAAAAGGTTTTAACGCTCCAATACATTTCGATGTGATGTTCTTACACCTAATCACACGATCGTTACCATTTTGGGTAATGTTCATTTAAAGAAGCGGACATATGTTAAGGTCATTTATTTATGATAACGTATCACAGTTTTACTAATACCCTTAACATACTTATTTTCATTTTTCTACCAGTCATATTCAACATATTCTTATTATTATCAGCCATCGTAGTATATCTATATTTAAGAGTAATGATGCAATTATTGAGAATTAGATATCCCACATAGGATAAAATAAATACCCTAATCTTGAAAACGTTTATTACATGGATTACTTAACATTATCATCTTCACTATGATAGACATTATCAAATCATAATAATCAGGGACTCATGAATTTCAAAACACCCC
The DNA here is from genome assembly GCA_921293015.1 of Phorcus lineatus. Taxonomy (NCBI): domain Eukaryota; kingdom Metazoa; phylum Mollusca; class Gastropoda; order Trochida; family Trochidae; genus Phorcus; species Phorcus lineatus. The sequence goes on along the minus strand of OV121091.1, from coordinate 21,781,586 downwards.
TAAAGTAAATTATTTAGCCTGGGTGTAAATAACCCTCCTTGATACGTATCATTGATTTACGAGCAGGTAACAATGAAGTCAGGTCACGGACAAAGTCCAGTAACATTACAAACAGTTACCCCCATAATCCCACCCACGTGCGAAGGGGAGGCGTAGACCCCCCTTGGAAAATTTGGGGGTCTGGTTGGTGAGCCCTGAGAGAACGAACACCCTGGATAGTACTTGAAGCACGACCATAAATTTCAACTGTCCCAAGTCCATCACAATACTTTTGGTTTTATTTCCCGTCGAAACTCAGACGGTCCCACAAGGGTATTCTCTAAATTATTGCCCCCTTGACAAGAAGCCCTTATTCAATGGAGAGAGCCTAGTAAGGCTTGTCAGAGCTTCATTCAAAACCAAGAGCGCCGAAGTGATATATGCCTTTAAGTATTCAACACATCCTCCGATTCAGGCCGCATCGCGGGGAGCCAAAAGGGATAGGGGGACAAACCCCAAAAGTTGCATAAAGGTTGTCAAGTGTGACAAATATCCTCCTCTCAAAGCGAATCTTCAAAGCGGGGGAGCGAAAAAGAGATCGTGGTCTGCAGCCTTGGGATTTTACATTGACCAACGACTTGTTCTTCTGTCCGAGGCGTGTCAACATGTGACTTCAAAATTGACAAAAAATGAAACCATTTGTAAGTCAATTTGCCGGAACCTGAGGTCTAAGAGGCTTAATGGGGTGAATCGACTCTAGCAGGGGCACATGGAATTCTATAGCAAACGCAAGGGGATGCTTTGTAAGACTTAACGTGTTTTAGTCATTTCTAGGCGAGAATGCGCTGGGTAGACATGTTTACAGTACAAATCCTGTTAACTGTGAAAATAGGACCTTTAGAAATATTAAGAGTCATTGTGCCCGACCTCTTTGATACAGGAGACCATAGAGCACTCGGCTATTGGGCCGATCCATCAGAAGGCCAGTAATATAAAGACCAACCTTCCCTAAATACCACTGAATACTAACTTCAAAGAACCTTGGCACTGTCTGTAAGAATAGGATTATGCGAGGGCTAGAGTCAAAGACGGAATCAAACGGTAATTTCAAATTTTTGGATTATAAATTCCTCCTACCAAGGCCATTTTATGTGTAATATCATCAGGAACATAATTGAAGATTAGTTTATAATTGAGATACCTAACTACGCTTTGTCCATTTATTACAAAACAGAATCTAGTACTTGAGGAATGTAAATCTGTACACGTCGTGACGAAATGGTTTTCTTTAACGCTCGTGCGACGACAAGGATCACCCATCTCTCGGCTTCTGTTCAGTAAGATCACGATCTATTAGCATCATCTTACATCATTTTTCATGGAGACCTTTGACCTTCAGTCAGTTGTATCGCAGATAACACATATCACAGACCGAATTGAATCTGAGGAGATCTTTTTTCAAAGCTAGACATATAATTACCACTCTTACTATACAGGCCATAAATCATTAACTATGGAAATTAATCGTGATCACAACAGAAATAAATCACAATCAAATAACTATAAAATGCCATGTTATTTTTTTACAGATTTTCGTTCAACTTCAAGAGTATATGTGTTCCTAACCTCTATTAAACTATTAAAGAAAATTCATTTGCATCAAAGAAAGACACAATTAATCAAAGACATAGACAAGGAATCCCACTCCATTTTAGGGTTAATGTATTTAGATGTATATCAGGTGACCGTGTAATATAAAACCACAGAAAAATGTCATGTTCGCATTTTTATGTAGGTAGCTTTAAGACTTGATTTCAACTCTTGTTAAAATTATCTATTCAATATAAAACACAATAGATTAGCATAGGAATATTTCACAAACATTATTACTTTAAAAAATGCGTATCCCGTTCTTTATTGTTTTGAATTTATTTGTTTAAAAATCGGGAACATTTTATTTCTTTTGGGCTAACCATTTAAATGTTTTTACGATTAATTTGACCAACGGCTTTACATGTTATTCATAGACAGGTTACAATCTACAATAACATTACAAGACTATATTTGTACAATAATTACACTGTAAACTTTAACAGCTCTGTTTAATGTCGATAAATCAGGGAAAAAATAAAAATAAAAAGTGAATAATGATGTTTCGGAAAATATTTATGCTTGTAAGAAAGTTGATCTTGATATCGCCTTGAAAAATTTTGCGATGATTTTAATGTAAATGATAATCCAAAATATGAAAGCATCAAGTTTATTAGTTTCGAAATTTTAAATGGGGATAAAGTCTTAATTAACAGCAATTGGAGTAATGTTAAAGGAAATTTCTGGCTTTTTTCAAAAGAATAGGATGAAGTAACGAATTTCGGTAGTTTTGTGTTGATATTACTTAAAATACCTTCCTCAAAATCGAATAAGCATAGCGTGAATAATTTTGCATGGTCTCATTTTCATTAATTTTATAAAAAAACGCTAAATGTTTAATAAACGCTTCATTTTCTGAAACCATTACTCCAAGTAGAAATCACAAACTTACCATTTGTTAGAATGTTTCAGATTTATTTACAAAACGACAATTTCTACTTTCAAAACAGAGAAAGTGTCGCGACGTATATCTGATCGTATAGCCAAGCTTTCACATTTTATAGAATATTTTCACAGGAAATGAAGAGATAAATATATTTCCATATGGAAGAAACAGCGATGGCTCGATGTGTCCCTTACAAATCCCCGGGAAACATCCGCTGTAAGGAAACATAATCCAAAAGGACACGTGGCCTGCAAAATTCCTCTACAGAGGAAAATTCGCGGGGTAACGGTCAACACAAAATCCACCAAATTCAGTCCAGAAATCTGAATATCCCGTTCTCTTTCGTTCGAAACATTTCAACCCGTCTCTCTCCCGCCTCAAACTAAACTACCAACAAACTCCTCTCCTCAGATCCTTATAAATCGTTCATTTGGACATATCTGAACGGAGGGGAAATTTACAGCCTCCCAAATCTCCCTTCTCTCTAGAATGACCTTTAAACTGCAATAATCATCTACTAAAATCCCCTTATCTTGGCAAAAGTGTAATCAAAACAATGCCGAGAGTCATAAAATCATTTCCCATGACCGCCTCCTCAGCGCCCGGTGAGTAAATGGCGCGATTAGAATTATTATCAATCATTCTCCTACACAGTTTAAAGCAGACACAGCGAATGAAAAGTATGTTACCTTTTTAATGCAAGATGGATCGAGCCAGTCCCAGACGATACAACATCAGTTACAGAACACAAAAGCTGAATCTTCGCTTGTTGTTTTCACACTTATTGGTGTAACCTGTCGGCTCTCTTGCCAACTTCTCCCAGCTATGAAAGTCAGCCTGCCGATATATCGAATTTTGCCTGGGCTTAAAGCGTTCACGTATGAACATATTTCAACATAGGAACTGAACCATATTGAGCGCGTCTGTCACTTTAAAAATGTTTTTGTAGAGATAAAATATGTTTTTACTGTACCTCATGTAACTTAAAATTTCATTTTTTAAAAATATCAGCATGTTTATAACTGAAACGATAAAGGATGTCCGTTTTTTTAACACTATATTTTTTATATGATAAACTTCTAATATTGTTAACCTTCGCATGATTTAATCATGTGGGGTTTGAATACTTCGTCAAAGTCGACATAGGATAGAAATTATTACAAAGACTACTTTATTATATACATTATATTGTGTATTCAAAGATATGATATATTATAAAAAGTATTTAACCATTGCAACATACATACTTTGAAAACTTTAACTATATATCTACATATTTGGAACATTGAAGTTTACCTTATGCCTTTTTAATCATATTTTGATTATGATAAATCCAATTCGCATTATTCTTAGTACAAGGGCATGAAATGATAAGCGGTTGCTTACATTTGAGAATCGAAATCATCTGATATTAATCACAGCGTCAGATGATATGTATAGGGATGCAACGGCCTTTCTATCGTTCTCTAAAAAAACCTTTTATATCAAGAATACAATTGCAGTATATCATGACGTCGTCTAAATTAAAATTTATCACCCTGTATACCACAGAGTATAAGCTCAATGAAGTTCAAGGTTATACTATAAGTTCAATAAATATATAATTAAGACTATAATGATTAACCAACCGAATGTCCAACACAAACACAAGTTTTCGTTAATTATTATTTTTTATTGCGACGAAGGAGATAATTATAACCTTAAAAGATTACAAATATACATACGATATATTATGCTTTTTACATCTAAATTGACTATTTATTTTTCATTGTGGTATTATCAATAGTTTAAATCACATATTAAACTATTTACTCCAATGTCTATATAACGAGGAAGCACAAAATCACAATAGTATATCGTTTATTTTATGAATATTACGAAATGAAACGATATATTTTCAATCGTAAGTACCCCCATAAGACAAGCAAGGAAAGTAATGCCTTTCAAAACGATCGAGTCGTAATATGCATTCTAAAATGTTTAACCTTCGTTGAAATGTTAAACAAGTTCTAGTTTAACATTAAAGCACATAAATACATGAAATACATAGGCTTGTTAAATTCTCCAGTGTTTATAAAAGTCACACAGAGATATGTAAACTACTCAGTCAGCATAAAGCTTACATCGCTTAACTTGTTTTTGTATAATTCATTGTCAACGAGTCGCTTCGCTGTAAAATAAAAATGTGAAAAACAGGCACAAATAACTGTTAAAGTATGTTGAATATGATCTATGATATAAAGAGGAAAGTAATTCCCCAGTTTAACAAACATTGAACAATTCTCTCCCACAGGAGACATACATTGGAAAGTGGGTTTTTTATTTTAACAGAAGTTTTCGTGATTTTCCGCATTCTTGCAAAAGGCCCACGCGTGGCGAAACATACCGGACCATGGGCATGTAATGATATAAACAAATGTGTATTGTCGAGCAAAGAAAATAGAAAGAAGAAAAAAGGAAATGGAGAAAAGGTGTAAAGTGTCAAAAATGACAGCTACATTGAGAATACCGGTTGTTTTTCCTTTTAACTTTTTGAGAAAAATGGATCTACTTTCAAGGGGCTTGATACTTTTCAAAAAGACGCGTGTTCATATCATTTGTGAGCTACAAGTGAAGTGACAGGTCTTTCAAATGTTTAACTTTCCTTTTGTCAAAACGTGCTAGTTGTTGTTGTAATACCCAACTGCGTGCGGGAATAAGAAAAGAAGAATTGACGAAACTGATGTTGTAGAGAACTAAAAGAAAGTACGAAAAACAAATAATCAGATAAATGATATAGATACATAACAAGACAGAACAAATATACACATGACAATAACTATTCATTTAGTTGACAAATTCTTTGAAAATAAACAACGCAAACCAAAAACATTAACAAAACTGGGGAAAAATTTAACAGGAGTTTTTATGTATAAACTTTTTAAGCATACCTACTTCACACGCGCTCGCGTGTTTCAATCAATATTGTATAACTCTGACACTACTGTGTCAAATGGAAAGACATCATTGTAAAGTGAACTAATATTAACTAGCTTATATGAAGCTGTGTAAGAAATAGTTCTTACATACAATAAATATTTCGATCGTAAATCTGAACGTTCAGACAAAAAGGGAATTTCGTTATTTTTTCTTTAACGTTCAGATGTATTATGGCATTGGTTTTAATGTTGACATATTTTGCACCTCTGCCATTCGACCATCAAGGAAATAGAAAAATGTTCATTGGTTGACACTATCACGTGATCTAAGACGGTATTCGTTCACAATACAAGTTGAGCAGGTGTACCATGACTCAAAATCCCAGTTCGCAATAGCGAAATCTGACTTTTAAGATAAGCGGATAAGATGTGTGATCTGAATGTACCCAGGCATTGTTGCATCACAGTTCAGCGATTGTGTCAAAAGAAACAAATACCAGAAATTTTGACACGAACAGTATTTTTGTGTTCTGTGTTTTGATTGGCTGGATTCCTATCTCCGCGATATCGGTGACTCTCGAGTCAACTAATTTCGACCCCGAGATCTCAAGTGGGTTTGGTCCGTTTCTGGAGCATTTGTCTTCGCTCTCTTGTGTTTCGCCTTTGACCGCTAAGTAGCAAAATCCGGACGAAGATTTACCACCCTTGAATCAATCAGCCTTGTACTGAGCGCGTGCTGTGACGTAACAAAACCGCATTGGCCGACTGGTTGTTGATTCCAAAGAGAGATTTATAACCAACCAATCAATCACGTTCTTTGTAGCACGTGCTGTGACGTAATTCAAGATGGCCCGCCAAAAGCGCGCCAAGGTTGAAGATAGATATCGCTGTAGTCATTTATAACTTATAAGATCAAAATGTTAATTTGCTTTGAAATTAGGACTACGTTGATAGCAAGTTTTGGAAACATATTTCGTGTCTGTTTAGTCTGACATTGACAAATAGAGCTCATTTGGAAACTGGGATAATTTATTTGAACATTGTTCAATTCACTTCTTGTCTCTTTTTGTGTATTGTGGGAAACCTTTGTGGCGATTTAGCAAATATGGACAACATTTCTCATGTTTACAACATAAATGGTACTGAGATTCAAATAAATTTAACTGAATTTCAAAACAGAAATTATACTCTGTGTTTTAGGCGAACCATTGATTTATTCCAAATATATTATCCGTTATACTGCCAGTAAAATGGAAAATGCAAAATTAAAAATAGATGTATCATATTTCTATTCATTTATAGTGTCTTGAAATGCTTTGTTGAGTCCAATAACATGTCAATGTACCAATAGGTCTTATGCCGCTACATATAAAGGACAACATAAGTTGATTATGAATATTGTCATTTTCGTTATTGTTTTTTTATAAAAATTGTCTAAATAGGTCCTTGTTTAGAATTCTAAAATTTCATATATCGTTAACGATCAAACCCCAGTATATACACAATGTTTTATTCAATAAACAAACTTTGAATAACATTTTGAGATTCCGAAATTTTGACATTTTTGGGTTACATTTACTTATAAAACTTCATTCAACGCTTTAACATTGTATTGCTTGTAACGACAGTCTGATAATTCATTTTTAAAGTCTATTATTTTTTTCTTATCAAATATTAGAATAAAACCAAAAAAACTATTCCATGGTTATGTAACATGATTTTTTATATAACTATTGATGAAGACATAAACACTTACTTTATATCAATATTTAGGAATTAAAATGACTTAAACACTTCTGCATTGCTCGGGAACATCGTGCGCGCGTAAGGAATCAGAAAAAATCTGTGAAAATAAGTCCATTAAAGCTTAGACAGATTACAGAGTGATTCAAATTTTAACTTTTATTTCCCCATTCCATTCATATCAATATTTAAAGAATAAAACACATCGATTTTATTCGCAAAGGCAACGGTCACGAAATTTTACGTTCAATGATAAAATAAAAAACCGCAAAACAAACACATAATTCACAAATGTTCTCTGAAAATCCGTTATTATTACAAAAATTGCAGCAGCGCTATTACGATGTCACTTAGGTCGACATAAAAATAATTTATAGCTATTCTGGTCTGTGAATCCCTAGAGAGGCGAAGAAAATATTGGATTTTTGGCATGTCGCTATTTGCGGAGCAGAACTGATATTATTTGGCAGATAAAATCTAAAATTGTACTAAGTAGCTCATAAGAGTCTCAAGAAGTATGACAGAGACTATTTGTGTAAAAATAGTGCAAATTGGTGCAATCATTTACCCTGTTGGTCTATTTCTGTATATGACACATTACGTGTTTCGAGACACAAAAGCATCACCACTATCCCTTGTAAGGTTTTAACGATGATGAAATTCAATCATATGTATCATTTCCGTAGAGCTGCAGTAGAAGTTAAACACGGAAGCCGTAGCGTTAAAGGGGAAGTGGCTTACTCACTACAATAACAGGTTACATAACGGAATTTGCAATTCAGCAAAACAAACCTAATTAATCACCAATTAACCTGTAATGTTCAAAAGGCAATAAACGTTACATTAGGTTTTATGGCGGCATATCTACCAAATTTAACGAAATTGTTGCATTTAACGCGAAATCTCATATTTTTTAAAATTGCTGATCACTATACATATTGTTCGTTTGATTTCTGTTCAACGGGTATTTTCTTGAAACATCTTTGGGATAATTTTTCATGTTCAAACTCCAATATGTATCATATATTGTGTACATATTTAAAACACAGCTCGTATTGTTGTCACATTACTAAATGGCCAAATATTTGACAAGAGTATTGCGACCATTCACCTTGTCATCTTCCCCCGCAAGGCTTGAATCTGCACTAACCTCTATCACTGGCTAATTTAAACCTTGCTGCCTACCAGTCAAAATTCGTGTTTTGAATGCAGCGCCCACTTCGGTGAAAAGTTACAATTCTCTTATAAATTGTCATTGGACTATTGCGATTAGTCGCTGAAACCTTGGTAAAAAGCACAGAAGAGTACGGGAAATGCGACAAGGCCTATCTTAGCAAGTCATTGGAGCTGGCATAAGAGTAGGCCATGCAGTTGAAGATGTCACTTTGTATGCCAACCACGATTAGTGAATTGTTAAGACATTCATGGGCGCTATGGGAGAATGAAAAACCTTTGAATTGCAAAACAATACACATCTGTCTAATGATAACTTGTGTAATGGGTTGATATGCTAACAATTTAGCCTTGTTATCGTTCTTTATATATACACAGTATGTGAAATACGTATTTACTTTATGGTTTATATCGGTATGTTTAAAACATGGGATCTACCAGTTGGTAGAAACATGTTTACACGGTATAATAACACCACCCAGGTACAATGCTACGCTTGAATTACATAAGGAATATCGACTGAGTGCAAAATACTACAAGTACTGAGTGCTTTGAATACACAAAGAGTGAGTAGAAAACATATACATAGTTACATGGACAATATAAAAAAAAATATTATTACTTTTTAAAAAACAACATTTGTATGAATTCTTTGTATATACGAGATGGGACATTGCAACACATTGGTCCTGATAAACATTTTTGTTTACGTTTTGACACTCGGGAGGCATTATTTAATAAAGTACTTGTTAGATATCTGTATAGGAATCTAAACATTGAGATATTTTGTAATTCTCTCAAAATAGATAGAAAATATTTTATGCGGTGACATCATTGATCACAAACCTGATGAACTCATTACAAACCCTAATTATTTCTCAATTTGGAGATTGATTTTGACTCAGATCTTGAATTAAAGTTGACCTCATAGATGTCATAGTGTAGTTGGTCTTGCCCATGTGCTGGTGTTCCCTGAGTAAGCTATTCTGGAATTCTCAAAATTATCATATCTTCATAATTGGTTAAATAATTCGATATTAAGAAATCCCCGATACATTCTTTATATTAATTCTGGAATTCTCAAAATTATCATGTCTCCATAATTGTTTAAATTATTTGATATCAAGAAATCACAGAATTAGTCTCGTTGTTCATTGTTCAACACAATTTGTAAAGAATAATATGAGCTTCTAATAAACATATTTTAATTCATGAACATATATCTACATCGGTAAAAAAAACTGCCAGTCTATTTATGAATATCCATGTGTCGAACCTATCTGTGCAATTTGTCGAGCTTCTTTACACCAAAATCGGAACTGAGACTCATGGAACCCTCATTTATACAAACTATCATTTAAAGAAAAGGGGGAAAATAAACTTTTGTAAATAAATTGATACTTTATTTCAAGATTACCTGTTTTAATGAATAATAATTTGTCACTCGTAATGAACCAAAGAAACTACTTTTTATAGAGCAATCACATTTGATTCAGATGTGTGGTAAAAACATTTTGATTATGTAATTAAATCACTTATGATTCATTTTCAAATGCAATAGCGGATATATCTTTATGAAATACCTTTACACTTGTATGTTAAACAAATTTGTTGTTTAATTCAGAATGTTTTTATTTTTAAGTTATTTTTAAATGTTGCAATTGATCAGACTTCTGATGTTTTACAGATTACTGCTATAGAACAACAAGTATTAATTAACAGTGAAATAAAGAACGAATAGATGTATAAAAAATAGGAAACGTCAACGGTGTATCCTCCAACCGAAATGGGTCAGTTATAACCGACTATTCGAACGAGTATATGTCGATGGAAAAGCTAGTTGAAAAGTTTCAATTGATGATTATTAAGATAATTGTACAAGATACATTCGTACAATGAATTTCAAACCTTGTATTCCTACCATTGTTTTGATCATTTAACTCTTTTAAGTCACATCACAGTGTCTACGCATGTAACGGTTCAAATCCTGAGAAGCGACAATCTTATTAAATGTGAAATATAATATCAACCCACGATCATGGCCAGATTTATTACACGTCTCTTGTTGCGCCAAAGCAGAGCAGTTTAAACTTGTGCAGCGACAAAAGGGTTGCGACGAACATGCAACTTGGATCTTATTTTGAATTGTAAAACAGCGCCCTGTAGTTGGGATTCAATTAATACGGTTCATCCAATGCGGATTTCAAGGCTTCTGAACTGAGGCGAATAATTTATTTCGATTTTCATCACGTTGTTTACCGGTGCCAGGGGACGAGCATAAGCATTGGGGCACTTGCAGTTCAATATAATTGAACTTTAAAAATCTTTGTAGCTATTGTTGGTTATTTCGAAGCAAGTTTGCGACACGCATACGACGGTCGTTGCCTTCGACTTTATGCACGGCGATGATTGTTGAAACAGACAACTCTTGAATATTACGCGTGTTAATTTCAGTCTTTAAATGACATGCAATCGACACTGAAATGAGCAACGTGGGTAAATCAGACTTCTTTTAGAAATGAATTTGAAACGGGTAAAGAAGGTGATCGATATGATTTAAAACTACATTTATCAAAGGCTTATTAAAAATACGATTTCTTTGTTAAAAGTAAAATTTTGTTAAAATTTAATTTGTCTTTTCGGGAAATTTGTTAAGCGCCATCTGAACATGTTACGAGATTGACACGAGAGGTTTTACTTTAACAATGAAATATAGTATGATAAAGATGTCTTTGATGATATTAAGATTTTAATCAGATTTTCCTTTATCCCTTTATAATAAGATTTTTCGGTATAACTAGACTGTGTACAATTATATAGTTCTGTGTGTGAACTGCAATGTCTACCTAAGATATGAAATCAAATGAAATGAAGGCGTTTATTACGTTAAAGAGTTTCTTAATGAAAAGATAATGGTAATATAGTTAAATCGACACTACAACATACACAGCATTCAATAAAAAACAATGCTTATATCATCAAAAGTAAATTAGATGGTGAAAATTTAAAAAACCCGACGTAGTCCAAACATTACAAATTTTGACATTAGACATTAAAATTTTATGTTTCGTAATTATCAATAATATCTTCAATATGATTAACACGCCCCTTTAACACCATCTGTAACAAAACTTATGAAAATCATACGCGAAACAACATGATATTGACGGGCGTTTCAAGCTGTAATTATCACGTCAACGCCGCGACCTTGTTCGACGTTATGAGTGACGTTTGTCGACGTCAGTTCTTTTACAAATTCAAACAAACGTTGAAACTCATACTATACCATTTCCACATTTACGTCAATGTCAAATCCAATAATCCCCTCCCACTTAAAAATCCACCTGGTAAATGGGCGTGGTTCGTGATCAACACAGATACTAGTTATTGCTTGTTGCCAGCTGTTATATAGACAAGGCGTAATTACAACGTGATGCACGGGCCTGGCGCCTATTTCAAGTATGATTGACACATGGTTGACAACTCGCGAGTGACCATGGGAGAGTGCGTGCGAGATGTCCATTCTGCACGTGCAAGGTAGGATGCTATTACGCTACTATTGTTATGACTAAGAGATATTATTCATTATGCGTTAGAGACAGACAATGTTCCATAATTAATTTTAGTTGTCAATTGAAACTGTTAGTGAAACAGCTAACATAAGGCAAGTTGTCCAAGCAATTGATTTATTCAGTAACTGTTACATGTACTTAACAAATGGAGAGATTATGACTATTTGTGGTTTCTTGCAAAAGGTTTCCCAACTTTCCTTTTCATACTTGTCTCCGAAATTATCATATTAACCGTCATATTTTATTTATTATATTTTTCTAAAGTATTGTTGAATCTAAATTAATAAACCATATCCTAAACTATTCTGGAAGAAGCTAATTTTTTGCGAAATTATCAAACTAATAAATGGACAATACATTAATACAAGAAAAGACACTCGTGATAATAAATGCTGAAGTAAAGAAATGAACAGTGACGCATCTTAGGTATACTCTAATGGCCAAAACGCTGGCAATATCGACCACAATCTAAGTGATAGAAATAACATGATTAATGATATTCTTACAATTTTGAATTCCTGCATCAAATTTCTTAATTAATCTTCTTAAGAAGAGCTATTTAAAAATGTTACAATTTACATGTAACTTAATTCAAATTTAAGGCACATCCAATAGGAGAAATTTCCAATGACAACTAAGTTCCCACACTATTAATCGATAAAATGTCTTGAAGGTTAGTGACTGCATTTACAATAAAGGTAATACATATTATATATTCAACCTAAAATGTAAAGGAACACCGCCATAATCGATATCACTCTATCATATGGATCATAATATAAACTATAGAAAACGCCAATCTTTAAGATCGGGGTGGTCTTTAATTTACTTTGTTGAAATTTTTTAAAGGAGTAATGGTTATTTTAATTGTCAAAGTAAGAATATAAAGTATTAAGCTAAATACTGCACACAATCCCTTAACGAACGGCCATACGATTTGAGAATTCCGATATAAGCCTTAAACTAAATCATCATGTGATCTTTGAAGAATGTAAAAACGTCGGGTTTTAATTCCATGATTTAATATTATCGTTGTGCAATTCCTCCCATTAAAAGTACATGTATATATGATTGTGAAAGCGAAATTTACATGCATGGCACGTGTCACATAGTAGACACGACTGAAATGTACACGTCTTTATATATCATTTTTGGCAAGCGCGTACCATGTCGCACATGGATGTGAATGACAACATGTTATATAAATCATATGCGTTATTTGAAATAGACGCATTTATGGCAATATTACTGCCTCATTAGAGAAACTGTTGTTAAAATTATTCCAAGTCTCACCACAACAATTAATTTCTTCTTAACTTAACTTCTTCAAAAACCGACAAACACATAACAAGTCAATATACTACATTTCTTTGAAGGAGAATTTAGAACCGAATATGAAACTTCTCCTAAGGACCAATATACTACATCGATTCATACAAATATTTCACAACGTCGGTACGTTATATACAAAGACTAAAGCACAGATATTTCCTTCTCGCTGTATAAAGTTTTGGAAATCGATCGAAATTGTAATATGGCTAATTATGGTGGAGACTTGAAGTCAATTAATTCCTAGGGCAAATGACAAATCAGATTACTCAATTTTCCTTTTAATCAAACTCATCCATCATTTGGGAAACATCCATTAAGATTTTCCATGAACCGCCGAAATGTTCACTTTTTTGGGACGGATCATGACTTTGGTTTGGTGTCTAAGTTCGGTGTAGCACAATGCATTCGTTGATTGTACAAAATATTTATTGAAAAAAAAAAGAAAAAAAAAGTTAAAAACGAAATTATTAGCTTGCCGCGTTTATCAATAGGATACACTTGCTTCAAAGTTTTTCATGAATTTTAATCAACGTTTTGTATGCATGGATTCAAGTGGTCTATTCTTAAAATGTTAAGTTTGGTCGTTTTCTCTAAATTCATTAATCCTTCTACCATTGTTGGTATTAAATGTGCTATGACGTTATACATTTATGAATTTATTAGCCTTTACGGAAATAAGTGGGCATGTTTCGGTTGTAAATGCAGACATGATGATGTCATGTTGCCAATTTCGTAACTTTTGTTATGAACAAGACGCATCGATGTTGTCTATTGTGGCAAGAACATGCTGCAATTAATTCCTTGAAGCGATTTTATACGCAGAATAATTTGTTAATAAAGATGAACAAAGAAATAAATCAGCGAAATAGAAAAAAATTAGCGGAGGGATCATATTTCATAAAAATGAAATTCTTAAAAGATTTATTGGTTAAACTTAACTGATGATTTGTCTACAAATACATGTGAGTATGTTGAGAAATCCCCCAAATTGCAAATAGATTTACTTAAAATATTAGAAAATGTTAACTAAGTTAGTCAATTTTGTACTCGTCAGTAGAGATTTAAGATAAAGATTCGGAGTGGTGGTCAGTTGGTTGAATCTGTCATTAGAAAACCCAATTCTGTTAAAATTTAGATGAATATACAGCAATGTATGACGGATTTGCAACCTTTCGCGAAAAGCATCTTAATCATCAGCTCAAAACGACCCTCGTAATGAAAAGTAACACTTGAAAATGACTGATTTTCATATTTCTTTCACATATACAACTTTTCATTTAAAAACTCCAAAAGTATTTCTCAAATAAAATCGGGTATTTCTCTGACACGTACGAAAAGCAAAACAGCTATTTACCTATTGCATTGTCCACTTCTTACGAACAAAAGAGATATATCCATTTCAAATTACAAGTCTTGTATTTGGCATTGGCTATATGTTATATATGCGTCATAATGTCTACCAAAATTTTAATAACCGCAAAGGGGATTCACATCTTGGCAATAACTGCAACGCAACCAGAACTACATATATACTTGAAAAATAATTCAGCTTAACTAAAGAAACTCTTTATATATAATTGTTACAAATGGATAGATGAATATGTAATAATGAAAATGTTTCTCCAAATCATATTCATTGCAAAGCTATGATTTTAAATATCTTTGTAGTGTATTTAGGGTACGAATGTGAGCGATTGTTGTCGAAACAGAAAATGATAAAAGTTATATTTTCAAATTTTATTCTTTATTTCAGGGGGTCCAGAAGGTTCGAGTCCCCCCGACAGATGGGGTACAAGGGGGTATAAGTGGGCGGGGCCAACTTCATTGCCCTCCTATCAAGTTCACGTGCTTGCAGGCCAGCTGAATTCCAAAATGCCGACCCCTTTGAACTCGGGAAGATGCTCGGAATTAGTGGTGTCTGTTTCATCCTAGCTCTTGCAAGTTTCAAACAAAAGCTCTGCCGGATGATGAATGGCTATGCTATTGAGGCGACCTCAGCAAATGCACAAATCATGTTCGTCTCAGCATTGAAGGCTTTCCATGCTTAATGACAGCGATCCAAATGGGAAAAGGACTAAGGAAAATAAACATTGACAGAACATTTGACTCGGAGACATTTCTACGATCCTGTAGGTACGAGATGAATAATGCGGTTGCAGACACACATTAACAAATGAAATTAACAATCTTCATTCCTCAATGATTCTTTGCACGTGAAAACCATGTAACGAGTTTTCTTTAGAAGCACTTTTTGAAGTGATCTGAGAGCTGTTTTCCAAATCGTACGTGCTATTCGGAGGAATTACGTGACAAGATCAAAGAAAGGTTTTTATTTGAAACGAATCCACATTTATCAAAGTTGGCTTCAATCAGCGAGTTTGAAATGTACAAGCTGTGAAGTGAAACAACCAACTTGCAATAAACATCGTGTTCGTTACTCTTGACCCGTTGCACAATGCTTGTTATTGTTTTGGACATATGCCTACACGGAGCTTGATGACAAATGAAATGTATATCACACACGGGGATATAAACAAACGTCTTAAAAAGAAACTAACATCGGCTCTTACTTTAAGTTTCTATATTCGTTTGCTTTGAAGAGGTCTCAAATAGGAAATGTATTTCTTTCTTAAAGTCAACTCGTCGAACATAATGGAACATTATTACGACTTCATGCATATGAAACTATTAAAAATTAGTATTTACCGGAAGAATTTATGAAACGACATTTCAAAGATATTCGGATATTTTTACTTGAAAGTTGCTTGCTATCAGATTGGGAGAAGGTCGACTTAGTTGGATATCTTGTTGTTTATCCCTGTCTTCATTGAATGAAATATTAAAATCAAATTAAACCAAACAAGATACGTGACTTTAAAGGTAATCAACATCAACTAACATTAAAGTAAAAATACATTTTCTATTCATTATGTTTTACATAGATTAGATACTAGATAGGAATGATATCGCCTTTGACAATGTCATATATATACATCACATATCCATCACCACACGTTTACATATGTCTTTGTGTCCTTACTTGTAACTTTCATGAGTTTATACCGAATATAAAAAGCTCATATGAAATTGTATCAATACCTCATTTACTAAGTTCGTTTATTTTCTTAAGTTGCAACGATCTACAGAAAGACGATATCCAATGTTATAACTTTAAATCATAAAGCGAAAAACATTTTCAAAAGTTTGATGAATACATCTTTATTGTCTACATTTAACACATCTGTATTAATTGATAGAAATAAGAGTTATGGTGTACAGAACAATGTTAACAGTATTCATATAGCAAACAGGTTATTTAATCGTAAAACGATTAATATGCATAATGCAGACTGCAAAATAGTTGTTATCTTATATCAAACCCCATCGAAGGGCACATATGTTTTTGTAATAAAGACATTCTTTTATGTCATTTTACTGTTGTTCTGTGACGAGACTGTGATAAACACGATCTGGCTGTCTTATTTTCTGTCTCAATTTCTTCAAAAAAGGAAAATAAAAATTGTGAAAACTTTGATCTATCGAAAATTGTCCCTTTGCGTACACAATCATATTCCACAAACAAAGATGCTGATATCAAATAGCAAACCGTCCACTCTTATACAGATTGTAGCTTTTCTAGTGGAAAACGATTCAATAAAAAATCGAAGCAACTTAATTAGTGTCGGACGAAACAATGCCATGACATCAAGATTGATAGTTTTAATGTATTTCATTTCAAGTGAAATCGACATGATGTTTAGTTTCGACCGGTGAAATAAAACACTTCTTCTAAAGTCATTCTGGTGGAACAGTAGTGAAATAGACTAGAAGAAACACCATTCATCAATTGCATATCGACTGATGTGGATTTCACGACACGCTTCACTTAGGGTGAAATAACGATGTTGAACTATCCAAATAAACACGATGTGTTTAGATACAGTAAAAATTTTGACAAGTGCTCCATCATTTGATTATTTCAGGAATCACGGTTCTCGATGCTCCTTAATTTCCCAAAGATTGTGCAGAAAGTGTGAAATATGATTGAATTTGTATACATCGTAATTAAGTTGTTTTCTTAATTTATCAAAAATAATTTTGTTTCTCTCGCGGATACAAATATAAATTTCGACATATTTATGTTTTCGAGTACATTTTTACTAGGTATTTTGTTGTGTATATCTACAGGACTGTTTAGTGCATTCGGAACATATCTTGTTTTGTTTGAATTCGTTTCACCTTCAGTGCAATATGACATCAACACTCAGAAAGATGTACTTCGAATATATAGAAAATATGTTGTTGAATTATAAAATAATTTTTTTATTATTAATAAAATGAAATTCAGAAATTTTCAGTTAAATTACTTACAAAACATTGCATTTTCAATAGTTCTTGATTTAATATAACAATTTGAAATGTGTTATAACAAGCACATTTACTTACAGTCTTGTATTGCAATTAACTATTGAAAGTTTTAGAAATTCGTTACAAAATTATTTTTGTTGTCATGAAAACACCGTCCTTGTTTAATCTAGTATTTAATTTGATAATAGTGTTGAAAAAGAATGCTAAGGTAGCGACAAACATCAGCTGTTTCCTTCAAAGACACTCTCCAAAAAATCGCAGTTTATTCGACCTTAACCAATTAGTTGAAAATTATGATTGAACCCCTTTTAATTTGGGGTTTTTGGACGTTCTCATTTATCAGTTCAGTAGAGGTGTTCATTAAAACATGTCATCTTTTCCTTCATAATATTAAATCAAAGACCTTCGCCTACTTCGTTTCTTTCCTAACTTAATAATGTTCAATTTCTCCATATCTTCAACACGCGTTCCGTTCAACGGGGACCCGCCCCTCGAGAAAATAACAATCATTGTTCAGTCACTTGCCTTGTCTGAAGTGTGAATTTCGCGAAAACAGTCGTTGATTTCAGACTTGTGAAATCTACATCACCAAGTGCGTGTCGTGATCGATTTCGTGTTAAAGTCGACGTGTGCACGTGCAGGACACAACCAATGTCAGCTTCACATGAAGAATGAGATTCGTCCCTAATCCACACCCGTTATGTCTGCGCATGCGGTGAAATCGACACTGTGACAGTTAAGCGAAGCACAAGAAATCTCTGTTGCGATTGGATGAAATCCTGATTGACGTTTTGTTTTGATTTTCGCAGAGTGAACATCGAAGTTTTGATCTTCTAATGCTGCCTGTTATTAAACTTTGGCCTAATCTTTATTCCGAAGTGAGCATCGAATTTAGGATCTTATTCATTCTCTGTATAATTACATCTTGCTTCCATCAGAAGGGATTTCTCAAAATGTGATCAATCATTTGGGAAAGATAGATTATTATTTTGCATGATTTCCGACGAAAAAAGGCTAAAGCTTTTTCCTCTAAAATCGATGTAAAAAGCACGCGTTTATGACGAATTTCGCGTGAAATCAAAGTTTAGGTGTCAAAATACTGACATCATCCGAAAGCAATTTCTTCCAGCTTAAGCAGGGCTAATCGCATCAGCGAATACAGCGATTTTGACAGAAAGAAAAGTCAAGTTTTTGCCATGAAAGTACACTCGTTGGTTTTATGCGGTGCAGTTTTATCGCCAATGTCGCTTTGATGTTAGTAAACTCGACATCTAACGCTGAACCGATCGATGTCATTGGAAAAAGCTCAGAAAGCCATTTTACCGTTTTTCCTTTATTCCGTTCTGCTTCAAACGCATTTCATCATTTTGATCCATACCGATGTGATGCTATGTGCTAAGGGTCAAGTTTACAAAAAAGTTTTTCAAAGATTTCTTAAAGCAATTAAAAACATGAAGAGATAATGATTCAATAGTGACTGACAATACAAATTCGCGACAAACTTTAATGATAAAATATCACATAACCTTTTTTTCAAAATTTTAAAGCAACAGTGAGCTTTTTGCATTTTCAATTTGTTCCAAAGCAAAACATGGCATTGGAATCAGTAAGTAAACATAGGCTTAAATTATAGGAAAAATTAACCTGACCATATCCGACAGTAGTGATGTGAATATGTATAGTGAAAATCCACGTATATGAATGTGACAGAATAATATAAATAGTTCGAAGAATAATTATATTCAGTACATTCGTAGAATCAGATCATAAAAACACCTTACAGAATGCCGATCGCTCATGTCAGAGGTATGTTTATACTAGGAATGACAATCGCGTTATGAACACGAGCCTTTGTAATGACAGTCATACACACGTGTCCATTGCAGACATCAATTTGCCAGTAGTCTATGTACACCGAGCCGACAAGCGCGTACAATAGCTGCTGAAGCCGTTGTCAGTTGCGATAGAGCGTAGATTCGTCTATTTCACCTCTATTCAGTCAATTTGCTAACGGTCTGGCGTTTGAAATGAGTTCTATTTGCTTTGATTTGTGCATCACACCGCATCAATTTCACCGAGGCATGTGTTGATTGCACGACGGAGTGCTGAGTTCCGCTCTAACTATGATTTATACGGCAATGCTTTTCCTTGTCGGTATCAATCAGATTTCATGTACATTTCAAGACAGTGTAGTGATTATCATTGACTGCAGCGCTGATCCTGTAAGGCCTGTAAGATATTTCATAAATTCGCCCATTCGTTAGACACCGATGGTTATTCTAACCATGACAGCCAAACGAGAAGGAATTTGACTTTAACGACTTAACGAAACACCTGGAACAATTTTCTGTAATTTTCTCCAAAATAAATTATAAATTTTGCAACACGTGTTTTGTGAATTAATTGAAAATTTCATCACTTTTATATAAAAGTAACTTTGAAATAATTTTGCAGCTCTCCTTGTCTAATAAAATCAATTTCATCAACATATGATTTTACTCACTTTAATATTGTTTCCCATTTATGATGCAATACTGTTTAATTTTTTCACATAAACACGCAGATTGGATACATTTTTCAGTTTAACATCGACTGATTTTCGATTAAAACGCTTCAGTTTGATAGTTTCGTAATGCCAGGAAAGCATATGTTATATTTCACATTCATTTTAAATCATCTGGTCAATTACTAGTACTTATACCTCTGCCATAATTTAAACGAACGGTATTTGTTGATAGCTAATTAATGAAAAGACACTTAAGGGCATGAAGGAAAAATAGGTTTGGAAGGTATGTGATTTCCTGAAACCGCAACTGAGTATATGAATAATATATTAATCTCACTAATAATCTTCTCGCTACATGAAAATGCACAGAAAGCATTGTAAACACAGGTCAGGTGTACAAATGTTAACAAAACGGTAAAATTATCTGATTGAAATGTCATCATTTCAAAAATACAAAACTAGGATTCTCATATTTTAAATGATAAAGTTAAGTGTGAAAATGTTGAACAAAATAATGCATGAACTTACCATTTTCAAATTATAATATGAAACCAATAAAAGGCTTCATTTACGTTTAGTCTTGTCACTTTCTGCATTATTTTCACAAATAATGAAATAATACTAGAACTGGTATGGCTATTTTATTTTCAAAAAATGAAACGATTTAAATTAAAAATAAACTTGTACGTCTTTTAAAAACATTGAAATAGAAATAAGTATGTAAACTTTCTCTACAATGAATCGTAATTAATGATAGCAAATGACTTCCAAAGACTGTTTCAAACAGCCAAAATAACCAATATTTAAATTTGAAATTAAGATTGAATTCCACAAAAGTGTTTCAAGATAGAAACTGGTGAATTTAAAGCGAAACAACGACACCACCGAATACAATGGTTTCTACCTTGTTTAATAGTAAACGAACCCCTCCGGCTATTGTTGACTTGATGCTCTAAGGGAGGCAACTCTGTTTTGACTATTTGTCAATTAGTACGTTGTCTTAACGCAAATAGGATAAGCAAGCTCTCCGAAAATATCCAAATCTTTCAGATCAGCTTCCGAAAGAATATTTTTATTACAAATATTATAGACATCTTACACGAGATGTAAACATGCTTAATTGCAATACCTAAAATTGTAATTGTGATCAAAATAATATGTATACCTGAAAAAAACCCTTAATAATACCAAAAGACATATACTCCGCAATGGCTTCGGTCATAATTGGTTTAGATTTAATGCAAATGTCGAATTATGTTGACTATATGCTTATTTAAAAGTATCGTCTTCTCAGTACAAATAACAATAATGTCGATATTACAAAAGGAGAAAAATCACGTCTTTAAACCTATGAAAATTATTATAGGTATACAAATTGCAATACCTCAAATTATTCTAAATCATTAAACGCTCTCGCTTTTTATATTGCTTTCATTTTTGTTCGAGAAAGAACTAGACAGGTATATACTTGATATACACATACAGTAAGGACATACAGAGATAACATTTTTAAACAAAATATGTTTGATGGAGGAATAGATTTAAACAGCTTTTTTACGTACAGAACAGTACCACCATTATCGATGATTTGACATTAATGCTCGTCTCATAAAAACTGAATATAATGGAACTCGATGAATGATAAATTCAGGTAATAAAAGGTAACGTCTCTAACTTAATATTTAACAAGGAACACTATTGGTCATAACTACTGCATATAGTGTGATCTCAAATATAACAATGCTAACTTATGTCATCTTGAACATAACACAAAATATATGAAAAGTAAGATAAAGTATTAATTAACATAGTTTGTAAAATAGGCTCTTTAGGGAATGCTATAGACAATATTTTAGCAGTAACATACATGTTTTCAGCCATTATGATAGATAAAACAAATGTAATTAATTCTTTCCTAAACCATGAACATCGTTTTCATTTATGTTGGAATAGAATTAAGTGTTAATGTAGTCAAATCGTTTTGATGAAAAAAAATTATTTGATAAATAATCATATAAAAATATAATAGGAATAATGATCCAATCGAGCATAATGGCACAAATAAAACATAAATGAAAGGAATCATCCTAAAAGCAATTCTCAACCTAAAATAAACTTAGATGTCTATTTAGTCGAAAACAAAGATAAAAAAGGTTTTAAAATCATATCAACAAAATCTATTTTATAAATGTTGTGAATTGTAAAAATTCTCTTTCAAACAGTAAGTTATCAAAACGATTTTGACAAAATACCCTTTTTCATTCCGTTTATCACTAGTTTGTTCACATTTTGAATCCATTTAGAACTATATCATTTTTTTCGTTTCAACGAATAAAAACTCTTATGCTGATTAAGATTCTTAACAAATGACTTATAGGAAAACTTCTCAAGTGTCGTTGAGATCATGTATGTCAATTAACACGAGTAAATAGTAACATGCATCCGATGCTTTTCCATTTATGTCATAACTGAAGGTATTGAAGTTGGTTCATCTATTATAAAAATCCTTTTTAATTTATGGTTAAATTAAATCATTATTTAACACTTATTCTATAAGTTTTAAAACCGTCATTTTCACGTCATAACAGTACCAGTTATGACCCTGGCGATTTTATTGAATTATGAAATCATGTTTTGCTGATGTTGATATCCTTATACTGTTTGGTACACTGCAAACACTGCTAAATTAATAATGTTGTACAAAATCAGATATGACCGAATTTCAGTAGATGTATGATTTAAAACTTGAAAACAAATGATATTTTTCTCTCAAGGGAGATCACTTGTGCTTACATCAATCATTCCAAGGGTGGTAACTCGATCTGTTTTCCCTGAAAGCTTAAGGTGGTGTTATGGTTCAAAGGAAAATGACTTGTGACTACGATCACACGTCTTTGATAGGGATATCACTAAATATATTAGAGTAAATTATCTTGAATGATAAGTATCCATTTATAAGGATTACGTTGTAATGCTGTACAAGGTACAAGGGCATGTTCTTGTAGGCGTGATATGGCATTCTAAATGTACCTTATGTACTAAATGTATTAGTGATGGTCTTTCCTAGTTGTCCCAAGTATTTGTCAGTGATGGCCTTTCCTAATGGTCCATAATATTTTTTAAGTGGCGGCCTTTCCTAGTTTTCCCTAGTATTTTTTAGCGATGGCCTTTACTAGATTTCCCTCCGATTTGTTACTGATGCCCTTTCCTAGTTGTCCCAAGTATTTGTCAGTGATGGCCTTTCCTAATGGTATCTAGTATTTTTAGTGACGGCCCATTGCTAGTTCTCCCCAGTATTTGTTAGTGATGGGCTTACCTAGTTGTCCCTAGTATTTGTAAGTGATGGTTGTTCAGACGGATGCCAATGTCAGAGAATCGAACGTCTTTACCATCGGATATCAAAACAAATTGGTATTCGCTTTCAACAAAGCATATTTTCCCCCCTAGAATAACTAAAAATTGTATAAACTTCTGATGATAATAAGATATCATCAAATACTTTTGTGAGCTTTTCTATTCATAGTTGCATTAAAACCAGTCTTTATTGCACAATTGCTGAAAGTCTAAGTCATCGGATATGTTATTTCTTTCGTTATAGTTTTATAGATTTGATTTTAGTAAATCACTTCAATAAAATCTACCGGCTATTTTTCTTTCAAACAGCACAGACAAAAAGTAAATTTCCATTGACAAAAAAATTCGCTATTGTAACATTAGTCGTAGTTCTTAAAGGAAACATATAACGATATTTACATATCTATTACGATGCCACTCAGAGGAGGGGCGTCTGGTTATGAAACACATTTATAATTCTTTTTTGGAGACGGTGTCAATTATTAACAAATGTATCGCCCCTTTCTTGTCAAACAGCGAGATGTTTCAAGGGTTTGAAATATAGCCTAAGTTGATAAAGCGAATATGTCAAAATGCAGAGTTGGACCGTTTGCCGCCAGAGAGTGCAAAGTTCTTAGTTTCTGAAAGAAAGGTTTTGTGTGGGTGCTTATTGATATTGATAGTGGTTATGATTAAAATGATTAGCTTTTTATATCCATATTTGGAGGCTTTTGGAAAGCATACTTGACAAGTATATATTTTTTACCATGTATTTATTTCCTGCAGGTTTCTTTCTATCAGCGGTTAAAAATAAAACTAATCTAGTTTCTTCTCTCTTAAACAAGGTTTTGGTATTAACATAAACAGTACACAGATCGAAAAAACAACATATTTTATTATGTAATTGTGTAGATCATAATATTATTTTCATGTGATCCTAAAGCAGGCTATCCATTTAAGTAAGTATGATAAATTCATTCGTTATGATGTAAATTCTATATAAATCTAAGTTTACAATTTAAACTTTGGACAGTTATTATTACTATTTGAATATCAACAATTTTAAACCCTTCAGCCAAATATCGATCAATTTAATAAAATTTCTGACATTGTACGGAATAAACCATTCTGCGTTTGTCTGTTCTGTGTAAAGTGTACAACGCGAAACCTGAGAAATCAGAGCCAGGGAAGGGGGCACAGACTGTGTTATTATTTGTCAATTTATATCGCACAAATTGGGTACAAATCGATGTCTGGGCTCCGAGGGTCAAACTGGAATCTATCTCAATTTGGAGGACTCAACTCGGCGTGCGTTCAGGGATTGTGGTCAAGATGGCGGAATGAGGTCACACTGTGACGCCAAGATTTACGATTACCGGAAATTGGGACAGCGCCGCGTAAAAACCATTTAAGTTTTGATTTATACTTTTTGATTAAGATGCCAGCCAAAGGTTTTGGACGTTCAATAGAGCGGAAAATTGAGGCTATTGGATGGTCAACGTAAGGATCGTGTCATTGGTAAAGCCTCCTATGTCAAAAAAAGATATTCATATAAATCCAAAATTTGGCAATATAACTCATGTCATTTCATAAAGGTTTTGGCAACATTACACATTATACGAGACACACGTTTTGCAACGTAACGTAGGTGACAAAAGTGAAACGTTTCTTGCGGGAGCAAGAGTCAGGGTTTGGTTGCGGATGAATAACACTCATGGTTCGATTTGTAGCAGCTTTCAAAAGAGCGTTGACGTGGTTAGAAGTTTTATTATCATCAAATATGATTTAGGTTAGAGAGTATTACCTTTAACAATTGACCGGGGCTTTGAACTCTCTCTTTCTTTTATATACTAAGGACGCTTGGTTTAGACAGATTTCCAGCATTTAAACATTCGGCAGATGGTTAGGGTAAGCTATGTTTCAGCTACTTAAAACGTAAAACATTCGATAATCATAGAATTCGATTATAACATAAATACGTATAATATCCCTATGCATAATAGGATGCAATTCACCAAATCGTCCACTATCTGCAGTTAAATGAAAAAAACAAACAAAAAAAGTTTGTTGTAGCTAGCGAATAATCGCCTGAAAACAAACCGAATTAGCATTTTGATTGCACGGGTTTGCCACAAGTGACTGTATTTAATTTATTTGACATTAATTTTCATACACACGTCATTGCAAGAGGCATCATGGCAGGGTTCAAATATGAAAGGTCTCATTAAATATTTTTACAAATTTTGTTTGAGACATTCAGTGCAAGTAGGTTTTATAAACGTCACTGATTTGCGTTCTGAACGTCGCTTCTTGTCTTCGTTGCAGATCTTGCAGTCTTAAAGAGCCACTCCGTGAGTTGTTGGAGTCATATATGCCAAACTTAATCAATGGTGTCATTTGATCACCGAGTATCGACTGTTACAAAAAAGACACATTTTAAAGCTTATTGGGTTTTTTACAGTGGCAATTATGAACGTAGAACGTCGAAATTATGATCGAAAACCGGACAATGGCGCGCGTCAAATAGTCAAACGGAATTTTGGAGACTTATCTAAAACAGCCTGGAGGGCAGTAGGAGTTGATAGTGTTTGTTAGGTTATATAAATAGTATCCATGAATATTGGACGTTATATCTACACCTTTTGGACATGAAACGTTTTGATGTTTTAATTTTATATCACCACATATGACATTACGGTTCGTATCAAAGGTAAATAATATGTTATGAAAATCACGGAGTGGCTCTTTAAACCTACCTGCACAAAGTGCATGCATTTCTTTGTTTACCGTAAAAAAGTTTGTGTTCTGTAGACACTCATGTGCCTTCCAGTTGTATCGATGTATCAAACGCATGCAGTGTCATTCTCTAAATGTCTCTCTTTATCTTAAAGTCTCTCTGTCCACACCCACGGACTGACTGATAAGCACGGCTTTGTCTGTCTTTGAAACATTTGTACATGTAAGTGCGTACATTGCGACGTGTTATTTATTCTGACGAATCTGGCCAGAAGATCGACATCAAGGTCGTCCAAGGCACGTTGAAGTATGACCGTGACAACATTAAGAACACTCACCCGCATTTCCGCCATACAAGACCGCAAGTTTATCACATCTACCATGTTGACAACATCTGCCCCCGTTGTTCTGCGATGGTCAAACACCTCAGGAGGCAACAAAAAATCAAATTGCCCGACTATAGTGTTGCCAAGTGTTCTTTCAGATTTTAACACTATTAACTACGTCAAGGTTGCAATTGATGGGCCAATTTCCGGAGAAATCACCCCATCATCAATATTGGAGAACTCAGACTGGCAGTTGTAGATGATATCGATGAGGTGACGCTTTCGAGAAGTGGTTCAGGTTCGTGGCATATGCACGAACTACTGACTTTCCATGGCATATGCACGAACTACTGACTTTCCATGGCATATGCACGAACTACTGACTTTCTATGGCATATGCACGAACTACTGACTTTCCATGGCATATGCACGAACTACTGACTTTCCATGGCATATGCACGAACTACTGACTTTCCATGGCATATGCAAGAACTACTGACTTTCCATTTACACTTTCCATGACCAGTATGAGTGGATTCTAAATACTACATTAAACATGATGGAATTGTTTGACATTTCTTTAGCGAAATGTGTAGTCTTTCCATACAACTGGTTTATATATATATGACACTTAATTTATTCTAGGTTTGTCATGTATGTGTGAGGTACAAAATGGCAAACGTTTTAGAAAGCTGCTACAATAAACAAATATGAATTAAATAGTGTAAAATAGAAGTAAATAGCTACACAAACGAAAGGTTATACATCATTAAACGCATTGTTATATAAAGTGCTATGAATAAGCACATTATAACAGATATATGATCAGATTATATGGTAATTAGAATATAGACAAACTGTGTTACTCTAGTATATTTTTCTGTAAAGGCCACAGTATGCCACATTCAACAAACATCACTCTCAAGAGTTTCAAAAGTTAGACATCTTCAACACAAGATACAATAATCAGACATCCATCTCTGAAGTGTTATCTCCTACAGAACCTCTGTCCTATCTCAACATCACTGTGAGTGCTTCTCTATCGGAATAATCCCTTTACACAGACACGAGATAATGAATTGCCAAACACTGCTTTAAGAAAAGGCAAATTTGTCTTTATTAGGACGAGGGATTGAGGAAACTCCTGGCATGAATGAAAATAAATAGGCATGGTCAAATTAGCCTTATCGATTAAGTTGTTGCCATTTGCGCCTCTTGACGTCAGTTTGGTAATACGGAAC
Organism: Phorcus lineatus; assembly: GCA_921293015.1. Taxonomy (NCBI): domain Eukaryota; kingdom Metazoa; phylum Mollusca; class Gastropoda; order Trochida; family Trochidae; genus Phorcus; species Phorcus lineatus. The sequence goes on along the minus strand of OV121091.1, from coordinate 21,753,823 downwards.
AATGAAACTGTAACAATTTCGTCAAATGTTGTAATTCTTTAAAATTACTTTCAAGCATGTTTATGTTTTAGTGAAGTTAAACACTTTTAAATTTTAAATTATATATGTAAGATACGGCTGAAAGTTTTGGCGCTTCTTTCCCTTTGATTTGTCGATACAGCATTATGCAAATCTTTCACTGAATGATAATGATAAAGCTAGTTTCATCCGACATACGGAGTTTTGTAACAAGACGTTCGATAGGCCAATTACCTTCTTGTCTACATGTAGTTCACGCCATGAGGACGCGGCAATGTATCTTCGGTATGTAACTGAAGATGTGGCGATGTTTTTTTCTTGCACAGAAAGTTGACTTGAGTCTTGAAACCCATAGCAGACAAGAAGTTTGAATGTTTGTTCAGATTTGTTTCTCAAGTGAACATTGTTAACTGCTTATATATTTTCTTATCAATTGAAGATTAGAGAATTGTTTTACCAGTATTTCTATTTCAATATCAATCTCGCTGCAAAAAGTTTAATACCAAGAGCAGAGCACAAAAACGTTGTGAATTCTTATCAAACAGTTCTTTCTTCACATACAACTTTCAAAATAAATAATCAAAATTACCAAACGCATGGAGAACAAGATTAAGTTATTGGTTATTTAGAAGGGTCGTTATATTAATTAAATCTGTGTTTTGAAAATCTGACAAAATCCTAACAATAATTGTGAACTTTTAAGGTGGATTAGCTTGGCATAAAAGTATAAAACCCATTTTACGACAAAATATGTTTTTTGAATATCTCATTTGATAAAATATTATATATTTATTCTATACATGTAAGTAAAAACTGTACTGTCATCAGAACACTACAAGTAAAATGTGAATAACACTCACAGTAAACCACGCTAGTAAATATTGAAAATTTTATCTTAGTGTTAGCTTACAGAGGCCCAGTGACAATGTATAGCCGATTTATCCAACCGGACCTACAATCACGACATGGATATCCACTGGACATCCGGCACGCGCTGTCATTCCTCCCAAGCAGACAAGTCCGAAGTTTGCTGACCAGATGTCCTTGCTACGCCTTGTTACTTCTTGACCATCGGTAACTCTAGTAAAGGGAATTTTATTCAGCTGTTGACCAGTCGTAAATCACTCTAAGGACCTTTCGAGACCTTCTTTGTAAGGAGAAAATGAAAAATGACTATTTTCGTTGACCTTTGGTCTTGACCCGACAATCTTCCAAAGCGCCTCACTTCAAACAAACGTTGAAGCTCTTTGCGGGAACTTGATGTCAGGGTGAAATTAGATATACATTGCATGTAAATGTATAAAGAAACACGTCAAAACTTTTATATTGAAATTTAGCTTCTCTCCTGTTGAAGAACAGTATTGATATCACCTAGGTACAATAGGTAACGATTTTAAAGTTTTGTCTTGATTGTATATCAGGTTCATAATATGGCAGTGGGTAATCGGGTCATAAAAAATTACACATAGATGCACCATAATCTAATATTGATAAAATTATGTTTTTATCAGGATTAACATCGAAAAATAGTTTATATCTAAGATACTTCTAAAGTCATTTTAACATGTACCTGCTTATGTCAAAATCTTATTATCTTAACAGCAAATTCTAGTTTGTGAGAGCAGGAATAATCAGCAAAATGTGAAACAAAGATACATTAGAATCTAATTCTATTTTATTTCAAAGGAAAACGGAGCATAAAAGAAAACGTCAATTTCTATATTCGAACATATGTATATTTGTATATGCTTAAAAATAAACTATCTGGCTTATTCCTAGTGAAATATTGCATGGACTTAGTTTCAAAGGTTTCCTTTAGATAATACTTCAAAATGCTTTACTTTGAATGCTTCTTTTAAAACGACCGATAGCTGGGAAAATGTAACAAAGAATGAATTAAATAAATGAAGAGTGTTGCATTCGAAATATAATTATTCCTCGTCCTTTTAAAGAAACTTTACAAACGGGCAGCCATAAAACGGTTCGTATTTTTAAAGTCACAAGTCCTTTGGGTGTGTTCCCGCATTTTTCAAAACTTAATTTAACTAAAATAATTGAAGTCTTGTGCTTATTTGAAAGCATCCCGCGACTCTAACTCAGTTTTAATATCCTTGCTTATATTAAAGAGTCAAAAACTGTATTTGAAGCTGAATGCAACATTTCCAATGTTCAAAGTATTTAAATAAAATCGTAATGTGCATCTGTTGGTGCATTAATGTAAACCATGTGACAGATTTCAACGGCTTTGAATTTGAAAATAATTTCCAATTTTCCATTTTATGAGAAGAAAGCAAATACTCTATTTGTAGAACAATTTGATCTATTTAGAGCTGACACACCCGCACATGGACTCTATTTCCCATTTAACGGCCACCTCATATATCATTAAGGATTTTTTTGTGACACACTCGATACCAACATACTTTAAATAAAATTAACGACTTTCCAACAAATTGCGACTAAGATCACACAAGTTTCGCTTACTCGTTTTGGATATACTACCGTGATTTTGCTCAGTTTAAGGTAACGTGGTTTTCGATTCAAATTTTATGTTTATAGTCTTATATACATTTTCAAAGTGTGTGACTCTGTCAACAACCTAAAATCGTTATCAAAGTGAGAGGAAAAGAGTGTTCAACCTTCTATAACTTTTCTCATTGTGTAAACAAACGTAATATATTCAAATGAGTTGATACCAACGTTTACACGAACGCAGGTTTGAAATGTTCACAAGTATGTTTATGTATGTAATCAACTTACGGGAAAATTCATTGAGGTTGCTTATTTTGTTGATCTATATTAAGTAACATTAAAATATGAGTCCAATTTAATGTTTGTAAAATCATACGGCGTTGTAGTGTTTACATTCTGAATCTAAATTTCATGAAAACCGGTAAATAAGTCAAATTACACAGCGAATCTTGAATTAACTTCAAACAAAACACCGATTGTGCGTAATATGCTTGCGAGAAAATAACCACAGAATTAGATCTGATTCAAAACATAAGCTTACGAGTGAATACATTGTTTGTGTAATTGAATCTAACTTTCGATCACAACCAAACCAATCACAAAACTGGAAACCTGCTTATACAATTTATAGGAGTTTATGCATGCTTAATGTGAAAAGTGTTGACAGTAACATGTTTTGTACACCACCCAAACAATGACAGAATGAATGTTGAAGGAGGATTAATGTGAAAACTTTTGAAATAAAAGTCGATCTGTAAACCATTATGCACTTTAAGAAGATGCATGTATGTGCTGAACATATTTACCTTTCGCATGTTTTTCATAATATGTTTAATATAATATAATAATAAGGTAAGTGGACATGTCTAGTATGTATTTGAGAAAGATAAATATTGGATTATTTTCTGATACCTTTGAATGATATATTTTCTTCCTATTATATTTTGAAAAATCTATACTACACCAAAATGAATATCCATTTACACAATTTATGTAGTGATATAGTTATCTTACATAATCGTCGAACAACAACTACATGATTATTGTCATTGAGATCAAGAAATCAAGCTCAGTTTCAGATGTAATTTTAAGAAACTTCTGAACATCATTAATAAATCACCCGATGAAATGTTAAAAACATGAAATATAATTTTCTTTATTAGCAAAATTTGACATCGTCAGCTAGGCAACCAAATTGTTCACTCACTTAGAAAATCAATTTATTACGGTTTTGCGTTTCATCAATAATAAACACATTATGGTGAAACCACTAACACTGGTTAGTTTAAATGTCCGAATAATCGTTGTAGTTTACCGGTCCATACACTGTAAAAACGCAATGGCCATAAGAAAGCGCCTGTCTTAAATCGCGCCCAAAACCACACAGAGAAGTATACACACGGGACTGAATATGCAATATAAATTACCAAAAATATATTTATATTTCTGATGTTAAAAACATATAATAGGAGGTATTAAAGAAAAGATTATTGTATCTAAATAAGTCACAATTTGTACGTTCAATTTCATTGGTTACGTACATGTACGAGTTAATTTACTGATGTTGAGCAGTTTTATCGTTTTCACGATTACACGTGATATATTGCGTTTACAAATGATGTCTTAAAATAAATATATATAGAAGCAAATAAAAACATGCATATTCTAATTTCCTTTTTGGTGAGAAAGATTATTTGGTTTGCATGATTTTACTTTGAAGATCGTAATTTTTGTGGGTTTTTTTCATAATTTGATTTTCTTTAATTAACAAACGTTTTCTTAATTTTAGTTACACAATTTCTTCAATTCAAACACAATTTTAAGTATGAGCCTTATGACATATCTAATATAACGGAAAACGTACACATCCGAAATTTGAAATTTGAATTTAAAGAATTAAATGAACACCCTTTTTGAATAATTTAAAAAATCAGAATGTTCTTAATTGTTGATTTAAAATGAGAACACATATAATTAAGATTTATAAGAACAAAACTAAAAACTCTCAAACATATTTGTCATAACCTATTTTAACGATAAAATCCACAATATATATCAACAAAGACATGGATTTTCTACTGGCAGTCTTATTCGCGTTGGCCATATTTCAACAAGATTAATGGTCACCAGAATTAGACGCGTCCACTTGTTGTTTGCTATTTCCAACTGCCCATGGTCCATTTCAAGACAGCCGCCGTTTAACATGCATGGGTTGAGGCGAAACTGACAAGGCAATCGACAAGGCGTTGATGCCACAATTCGTTCCAACTAAACAGCGCTGAGTGATATCAATGACTGTCCTCTTGATATTGACATGATTTGCCCTCGCTCAATAGTCCCTGGGTTTCAACTAATTTGTAAAGAGTCCGCTCTGGGAGTGATAGCTTTAAACGTTACTTGAAGATATTGATGCAGATAATTGTGAAATTTACAACTCTTGTCTCACGTTAAGTAGATAGATGAAGCGTTTGATGTTTATTCGATAAGGAAGTGAAACATAAATAATTGCGAAGAACATGGATTTTGTGTGTTGTTAAATTTTTTTGAATGAAAATTGGTCTGTGATTTGAAATGTTTTATAACAATTGTATATTTTAGAATTAATCTCATAAACATTGATCAATGAATATATAGTTTTCGTTACAGAAAATAATTTAGTTGAGTATTTGATCATACATTGAAATGATAATGATTGGGAAACTCTTGGAAGGAGTTCAACATTTTCAATTATGTGTACAAACATAATTAACAAACAAATTTATAAAAAAATTATTTGTTACTAAATAGCTTAATTTTGTACCATATAAGAGGCATATCTTTACATTTACTATAATATAAATTTATAAATATTGCTTAGAAATTTAAATTAGAAAACAACGTTTGAGAGAGTGCTGAAAAGAAAATATACATTATTCATTATTTAAGTTCCCACATTTAATTATTCTAGTGTTTTACTCGTACCTTTTGAATAAAACAAATGTTTGCAAATGAAACATAAAATGTTATGTTATTTAAAAAAAATAGTTTTTGTTTTTATCTTAAGACTCATGTTATAAATGAATAAAATATATAATATTTTAAACAATTTTAACTAAATACAAACAGATCACGGTTGTATGGAAGTAAGATTTCGAAAATAAGAAATTGAAATAATGTTTAATCTGTGAGATATGAAACAAGTCATAATGACTTATGCAAATGTAAATAAAGATGACCATACTGACTATTCAACATTAGTTGATAAATAAATAAAACTAATTTGATATTCCATAGCATGTACCTTACCCATGTCTCTAAATATATACAAGCAACTAAATATTTTAAATGTCCTCATTAGCATGTTTAAATCTATGCTCTGCTTCTGTTCTGTTTCTTTTTAATGCTTGGGTACTTCATGAATATATACGCCGATCTGTAAAACATGAGATTGGCATATGCCATATTTGTTCGTGTGAGTGATATATATTTTCCCAGGGTTTGTATATAACTTTATATCCATATTGAAATCCTGTAGTGGCTTATAACTGGCAGACACTAAGCCCTAAGCTTATCTAAGAAGACAGAAGATTTATGTCAGCAAAACTCGCCTATCTGTAATCACTGGACCGTGAATTCACAGCGCGAAGATTCGGCCACCTTTCGGAACAAATTTACCGAGACATACATTCAACGAAATAGATAGGAATGTGAACAACACTTTCTCGGCCCTTTAGCTTGTGGAAGGTTTTGGCATATATAACAATTCTGATTACGTTCAGAAATCATGGTACTATACTTCTTAAAATGTATATAGTTTGAATTTGATTTAGATGAATTCAAAATATAAAAGTAGACTTTAAATTTATATTTAAAAAATCCTTAAATAATTTGTAAATTTTATTATTATCTATTATTGTTGTAAACACATTTACGTTGTATGTCCTATCGTATTTGATGAATAGCGGCTTACTTCTTTCACAATTTCTTCATTTACTTTATTTGTTTTCATTATCATTTCAGCCAAGTATTTTAAAGCAAATTTTAATTGTTTTTATTAGTTTTAAAAAAAAAAGTTCAATATTTATTAACATATATATATATATATATATATATATATATATATATATATATATATATATATATATATATAACAATCCCGTTTGTTTATGTTATATCTGAGATTACTTTCATAATATCTAAGTCCCTTTTAAATGCGTTTGGGAGAGTTTTCCTAATCATTGTCTTTTTTATTTTCTCCATAGCGACATGAAAATGACGATATTACAAATTAAACAGTAGCTGGACGCATGTAATTTCATATTGCATTAACCTTTTATTATTTCTTATTAATTCCACGTACACATGTTACCTTTATATGTACAACAATATTTCAACAAGTATCATGACAAGTGTGAGTTAATATTCAATTCCATCAGTATATTGATTGTTATCGTTATCATCATAGAACAATAATATCTCAGTATCAAGGAACCATAAACTGTATAACGAGGCCTATGACCTGTTATTTTCTCTCCGAAACGACTACACGTACATCAAGTAGAGGAAAATAACTTCGGTTGTCAAATAGTTCTTTCTATTGCAAATGACATGGTTTCTAAGTAGGACATATCACTCTAAACATAAAACTTTATGGTCTATGCATGACCTAAATTTTGAAATGTCTTCCTAGAAAAGATGTTTATTAGTAACTTCTGTTGCAAAGATTTAAAGGATTCAAGTTGTACGTACGTATATTTTAAAGTCGAGTTTTAACTAAACAACTCATTTAATATTAAATCAATTAGCCTTGAGGATAATAAAGCGATAAAACATTAGAGCTTTTTGGAAGATAACATTTGCGCTTTTTTATTTTTATGAAACCAAAAATAATAATTAAGATGTAACAATATTAAATAATTGGTCAAAATTAATAGGCTACAACTTCATATTTGAGAATAACAGTGGAACACAAATTCAAATTAACAAAGGTTTAAGTTATTTTATTTGATTTAATCACTCTTATTGTTGTGAACTATTGATAAATGTTGGAAAAAAATGAAGATATGAAAACAGAAGATGTGAATTTGTCTAACAATTTATTGAAAAATGCTTCCTGATAAAGCTTTATTTTTGAATTGTCCTTTTTCTAATTCATATCTATTAATTCAATTATCAAACCTTAATGAAATAAGTTTGTTTAAAATTTCTGATAGCGACAATGTTTATTTGCTATGTTGACTGGAATTATAGAAATCAACGGTGCTCATCTACTTTAAACAGAAACTTACAAGACTTCTGAAATAAACAAAATCCGCATGAAAACTACGCGACGAGATAAGAAACATCGGCAAGTCGCTCGGTATTCACGTGTTGGGCGAGCCAAACTGGTTTGATTGACAGGAGGGTCGTCCTACAACTGCTTTGAGAACCTATATTGATGTAAATTTCTATTTTACTGAAAGACACATTATGCAAATTTAATCATGCTGTCCATTATCATATCAATATGACAACTCAAACTCAATTTTATAAAGTAAAATATAATAATGTTCTCCCCTGGTTTGCATAAATATTCGTTCATACAAATTTATATGAACATCCTTTGAAAGGCTTTCATATGAAATATGAGTCTTTTAAGAAAAACAGTGTCTTACTATGTCGATATAAAAGCCAGAACTACGTACCTCCATGGTAGGGAAGGTTTCTTAATTTAGCTAAATGAGATTTTAATCATAACTAAAATAATATTGTTGGCCCCAATAAATACTTAGGTAACCGTATTGCAAGGCTGGTTACCTGCAGGTTATAAAGTTAATTTAGATTGCATTATCACGCTGGCCTATAAGTCGTGTAACAGACACTTTATATTTGTAAACGCATCTCCTTGATGCGAGCTGAAAATAGATAAATAGGATTCTAATAACCACTTTGATGCTATTTTTAGATACAATGTGTCTTAGGTTATAATGTCGTTATGGTAGGCACCAATTTTGGAAATATGAATGTATTGTAATGTTGAACAATAGGCAAATATGTCGTGAAAAACGTTTATAAAAGGACCTGAACATAATCTAAATGGGAATTTGATCGTGATATAATCCCTAATCGTATCCCCACGTGTCATGTTTGGGAAAGCAAAATAGCGTATTGTTATTGAAATATGACGATACATAATGTAACAACAATTATAAAGTAGATGAGCAACATTAACCATATAATATTGGTAATTATAACGAGATTTTAATCTTAAACCTAATCCAACTTCAGCATGCAACAGTACCACACTCACCACTATGTTATTGTAATCCAAGATGCAATGTGCACTGAAAATGCACTTTATGCCGCACAGTGTATACATTTATGATGTAAAAGATACGGAATCATATTTACATGTGAATATACAAGACCTAATTCTGTCCTTGATAAATAGTTTTGTGTCGTTTATCCACTGTCATATTTCCGTTGAGATTTAAACAACAATATAGAGTGTGACAGCGTTCACAGATACTGTAATTATATCTATATACATGTTGTATGCCTCTATTGCCCACCGACAGCTGGCTGCTACATAGGTAATACAGTAGTATACTAGCAACACCCCTGTAAGTAACACGACTCCTTACAGAAGCTAAGTCAGATAGTACGACATGCCAAATCTCATAGAGGTGTCATAAGGTCCTATTAAACAATTGACCAAATAGAACCCTGAGTGTTTACGCACAGTGGGGTACCCCGAAATGCCAAACCTTCTTCCATGTTGATTGAGTGGTGTTAAAACATACCCCTTAATAAGCAAACCCCTGTAGCTAGAGCAAAAAAGAAGATAGTGATTTTTGTGTGAGACTAACCTTTTTCATGGCGGAAACTTGAATTTTAGATATGCTCGACTGGCTTCCAAGTAAAGTCCACGATATGGTTTGTTTTGGTATTCCATTCCAAGTTTTAGTAAACACCAACCCGCCTGTATGAAGTTTGGAACCGTAATGGCAGACTGTAAGATCTAGGGGGAAATGGCCGTTATGTGAGAATAAAAGCATTGCACATAAATCACAAGAGTCTAACCGTCTTATTTTAATGGGTTTCGAATGTCCCCTCTCCTGCAATATTACAATGGCGTGGAAAGCTCTCACATTTAAACGGCTAATACTTGATTGCGGCCAACGGATCTAACCACATGGTGCTCTAAAAAAGGGAATTATTTCTCTCGGAAAACGAGACAGGTCGAGCCGTTTTACTCGCTCTTCCATCGTTTATCATTCCTTCATTTATTTCACCGACTGAATCGATCACCGTAAATGCTTGTTTGAAAAATTGTTTCTCTGACACTCAAGGCGACTTTTTACGACCCATCTAACCCCGTACGACAGTTACAAAATTCAATGATATAGTGTTCTATTATAGAGTCATTAAGCGCAATGGATCATCCCCATAATCCCCCACCATCAAGGGCCGCCCAGAGGATTTTGTCGATGTACATATAGCAGTAAATTATCATTAAAATGCAATAAAATCATTACCCGGTTTGAGAAGAACAAATCAATTTTACATTAATTGCATCGAGCAGACGCTTCATTGTGCCTAGGCTCTTTCAGTGAAACCAGTGAAGCAATAAGACGCATCCAGGCTACGTTCTTGCTTGCAGGTTAGGATAAAATAACCAAAATAATCAAACAGCTTCGGTTTGGTTTCATTATGTGGCAAACTGAGGGGAAAAAAATTAAATATGATTCGATTATTTTTTTCTATATACGACGTTTCCGTATACATTTGACAAAATGAAAATGTTTTGTTATGATATTATTTACTTACTATTATCCTATTATTTTATTATGTTTTCATAAATTAATTTCATCAATTATAACCTTATAATCTCATTGACAGCAATCATAGACTTGCTTTAGTTAAATTGATTTCATCAAAGACTATACAGTAATGACTGTGAAGAAGTGCTTTGTGTAACTCATCAATATTCATAAACAAAATATGGACATTTTACTAATGAATTACCAAAGATTACATGTTTTGATAACACGAGGATTCATAACGTATTATATTTATCTTTTTATTTACCATAACCAAATCGCAAGCCTCTATAAAACATAAAATATACTAAGTTTCATTCGAGGATCGTTTTATATTTCAATAACAGCTGGTTTACTGTGGAAACAAGATCAGCAGTGAACCTTACATTACCATACCCGCTTTTATAATAAACAATTCAATGGTGAATATCTAATCGCTGATCCTTTAAACCGAATTCGATCAGCGCGTAATTTTTATGTAAAAATGTTTTGAAATCGACATTCGTGAAGTAAAGTGTCGATTTCACGTTTCTATTGTTAAAGGCAGACATTGATCCTGTTTATAAAATCAAATATTTATTCGTGGCACAGAAACTGGTGATAACAGACTAATACCGCCAAAGAAACAGGTGTCTTCCGTGTCAGAGACTGAAATTGATCATTCCGGATTAGATGACTGATGCCAAGGTTGTATGAGAATAGCCCAACGATTAACATATCGACTACTACAAACATCAAGGTTTTGTAAATAATACATATACAACTCACTTATTGCTGTGGATAAGTTGATAGGCTGATTTGACAACAAACGATTTGCACGAGGAGCCTCTTGATTTAGCAATGGGGCAGGGTAGCGCAGTGGTTAGCGCATACGGCTTCGAATCAAGAGGTCCGGTCCGTGGTTCGAATCCCGCCAGGGGCTCGGCAACTTTGTCTGCAGTAGAGAACAGTTCTACATGCAGAAAGCTTTCGGTGCAATGCTAAATTGAATTTCAGTGCAGTACCACCAATGGATCGCTAGTCAAGTCAATGCTCGCATGGTGTTGCAGGCTTTCTCTCTGCACTAATACTAGCACCCGCGATATAAGTGAAATACTCTTGAAAGCGGCGTTAAACCCCAAATCACTTCACCTCTTCTCTTGATTTTGCAGGATTTTATAAAACCAGATCGTGATCGTTCGCAGCCAGACCTATAATTGGTGTTTATTTAAGAACAACTTTATCTTAACAGAACATAATCATTGCGTTACAGAAATAAAACATTGCAATTAAAAGTTCCTATTATTTCACTTAAGCTTTCGTACCCTTTTTCATGCAAAAAAACCCCCATACCTTCGAAATGGTAAATGATAACGACTTAAGAGTTTCATATAAACTTCATGATTCATGCCGAAGTTAGGTCAGCGGACTTATGTTAGGCCATTGATCGAGTAAATGTTTCATGCAAGAAAAGAAAACATACCTTCGAACTGGTTAATGATAAGGACTAAAGAGTTTCATATTAACTTCATGACTCATGCCGAAGTTAGGTCATCGGACTTATGTTATGCCGATAACATATGGTTTTCATCTGTGTTTAAACATTGAATCCTGTTCTAATGCACATTGGCTACTCATGAGAATTGGCTAAGACCAAATTCAGAACAGATCTATTTGATTCGTCATGGGACCCTGGGCGAGGGCGAGATGGAACAGAGAGGATTAACCTCAGTCTATTTTCTCTTTTAAAATACTGTGCTTCCTGACCTGTCCTGTGTTAACGTCATTTCAAGTCTTCCATTCCAGAGACATTCCTAATTTTTTGTAATACTTTTTACAACAAAAGCTTCATTTTAGATATATTGCTTGGCTACAAAGAACATTATGACTTAAACTTCAAGTAATGTATGATTATTGACTTAATTGTTCTATTAGACATTTTGTCACCAATTTAAACCAATCATGCAATAAGAATATCTGCCTAACAAGCTGAAATATTTTGTTTGATTTGTTAATATCAATGGATGACCCGATTGTCTTATGCGGTGTTTGTAAATTATAAACAAAAGACCTTGATCAAATTATCGAGTAGATCTCTGGTAACATTGATTCCTTAAAGAGACCTACCTATCGGATACTGTCCGCCATGTTTCTTGAAGGGAAAATGACATGCAAAAAGGCGCTTTACTGTTGCTAATTTCATAACATTATAGAAATAAACTATATATATTGATACAATATTCATAAAGTAACAAACTATTTATGATAAGACTAATCAACAATGCCTGTAGCGCCGATGGATGGCTTCACTCGTTCTCGTTTTATTTTACCGAGCGTGCGCTCTCATTTACCTGGTTGTTAAATCTAAATCAAACCAAAATGTTATTGTCAGTACCATGCATGTTTCATCTAGATTATGTTATATTCATGTACTGATATCACACTTGTACAAACGGCAACGTCACCTTGAAGTTCGTTTCCACGAACAAATCCCGATAGGACAGTCCTTTTAAACGGTACAACCTGAACCACCGATCAGTCTGTATAGAAACTGATTTATGACCAGAACGAATCGTGACAAGCTTGTTAGGTTCTGTATTTGAAATTTCTCTCTGCCATAAATTTCCTTTCGTTAGATCACATGTTATATATTATTTCTGTATTTGCACGTCCAGAAAAATATTGGTCAAGACAAGACTATAGATTCTGTGATCAATGTTTTCGCACGTTATTCAAATCGTAAATGCACTGAAAACCCCGACAAGGTCCTGATAATTTGATAGATATAAGTACATAAGTACACCCTGGCGACCTTGAAAATCAATCTGACATTTCTTATTGACAAATGTAGAGGAATGTTTCAAAGTAACAGATTGACAGTAACATACAACCCTTCATCCGGATGCAGCGCAGCGTTACGTCAAGTGACGTTAAAATCATCGACGTAACGATTTGTTTATATTCAAGATGAAGCGTATCAAGGAGAGTCGGCGCCGAATATATCCGAAATCAGACTCAGAAATCCCAAGACTGTATCTGATCATAAAGTGGCAAACACTTATTTGGCCGGGCAATTATCATACATGGGTGATAAATTATCCGTAAAGTGCTGGCCTAATCAGATTGGAAGTCTCGTGTCCAGACGCAGTGATTACATGGGATTTTCTCCTTGTTTTCCAGTAATTCTGTTATAAACGACCGATTTCGTCTCTGCTGCCGTTTTCCCCTTGTGATTTATGACCGCAAAGTCAGACCGAAGCATAAGGTCAACTTTAGAACCAGTCTTGGACTATAACGGTGCCGATGATGAGGCATGACATAAAACCAGTCGGTTGACTTTACCATTTGGCTAAAAGCCCTTCCATGTTAAATCTTGGTTTGGTGCACGGTTGATTGGTTTAAAGGCGAGTTTGTATCGTTGAGTGTTATCCTGAGGGCGCTGTATCGTGTCTTGCCTTATGGTTGAGTGAATACAACGGAATGTGGTCGTTGTTGTCGTTGATATGATTGAGATGGATGGATTTCCTCACTATTTTATGGCTCCTCCTGAAACAAAGAAAAATCGAATTAATAACGAGTGTTTCGTCGATGAGTATTATGTGGAAAGCCATTGGGAGATCCCTAGGCTAGATTTTGGTAGATATTGATATCATAATTAACAAACCATTAAATCAAAACTCCTTAGAATGTAATAAAACAACTAATCTCAAATGAAAATCCCAAGTATACTTGAAGGGTGTATACATACTTTGTTGCACGTACTTTTGAGAAGCTTGTGTAAGCACTGACAATACTGTTATGTGCTTGGAATTAGATTGTCCAACAGATTTGACTTCCACTAGAATTGTAATGATGTAGAATCTGATTTCTTGAAATATCAGCTTCCAAATTTTATCATCATTATTGACTTCCCAGAGTGAATGATGTCAGCCATCAGTGGGACATAACATTTCTACTTTTAACAGGTAGTTTTCTTTTAATAACTTTGCTACTTGTCATATGGATCTGCAACACACATATTTTATTCTTGACGTAGACATCGGTTGGTATCGACATTGCCTTAACCATTACCAATACCATTTTGTGTTACTTTGTAAAGTATATACCAATTTGAGAGATAAGTATATTCCTTAGTTAGTATTTCTGGAAAAATCCTTCTATCCATAAATATATTTTTAAGTTATTTATTATTTATTTATTATTAACTTAGCAAAGTTTGTTAAGGAAACTTTACGGTAATGATGGGTTTGAATTGTATACCAAACCAGTTTGTCATGTCACTTTATTTATTTTGATCACTTTTGTACTTGGGCCTATGGCTTTTATACCGAATAAACATTGAACATTGTCTTTATCATGAACACTGTAGTCATTACTAACAATCGGTGTCCGTCAGCATTATCACTTAAGTTAGATTTAATTTATTTCTATCCAAACTGCCATGTGATAATACTGATACAATCATAAGGTCTATCTCTTAGTTCCTATGCTTATGTAGTTGTATTGCGTCTTGTCGCCAGTTCTACTTCATCTGGAGACAGAGAGCCGACCATCATATCGCTGCAGTTAACTACGTGCAGCTTTGCAGCATCTACTTGCATAGTGTTTGCATAATGGCGTCCTTCTTTCAACTCTTTACACAGTGCTTGGCCAATCTCAGGCTAGGGTTAACTTCTACACTTAATTAGGTAAACATGATCGTTTGAGGTTGTCTCAAAGCCACAGGTCGGATGAAAGATAAATTAATGAAGAAAGAAAGTGTTGACAATTTAATTGACGTATATACGTTTAAGCTGATTTCCGTGACTTTCCGAATATTTATATATTGTAACCTGTCATAGTGTCATCGAAGATGTGTTATCTTAAAAGGAGCTTTCGTCAAATTAAAATTTTAAATAATATTTTAATTTATATGGGGAAGTGGCGTGTTAAATATGTAGTCTTTTTAAAGTTTTCATCAACATAGATCTTATCTTTATAGAATAAAAGGCAAACTGTTGTTGTATATACAAATGTAAGATAATGTGAAATAATATTTGAAAAACTATTGAGAATCATTTGTTTTATCCCTTGATTACTCAAAAATAAATTGTAGAAGTGGGCAGTATGAATTTCTTCAAAAAAAAGTTACGAATTCATTGTATAAACTTCTAAGACCTTAAGCTGTTATTTCAAGTGTAACGATTTAATGTTAACACTGAACATTTCAAATGACTATCAAACAGAACGTTTCATAAAAACATTAAAGGCTTTGAACAAAACTGTCGACTTTGATAGAAGTATCAAATAAATAAGTAAACATAAACATAAGCATATGCTTCATGTCACTGACTACATCAAAAACAGATTCTTTCAAGTAAGTAAGTAGGTACGATATCACATTTTGAGCCACGCTTTCCCTATTCCACTAAGACTAATTACTCAAACGAAAGACGACCGAGTGTGAAATAAACATATCGTTTGAAGATCGTAGATAATTATAGGGGTCTCTTATATGAAGTGGCGTTTTGGAAACTATCTTGGAAAATGTTACAACGGTATAGAGATATGTCCTTATAGTACCGCTATCCGCCCCCGACAAAATAAACCCCAGAAAAACGTTTCAACGGGATTTGGTCATAATTAACTCATATAAAAAAGATTCATCAGTGAAATAAAATGAAAACCATGTCGATAAAGAATAAAACATTACCATATGAGTGAACATTAGTGTAAAAAGGTCTCAGATATTTATGTTATCGTGACGAAATGACGAAAATTGAACGTGCATGTGAATCGATGTGATCCAACTATCAAATGAAATATTGGGATATGTTTGTGTTCATGTTACGCCAAAATCGATGCCTGAGATTGAAATCTGGCGTGGGCGCCTCGTTCATTTCACGAGATTAAAAATAATCAACAGCTGGATCACATGTAGAACTTCATAGTATGCGTCATGTGCGACTCACGTATCATATGAGTGTCAAATGTTGTAGAACTAATAATGTATTTAGAGTAACGCGTTAAATGCAATACAGTTTTCTTTCTGCTCCTACAGCGCAAGCAATAGGAGCAGATCAAGTAAATGCTCAAACAGCCAGAATGTTTATATAATAAGCTAACAGAAACAAGTTAGTAATATGGTTTTAAAAATTCATTATAAATTGAGATAAACCCACTGATATGTGATGATACTTTTCGAGTCAGTCCTTGTGATGTAGGCGTCATTCAGTGACGTCAAATCATTATGACGTCATTCAATCGCTATTACACTAGACTATTTCTATGAAATATTACAACGCAGTAATTTCATAGGTGAGTAAGATGTCCTACGCATTCATCGTTATTATATTTAAACCTTATACGAATTTTCCGTCGTGGATAGGAACGCGTGCGTATATTTCAAAAGGATATATGCCTACCTCCTCAGGGACCCCTTGAATCGCAGAGGAGATTTGTTTATGCGCTGTGTACATTTTGTTGGCACATCGTCGTGAGATGCTAAGGAGTTGGACAACCAAATAAATAATCTCACAGACCCCCCTGTAGATGAAACCCGTTGAAAGAGTTTGCCTTCGTTTGAGGCGAGCCGGGTTGAGAAGGGGTCAGAACGGGACGCTGCATGACGCGGGGTGATGGACGGCTATGGGGGTACTTTGATCTCGAGGGATGAAGAGGGGACAGGAGCAGAAGCATGCTAACCACGGGGGGACTTCGCGTCTAATAAACATGGAAATAAACCATTTTTCAAATCGGAGAAAACCCGCAGTGAGATGTATGTATCTTACCTGTTTCGCGTTAGGATGGAAATTCGAATCAGCTTTGTAGGTGATTAGGTGAAGTTGGATACATAGAGTTTTCTCACAAATTCATGTGCGATTTTGAAGAAAATGTGTTGAGACTGTACATAATGTGTAAAATACACTTGATGATGTACATAATATGTAAAATACGCTTTTAACCCCTTATTTATTTATACGAAATGTAAAGATTTTGACGTTTACGACTATAAAGGAACTATTGGGTATTTCTGAGTGCAATTTACATGTTGCCAAGTGCAGTTGTGTGCACTGAAGTAGTGTAACGAAAAGAACAAATTTTTCAAGACAATTTGTCTCGCTTTGTTTTCTTTCACAAAAAGAGAAAATAAAAGACGTATTTGAATTTTAGAGTTATAAAGAGATCGAATTAATAAATGAAAAGGATATGTTGTACGTTTGTACTTCACTGTAGGCCAGCACTTGATGATGTTATTTCGAGTTCACAATCTCTAAAATATTACGTTGAAAGGTTATTCTTTACTAAATGCAAAAGTAAATTCTGACTGTAATTATATAGCATAATTGTCCATTTAAAATGCTGATAGAAATATTTGGGTGAAGCGAGTGCTGTGACAATAGTTTTTTTAAACTTTTGCCTTGGGTAATAAGGGCTCAGGTTATCGAATGCGATCTTAAGTCGTCGTTAATCCGCCACTCTCAATTCTGACATTTCCAGCTGAGCCAATAACTGATGTGAAAATGATAAGAGCATAATCAAAGCTCCATCTCTGACATATTTCACAGGTGCGCACCTCTCAATGCCACCCTCTCAAATCTCCACCATTCAGAAAAATATTTCAACAAATCCCTAAATACAACCTCTTTAGAAATGCACACCAACGGCAAGAATTGTTAAGTCCAATTCCATTGCAGGAAAGTGTATGTAAAATACCTTTACAAATCAAACGCCAGCCGCCTTTGATGTTAAAGGATGTTGTACATTTCACACCCGAGGATGTCGATTTCAAAACGAGTTAAAGTTGTCATAATTTTTCTCTCATTGTAAATGAATAACGATAGTGTAGCTGAAATGTGAAATGTGATATAGACCCGTGTAAAGATAAGGCACTAGGTCTGTCCAAAGGGAGGCCACAATGCACGGGTTTATGGAGAAATACTGTAAATCTTGGACCGGCGTTTTGTGATAAATGTCTTGCCAATTGCAATTAGCATACCGGAGTCGAGAGTGGAGATGTTAGTAACCCGACTCTGGATGCTCGGTTCTGGGTCAGGTGACTATAGCTTACCCTGTTAATCTTGTCTACTACCTTTCAAAATAGATTATTCCTCTTTCCCGTGATCGCCTATGGTATAACATCCTATGGTTAGTGGAAGCTGGAATTTGTTTTTGAATACAAATTAGACAATGAATTTTTTTCAGAATTCCGCTTTAATATTATATTATGTATTTCCGGATTTAAATTGTGAATGATATTTGTTAATTACATTCTGAACTATTGATACAACTTTCGCGAATGATATGAAATGTAGGATTTATTTATACTAAGATATTAAAGAATCATTTAAATATGTGGATGGTGTATACAACAAACTTGTACTTGACCTTTGTAAGATACTACTACATTTTGACCTTAAGTGATAATGTTGTATTTAATAAAACTCGAATAATGTATTTTGTAGTCTAACAGTTAGACTCTGAAATTAAAATGTATCAGTTAATAAAAATCTAAAAACAATATTAAATGAAATGAAAAGGAGATTTAAATTTCTTCATTTTCATTTTATGGATATAAATGTTAAGAATACATCATCAATATAAATTTTACTCTGTATATGGTATCACTGCATTTTCATTTTCACAGTTTATCCAAACATATTCCTCTTCTCTTACTCATTTGATACTGTGGATATCTTTATTCATTTTCCACACTTAAATACTAAATATTTCTCGACTTTTTTCGTGATATTGATATATGTTTGACTTCACATTTTGTATCATGTATCCGTAAAAAAGAACATAAATTTTATTGTAAACAAGATATAAAAATACTTTTCAACCAGAAACATATTTAAGTAAAGATTCATCTGTTATAATTATAGTAGCTGTACACGAGACAACTGTTTATTTATCTAAGAGTCCCACAGTTGATACTTATGTTGAAATAAAAAACCTTTGTGAACATTTACTATTTTGCAAATGAAAATAAACTGGCAAGTATTCAGGTCTCATTGGAAAACATAATGAAAACATAAGCGAAGACAAATTTAATGCGGATGGCATTAATATACTTATCAGCACTTCAAACCTTTATAATCGTATTTAATGCCACGAAATCAGTGTAATTAAAGATAATATTTTCCATCTTTCAATGAAATCGATTTCCTCGTTTACGTTTCATTCAGGGAATATCTTTGTTTGGGATCCATATGCTGTTGTGTTTTAGAGCAAACCGATCCTGCTGTTTATCAACACCGAGGGGCATATCACGTTCTGATGAAATTGACACCGCTTATTGATTTCGCTGCATGATTTATGACTCCAGTCAAACAAATAAATCGTCAGAATACAATGCTCTTCTTTAATATTTACTCACCGATTAATGGAGCCTGGAGATAGAAAACATCAGGGGGTTTAGTTTGATAGCGCCTGTCAATAGTGCAGAATGATATTTACATTTGATTGATGAAATATACAAGGCTGTAGGAATGTTTGATTGAAATAAACTGCTGTTTTAACTGTAATATTGATTTGTAAAGGTCCACTGACTTCATGTGGTTTTATCATTTATGAAGTTTTATGTTGAATAGATCTTTAATTTTTATGTTAGATATTGTATTAACAATTAGAATTAGTCCTGTAAATTTAGTTACTGGGTTTGTGCGGTAGTAATACAAAACGACAAAAATGAATAATTTATTAACTTCATCTTTAAGGTTAGTGTTTCTGTTCCAATAGATCATCTCGATTTACACGATATTTCAAGTTTCAAACTGTTAAACAAGATTGTTAGTTATAAAAAAGATCATTGATAAATGAGATAATTCCCGATTGCTAATATGCATGAAACATGGACATTACACGAGCAAATTACTATGACTTATTGGCTTCCCTAGAACTCTTTGAATATACCGCTTCTATTCATCTTATCTTCTTTCTAGTTTGCACCGTGCAAATTGACAAAATGATCTTCTCTCTCCAACGAATTGCAAACATACTTGCTCTTTTGCCAGTTCCTAATAACAAAACAGACCCAGCCGAAATGTGTGTCAAATACCTACTTTTGTTACATACATCCTGGAACATCAGCATATTTCTGGTTATCACGCAATATTTATATACTGTCATCGTGTTGAGAATTGTAATAAAACCGATCTACTTCGGCAAAGTGACTATTCTTCTCATAAATGCTAAAATTTATTTGGTTTTCTGCTTCTTATAACAGTACTGACGCCAATACGAACATTTATCATTAAATGATTATATACTGTATGATAAAATTTCTGTTTGTAGTCATTATGCTTGAAATGTCATTAGATACACTTTCACTTAGAAAAATGGAAATATATGATTGTATATAGTGTATATATGATTGTAAATTACTATGGCGATACCTAGTATATTTTCTACTGAATCCTGATTTTGCTGTATAGATGTTGTATTGGCTGATTGTCATCACCACTGAGTAGGGAAAAGATTTTTCATCTGAAATTGAGGTATCCGGTAACAATCTTTGTTTTAACCTTGTAATTAAATGCCAGCTGTTAATAATACTGTAAGGTATTCCTAGATGCCCATATATTCATTCCTCATCCATGTCACCGTTATCGTTTTAGTCACTGCACTCTTAAAGCAACCGTGTACTTGAAAGACGACAAAATCCAAAAATAATTCACTCACTCATTGGTCCAAATTGTAACATTTGGACCAATTACAGAGCAAGTCATACATGTTTTCTTAGTGACGTTGTTAACACTGGCTGTCCATGACATACAAGATATTTATCGTGTTTATACCACACCTCACACCACGGAAGGAGTGTTGATGGTAACAACGTCATAAGATTTTGCGTTTTATTTCCTCTTAAAATGGTCAAGCGATTGTTATTGTCATGAAGCATGTAGCAAATTTACATTGAAAACTTGACTTATTTATGCAGCTAAATCGTATCTATTATCTGGTATATCTTTCAGTACAGCAGTAGATCTAGTGTGTAGGCATTACAAATATTTCAGACTTCATCATTGGTTTTAGGAAAACGTTTTTATGAAGTAGTGCAAATCGAGTTGTTTTTCATAAACCTGTTCTTAAAGATAATGTAAATAAACAGCAATCTGCAATAAGTGATCAATAAAAATCATTTAAAATCAATGACGTGACTTAAATAACGCTTTTTACCAATCTGATAATGGTCAATTCTAAAATTTTAGTGGAAATCTATGACGCATTCTACACGTGTTTCAGAGTTAATTTTTCAACAAGACATGTTATCCGTGCATTTTTAGATTGTGTTATGTTTGCACCACGGATTTTGGTCACTTACATCTTTAACAATCATGGGGGATGGGTGTTTCGCCTGTTCAGTGTATCATTTATCAGGTTGGTAACTTGAAAAAGGACTAAGTCTATACCCCCACAGATAAACATCAGCTGAGAGACGTGTTTTGATACCCATGATATCTCACCTACGTGTAGGTTTAAATGTGTCTCCATTTACTTTGGACTTAAGTGGATGAGACGTCCCTGCCAAACCAAAACTCACAAGAGCATGCTTAAAACTTCCTAGGAATTTGAGAAAACTGTAGTCCTCAATCTCAGTAAATTAAGATCTAAATTTTGTTAGTATGATCTTATATGAAAACTGTTGATCTATTGTTTTAGATTGAGTAACCCTTCATACAGTGAGACATTGTGAAAACCGTTGACGGTGATCATGGTAGCAACGAAATTGTGCGATAAAAATCAGCCTAGATACAAAACACCTATTAATTATATTTTATCGTCTAAGACATACATACTTATGAAATATATTTATCAAGCAACAGGGATGATGCTAATAAGTGAACAGTATCCTGTCTCATTTATCCTGATAGTTTGAAACTGACACGTTACGGAAGCGATGACAAGTGAAATCAACATCTGTCAGTTACGATATTCAGTGCCTTGTCTCGATAAAGCATAGGCTTTCAACACGTAGATAAATTTGTGAGCAACAGTGTCTAAAGAGCACACGCATCTCGTATCTGCAATGTACATCTTTCAGTGCTATGTGTTACCCTAGCTTCGAACTAGACATCTATGACCCGGTACTGAAATGTTATACATGCAGATATGTACATACGTACGTTGATTTTGTTTTGGTAATGTAACTCTTGTTGTTTTATAGGCTGTTTTACACTGGCCCCGTCACATTCCAACACCAAGTTATTAATGAGGCTGAAATAAGGAAATACCGATCAGTTTTTTCGAATTAGGCACGTTATTTATTCTTGTCTCCCCATGCAATATTATACCTACATTATGATAAAGTAGGCTTCCCATAATGAGGAAGTACGTTTGTAGATATGGAAAATTAATTGTACGGCTAAACGGACCATGTGTAAAAGCGACAAATGACCTATCATTTAAGATATTTTCTTACATAATCATGTATGTAAATAAGTATAAAGAAAACCAACACAAGTTCGTTGTGGCCATGGCATTTCTTTCGCATTACTAAAATTAATGTTTTGAAAACTAGACTTCTTGGTTACATTTTTGAGTTACTTTATACAGATAATTTCATTTTTTATACATCAAGAGAAACAACAATTGACATTTGGTTGGATCATACCAACATGCCGTGGATACCTCTCCAAAGACGACCAATCTAGTTAAAACTAGATGTATTGATCCGTCAAAACATCTAGAGAATTACTGATTGTCATGTTCAAGTGACCTTTGACTATTTTGAACAGACCAATAAAATGAGGGCAGGAAGACAGCTTTCAACCAATCAAAGACGGGTTTCCTCTGTATCTTGGTTAATATCACATACTGAGGTTTACTCTACATTTTTCTTTATTTGGCCTTTAAAACTTATTTTGTCATTGTTTGACCTAATGTGTTGGTTTGCTTTTGCACAAATTACCAAATAAACAACCCAAAAATATTCCTTCAACATTATCAACACATAATTTATGCTGTCATCATATTTTTCTACACAATTCACTGCGAGACATTGGTAACATTCGGATTTTGTAATCGAGGTGCTTAAACGCACTAGTGCACACCAATATTTCGTTAACACAACGAATGCACAGATACTGCATATCTCTCGATATTATTCAAGATCCTCACTCAAGTAATCTACCTTGTAAGTTATTTCACAAATATTTACGTATTCAGGTAGTAAAGTTGATTTTTAAAGACCGGAAGTATTTATGTTACTTTACAATAAATCCGCATGAACTACGATATCGGAAATATTAAGATTTTGCTTATAACCAAAAAAGCGGAAACGGCAGCCGTTTTGGTCAATCTAATAGCAATGCTAATGCTGTGTTACTAAATCGGTTTATTTACAAAATTGCTTTCATAAAACATAATTCATTATTTGTTCTCAGTTCAGAGTTTAGGTAAATTCAACAGCTGCACATGATAATAGTTCAGCCGCTTTCAACTGTCTATAATTTATCCGTTTTGTGCACAGCTAACCTTAGATTTGTTATATGTCCAAGCCGACAGCGGCTGTCTAATTTTTTGTCATTGTTGATTGCAGGTTGATTAAAGAATTTTAAGTATTTCATTGCATCGATAGAGAGCTTAAGTGAATGCATAAGTCCTCTTAAACCTTAAAGAAGCCAATTTAAACCGTAAAAGCGTGCACTCGTGCCTTTAAGAACGGCGAAACAATCGCATTGACCCGCGATTCGAAGAGCTGGGCCAGCACTCTTTTGATTGGCTGATGTTCGCGCCTGCTCGAAATACGGAATACACCTGTAATTCGCTTGATGTAATAACGGACTTCGGGACGTATTATATTACAGCTAGTTTTAACTAGATTGAAAGACGATTAAGTTACTTTGATGTATTAATCATTAATTGTAAACAAAAACCAAGACCATGAAGACACAACTGAAAGTCTTCAAGCATATCTCAAGTCAAGATTGCAAGGCTTTCATATACTATATTCCGATACTTCCGATAACCAATCAGGTTAAAGTGACACAGAATATGTTTTAAGATTTTTATGTGGCTTTAGTAAAAGCCAAAATACCCGATGACCTGAGTCAAGTAAAATTGTGCATCTTACTTGTATCTTTATCTCTAAAATGCCAAAATTATGATATTTTCGTGTTTTCACTAATAATCAGAAAAAGGCTCTATAAATGTTAAGAATTCGAAATTGTGTGTCCATTCAACATGTATATTAGTTAAATGACCTACTTAAGACTATCCATAAATTGTCTTTGTGTCTGCTGTAAATAAGTTTCCGAAATTACGTTTGAATCATAGCGCGTCACTGTCCGGTTCTCAATCTCAAATCACGACAGTAACCTTATTTTGTTCGGTTTACTGAACTGATAGGTGTTAGTATACTGATTTTCTGAAACAATTACTATTTCTCGATAAAATAACACCATTTATAAAGTTTGACATATATGACTCCAACAACATACATGTACTCTGTGCCCCTTTAAAAATATTGTTTTTCATTCACATAAAGTCACCTTTCTGGTATATTTATTTCACCCAATTAAAATGTTGACACACCGATATGAAGAGCGTCAACATAACAAAACCAACGTAACGCCAGCCTGTATACATGTACATGTATGCCTGTAACATCAGTCTGAAGGCCATGTATATGCGGCATCTGTTTATAGGAGCTGTTTGGCAGTTAAAATACGTGACAGATTTATAACGCTAATAATCTATCTATCTAAACAAGAAGGGACATGGGATGTACGGCGTGAACGTAGAAACACTGCTGCCGATGCCAAATGTGTATTCTAACGCTGCAACGCATGACGCATCAGATTAAGGCTCGACCGATAAAGGGCGACAACTCCGCTAACTTCTTTCCTTCTGTCGTTGACATTGATGACGTTTTGACAGCAGGAACACGTGGGCTACATCCGGGCACTTTACGTCATGTGTCAGGCGGCCATGTTTTTCCCTGACTTATCGCGGCTTGTACGAAGGAATTTGTTGGGCCCCATTTTACACCACCGCTGTCACATTTGTGAAGTGCTACAGGCTTGATGTTTTGGCAGATTTAGGTGTTAATAAGTGACTGTCTAGTTAACTGCTCCCAACGGTTTACTTGCTTATGTACTGGAGAGTTAGCTGCGGTTGATTACTTAAACGACATACTTTTTAGTATATACTTTATGAACAAATTATGCTTAGTAAAAGAGAACTCGAAACTCTATTTCGAGAATGTTTGCTTACATTTGTTTGAAAGCGATCAAATATGTTGTCCAATTCACATTTGGAAATCATTTGACAATCCCCAAAACATACCACTTGAAGAATATGTTCTTTTCGTTGATGAAATGCAATTATCTCAGGATTTTTTCTTCTCAATGTCGGTATATTTATATTTGAAAAGATCTGCTCATGTGGCGTCTTACCATTAAATAACATGAAATTGATTTAATAATAGGATTAAGAAGGCCAAACAAATTCCAATGAATTAGTGAGTGAGTTGTGGTTTCACGTGTTTCCGACAATATTTCAAAAATCATCCAAAAGAGAGTGGACAGATCAGGGAGAAAGGGCATCGAAATCATGAGGGAAAAATCAGAAAGAAAGGCATAGTGAGGGAGATAAACAAATTCGAACACTTCACATATTTAGCCATGTCTTATTGGAAGTAGTCTTTTTAGAACTAGCATGTGGAATGTGTAAAAAGAAAACTATTCTACTTCTTCTTCTCTTATATTCCTTTTGAAACTAAGATTATGTTTTAAAGTGGTTTACTTACAATGTAGGTTAGATATGTGCAATAACACAAACCAAATCATTCTTTATCACAGTTCCTCCTTTATTACGAGACATAATGACTGCCTGAAAAGCGCGTTTTTAAACTTGTGACTTCTTTTGAGGCTCTTTTAAATAACCCGTTATAGGAAATCATTTTCATTTTTAAAAAATTGCTCAAATTTTAGGAATGTTAAAGTAACTACCAAAATTTCCATTTCAACCTTTTTGAAAATTGACGTTAAAACCTGTAACTTCATCTGACGTTCCACAACTATTACTTTCTAACTATCAACCCCCAAATATCTGAGCACAGATAGAAGAGCCCGATACGTGGTAACGAAGCAACCTACCCATTAGTTTTAACGACCAATTACTTATTGAGTTTGCTTCAGACTGTTTTTCTCACGCAAATTGTCGCAATAGAGTCGACAACGATCGTAAGCCATTCTGGGGAGACATTCCGGGGTATAATGACACAAGCTTGTTAGCGTTTAATGTGTTCCTCCAGAAACTATGTTTTACTACTGGCGATTCCATTTCACTCTGGAATAATGGCTTGCATGGTTTTCATTCCTGTCGGCCGGAGGGTAGCAACTTTCTTTGCCAATTGGTCATAAATTATTTCCCCTTCCTCCTCCCTCTGTTTTGCTGTTTTATGTCGACCCTGTTTGTCAGGTTTGCAGCATGGGCTGTATGTATGTACCACACGTGGGCAAGATTAGGACCATGTAACGCGTCCGTCTGCAAGGGGATAAAAATTCTAAGGATTTTCTCCAACGGCGTCTGGGTTTTCTCAGAACGAATTTATTAGAACCAAACTTGAATGATTAAACGAATTCAGATTTGGGTTATTCGTTTGAAAGGGACTTTGAGCTTGTTGCTTTCAACCCTGGTGAAAATGAAATCCTCCTTTTGTGACTCAAATTTGTTGTTTTTTTTATGTTGGATAAAATGTTGTGTTGTTATTTGATAATTTTGTAAGTTGTTTGATTGAAATACAACGTTTGTTGCCATGCACCTACGGCGATAATTCATGAAAGGAAATTTGACAGAGAAGATTCTCTTTGAAGCGATGGAGTGGTGGACAGAAAACGTATAAATTAACATTTAATGAATTAATTAACAAGTAACAAGTTCTTGTTCTATAATG
This sequence comes from Phorcus lineatus, assembly GCA_921293015.1. Taxonomy (NCBI): domain Eukaryota; kingdom Metazoa; phylum Mollusca; class Gastropoda; order Trochida; family Trochidae; genus Phorcus; species Phorcus lineatus. The sequence goes on along the minus strand of OV121091.1, from coordinate 21,726,691 downwards.
ATATATCGTAGGTCCAGATCAGAAAATGTTACACAAAATGTGTTATAAATACATTTACTTCTTCGAAAGCAGGATAGAATAGTCTTGTTTAGATTAAATTCGAAGAATGTTAGTGTTTGAACATGATTTGTACATTATATGTTTTATAATACAATATCTGCTATACCAAGGTGGAATATAATAAATCTCTGTCATTGTTCCTCATTGGTAACCGTAAATAAGCACTTTCCTTCAACAAAAGACAACCTCATGATAGCGACTCCCATTATACTCAAGAGGAACCATATAATGCTGTACATCTTTGACCTTAGAGACAATCCACCATACTGTCTCATTTTTACCCAAGAGGAGCCTATATTGCTTTCTTTCTTTACCCAGGAGAAACCCTTTAATAGTGTCTCACTATTACTCAAGATAAACCGTATAATACTCTATGTCGTTTACCCAGATGTCTCATTTAAGATGAATGTATATTACTGTTGTCTCTTATATTCCAATGTGTCTTTTTTTCATACTTTTTCTCTATCTCACAGAGAATACACATCATATTTTGTATTCCCTGCCAGTATTCTCTGTTGTCGGATTGTGAAATAACAAATAGTTTTCATAGAGCAACATATATTTATAAAATCCGCAATTATCGCATCGTTTAATTTTCAAAATAATCATATTCTCATATTTCAATATCTTAAAGTATATAAGTACAAAGCTTTTGGAAATCTTTTTTAAAGATGCTTAATGAAAAATGTCATGTTTACAATATGAATTTTGACTTGCATACACTGATGGTGGTTTTGATCTACTGTTTTTATTGGCCAATTTTGTTTATGTATAAATGTATTTTTTTTAAACTACTCGATTTTATTCACTTTAGAAATATAATGTGTTATAGGTATATCATTAAACATATGACTTTTAGCCAAAGTAATGCAGATGTATTTTATACAAAGTAGATATATGGTGATATCATGATATTTTGAATTTAAAGTAATTGTATCCATAAAACATTGGTAAACAAAACAGGTTCCATAAAGGTTTTGTATCATGATATCATAAATTTAAAGTAATCTGTCTTGAATTTTGCATCTTGTGTCCATCATGTTCTAATTTTTTTTATATTCTTAAATATGTCACAACCACAGACTGTTGCGATATCATGTTGAAGAAGTAACATAACTACGGTCAATATAAATTAAATGTTTTACCGTGACCGTTTAAGTTTTATTAAATTCAGCGTATGAATGGGTGAGTGATTGTGTTGTCTTTGTCTCATATGCAAAAATGAAAAATCTGAAAAGCTCCATACATTATTTCCATGGGGCTTCTACTACCCTGGGTTGAAGTCCCTATTTGTAACAGAGTTCCTGAAATAAAATGTTAATTGAAAAAGAATAAATCTTAAACTATATCTCAATCAGCCTAAGACCAAACTTCTGATATTTTGATGATGTTTTGATGATTTGGGTGGTTCCCTTTTACATTTATAATCCTATAATTTAGAGTCAAAATCATAGGTGAACTGTTCTTTATCTATTTACAAAAAAATCAGTTTAAAATAAAAAAATAAAAAAACTTAGGACACAAAAAGAAAATAAATCCGATTTAACTAAGCCAATGTTGTCATATCAATAGATTCTGATACAATTGGTACAGTGTCAAACATTTATTCATGAAATTAAACTTACAATACAAAAGCTGAATATCGAATAATCGTCTCTACGAGTATTAAGCACATGGTTGGCTCCATTAAAAACCAACACTGGATTTGTGAAAAATATTAAATAATTCTAAACACGAAGTAAAAATCATTCAAAATAATGTTCTTTACCAATAACTTCAAATCAAAGATGTTCAAAGGAGTGACCTATTTCAGAAATAAACGATTTCATAAGTGAATGACAAGCACAGCTGAACGTAATATATAAGTAGAGTTATATTGCTCTTGTTATATTTATGATGGGGATTTATGTAAGCTGTCTTAGAAAGAATCAAGTCCAAAAACGTAATCAGTGATTAATGATCACAGACCGGCGATAAATGACATGAAGGAATCTACCCCTCTCGAGTAATATTTCCTTTCTGAATTTTCTGTCATTCTGAATGACACTTTTCTTGTTGAAAAGATAGAAGTCGATAGAAACATTCTGATATTCAGATAGAGCAGTAGGGAATAGAGAGGAACAGAAGGCTTAAGTCAGGTAAGTGATTGTTTTATTTTTAAACAAAATACATCCATTAGGTTTTGTTCGAGTTGATCCAACAAATGGTGAGTTATGTTTGGAAGTTACAATCTTCGAATCGTTTTAGAACTTCTTGCGCATCTCATCTTTTGAAAAAATAATATGAATTGTAAATTGAAATCACAATTTTTTTACGATTTATGGACTCTAAATTTGAATCGTATGATTTTTATTGACTTACAGCATTTTGGTTCATGTTTATTGAACGTTTTAAAAAAGAAACGCTTGTCAACTAACTTGATGCAAAACCTTTATAAAATGAAATTTTCACATACTAGAGAAAATGCTGGGAGTAGTAAACGGAAATACTTATGTTGCTCTGTAAGTGCAACTCAAGAACTGTTAGCAACACATTCTGAAGACATCCAAAATGATCTTCTCTTCGGCAAATCTACAAGTAATATTTTTCTGAAAATGTTAAAAGTTCTACTTTAATGAACTCCATGGAAAGTTCTCCTTGAATGTAATTTACAGGAGCTATGTTTGGTATCAAAAGTAAACGAAATATTTTTTTAAAGTAAATCCTCCCAATTTTCAAAACCTAAAACCACAACACGGAGTCAAATACCCGCCGATTTTATTGGATAGATATTTATTCTCGTTTCCTATCATGACGTTTTCGACTTTGAAATTCTCGCATTTCACGTGCATGTCAGTTTTACAAGCAAGTAATTTCACGGTGAACATACTTTTCGTTTCCAAGAGGATGAAATGCCAGCCCACAAGCCAATGCTTTCAACAGAACTGCAACGCCTCAAAATGAGACATCGACGAGAAACGGTAGTTTATTTACCCTTGTCTTTTCACACTTATCGTTTTTACAGAACTTGTAAAAACACCTATCTTCCTTTACTGTTTTCTAGAAACAGTTTTTCCCATTGTCAATGACGTCATTATCCCTCTTCATCAAGCACTTTTTTCTTTGTTGTATTGTACCTCAGCGTTGAATGCTCCAGGAACAACTTGTACTTTGTGTTCTCCGTTTTGTAGTCTTTATTTTATAACGAACGTTCATGTTTTACCACTGTCACAAATTAAATGTTGTCAAAAGAAGAATTGCAAATACTTTATTTGTCAACTTTTATATCTTTAACTCAAATGATAATAATAAATGGAAGAAGATAAATATGTTTCAAAGTCAATGTCCTGCTGTCTATCACTTGACTTTATCCGGCAAGTTAGTTACATAAAACACTTTTCACTGAAGTTTACATATTGGAAAAATATAATAAAGAAATGATATTTAAATTCAGTAATAATAATAATTTAAAAAAAATGATATTATTACTATTACTATTACTATTACTATTACTACTACTACTACTACTACTAATAATAATAATAATAGCACATTCCTTATCATAAATGAAAACGTAGTTTACATACACAACATTTGAGTTTGTACGATATTGATGATTAACCTGATTTAAAACTAAATTCCCTGTTTAACAGGAACATTTAAGTATTTTATATCAAGATTGTGTTTATGTTTGAGCATAGAATGAACCTTCTTTACTGGTCTTTGTTCCCATTCGTAACATATTTCTCAAAGGATTTGAATGGGTTTATAAATGGTGTTCAAATCACTTATTCACTTTCAGACCCATCATGGACACTCGTATCATCTACCTTTAAATTCTACAGACTTAGTCACTCGAGGAAAGTAAATGTATTTTAATGTCTATCCATTCTGCAAAGCTTGTAATTAATCAGACATTTATCTAGAAGGCACTGAAATAAAAAGAAATGTTGAATAGTTGACTTTGAGTTAAGCCTGAACTTCTTAAAAAACTGGAGAACTCTTTACAATTTCAAAGGGAAATGTACATGGTTACAACAATGAAATTAATGATAAATATAAAAAAAAAAATTTAAAATATTTCCACGAACGCTAATCAATGAAAAGTTTTCAACACAATCTGTTTCCAACTATTTGCATCGTAATCTAATCCGACCAAAGGACAGCTCTTCAATTTACCTCCAACAGAGAAATAAAATATTCATTAGTAATCATTTACAATTCATCGCGTATCATCAAGAGGTTCGCTAGTGAATACACCTCTTACAAAGTCTTCATGGAAACAATGGTGTCTGTTCCATTGTCTATGTGCCATTGGTAGTCATAAATCTCTGGGCTACCCTTTGGTCTAGGAGATATTGTCAGAGGCCAATCGGGCTCAGTTAACTCGTGACACCAAGCTCATATGGGGCAGTAGGATCCGATTAATCACATGAGAACAACAGTTGCGTTTACTAGAGCGAGTAATTCCTTTGGTTTGTAGCATTGGAATGAAAGGTTTTATATTCATGTTTAAAGGTTTTAACGAATTTGATAAACATGACCACTGGCATGCAGAATTAAATGTTTAAAATCTCTTTAAATCGATGGATATTTAAAATGTACTTTGTTATTAACGGAACAACTGATGATATTTTATAGTTGATCATGGTAAACTGTACAGGAAAGTTTTCTGATAACATAGGCGTTCATCTATTTGAGTAAATATCACCTATTGCGATTGGTTTACCTACGCTGGTATCGATTAATAGTTACGATGCTATGTGATACCTGTGTAAATGAAATAAAAATACATTCTTACAAAATATTATTAAAATCATGAAAAACTACCGTTTTTAATTTCAGTACCTTTTCATTGCACAAAGTAATAAGTTATTTCTATCAATCGAAATGGCATCGCATGTTCATAAATCATAACAGCAAATACTTGATAATACTCCAAAAAATTAATCTATCTAAATAAGATATATTTCTCGATATATCAAACTCATTCATGTCGTTCATTGAACTGATATCATGAAACGTTTATTTTGTGTCGTTGACTTATATGTACAGCAGATTGCACTTCTTGCTGTGCAGTTGGCATTCAGAAAGTTCTTATCCTGTGAATTCATGCTACTGATCTGTAAACAATGAAATGCCTGCCACGTACACAAACATGGTCTAGAAGTCAACCTGGCACTCCCAAATAAACACCCGTATGGAACAGAGACTGACAATCTGGCATATTTATTGTGTTCTCACAGTTTCCGTCCAAGCAGTAGACAATTATTACGTATGAAATAATGTCTATTTCTTGTTTATATAAATCAAATTAATTTTGGAAAAAAAAAACAATATGCAGAATTGTTATGAAACTGAGAGGTTACATGAAATATTGCAAAATATGTGAAAAAGGAGTACAGGTGGAACATACCATGCCAAGTAATAGTTTTCCTGCTACAAGGAGACGAGAAGTGATAAGTGGAATGACAAAGAAGTATGAATGAGTAACTGACTATCAGATTGCTATCAGTCTTTTTAATGTTTTCAGTTTGTTTTAACTTGAATTTAAACTATGGGAATATTGTTTTTATAGAAGTTGTTTTGTCGGTATGGTAGATACGCCTATTGCAGCCCTTTTTGTAGTAGTCGGAATTCACTAGGTCTGACCCATGCATTCTTAAGACAGCCTTTAATTAAACATTTTTCGAATCAAATCATGCTTAAAAGTGTTCAACATCATTTTTACAGTATTTAAAGCGTCGAATAACATTCCCAAAGAAAAAATATTCCCACTTCCCAATTCCTATCAAATACATTAAGTGTAAATGCCACAGTATCGCTTTAACAACATATCAAAATTCAAATCTGTTGAATCAAGCTTTTATGCGGAAGTCATTATAGATAACTTTGAATTTTGTGTTCACATTATCAGAACTGCGATTGCTTTTTGTGGCATTCCCTGTGTAATGATTGTCTCAGCCATGACACGATAAAAATCAAAACTTAATAGTCCCCACACAAACCAGCGTCTAAAGGGTGTGTTTGGTTGATATGGAGCTATTCAAATCTCTTTTCGTTTGTGGACGATTCCTACCAAATTCTCCGCTCATGGTTAAGACATTAAAACTACATGAATCAAGTTGGCACATGATAAAAGGTAATTTTGTCCATATGCCACACATTATTTTAAATATCCTGGTAAAAATATTAGAATGATTTCTGTACGGTCTCATTTAAATTTCATATCAACACCCATTTGCGGATTTTAAAGATGTGGAGATATTAAGAATGGCATATATTGGTATTTTGAGTCGTTCAGCATGTATTTTATCGTTTTCCTCGCACATGAAAAGTGACTTAACAAATTCATATTACATAACAATGTGACAGGATTATGTTGTATAAACTCCAACAAATGACGAAATGACCACTACCAAATAAATTCTGTATCATATAGGGCTGATACAAGGCAACTCTGAAGCATATCTGGGACAGTTTCATTTCAATGCTCACATATGGGAATGACATGCTTAGAATGTGCAAAGACCACTGTCATAACCACAAGTGTAGTAGTAATTCCCTGTTTTGTATTTCGCTCATTTCCGTTTTTGACAAATCTCTATGTTTTATGTGCTTATTACTGTTTGTTTATGGAATAAGGTCTTCAAGCTAGCGCACATTCCCATAAACCTTCACAGTGTTCATGTTAGATTGACGTCACTCACCCATGCGTTATACTGATTGTCAACAAGATCCTAAATAGTTTTTTCAAGAGATAAAACCGAAAATAATGTGAAAACCGAAAATTGCTCAATGTGAATCAAATGCGGATTCAAATTGAAACATAATCAAATAATATAATCGACAATAATTAATAATTATGATATCTGATATGATTTGATAAATATACTATACTGCCACTCGAGTAAAAAATATTCGATACACGTACCTATTGGTTTGTTATTTGCAAACTTACGACGGATACCATTCTCATAAATCTCAAACTACCGACACAGCTATCATGGTTTATTGGGATTCATATTTTGTTATTAAACCCTAGAGTAGCGTCATGGCGACTCGACGTCATAACTAATGCAATGACGTCATTTTTTGTTGACGTAGTGTTCTTCATGCGGCGTAGTGGGTAGCCAGGTTTTGCTTGATATTAATTCTAAATAATTTCTTCGATTCACATTATCGTTAATAAAGATAACATTATATTTTGTTCGGTGTTTTCAACTACGTTTAGGTTACTCGTCTTGACTATCAGTGTAACTCTCGCTCTCGCTCGGATTATTCTTATCAAGTAGTCAGAGTCTAGTGGCGTAAACATAGTATGACATGTCGCTCATTACATCCTTTCTATCCGATATACCATTTTTTACTTTGAAGGACTATATAATGTGTATGTATTTTGTCTTTCGATTGTTGGATTTGGGGAGAAGCATTCCAACTAATTTTTATTAATTAGTCCAATTATCAGAGAACAATGATTAAAAACCAACGTATATTTTATGGTTAAATAAACAACAAGAGAAACAAGTATGGTAATTCTTTGTTTCACGAAATTAAAATAAGATTTTCGGGTTTCCTGATCAAAATATCACAAGTTTACAAATAATGATAATTTAATTAGTTTAACAGAAATAACTGTGTACTAATTGGGTTTCAACATTAAAAGGGCAGTAGAAGGGTTTTTAGATTTATTTCTTCAATTCTTTCCCCAATAAATATTATTTTATACCATAATAATTATCTTCAGAGGAGATTATCAAATAACAAGCAAAATCCACTGTCGGCAATTTTTGTGAAACAACATTCAATCTTTGGAGGTAGGGAAATTGTTTCGAATACCTTAACCGATCATTGTACGTTCGTTTTAAACTGCTTCCTTTGATTGACATTGTCTTGCAATTGTAATCAATAAATTAAATTTTTGTTAGATCATTTTATTTATCTAAGAAACGTGCTACTGCCCCTTTAAAAGTGAAGTGACTTTACGTGACATGAAACCTTGCAAATCCATAAATGTATATATAAAACAAATATTAATGTTTCAAAATAAAGTCGGACATGGTTGGAATCCTTAACACAGATTAACCTTTCATACTGAAATGTTTCATGTCATTAACTCAACAGCTGATCCTCGTAGTGCAAGGGACGCGTGTCTATTTCATGTAATACACAAACAACTGATGTCCATTTCATCTTGAAGTCCTTTGTTACCAAGCAGATTAAATACGAATATATGTTGCATACGCTGATCTAAAACTTCAAAGGGAGTTTCTCATGTAAGGATGGTCATTTACACCACGTTGACCAGTGGGGTGACCTTTATCCAGGTGTATTGTGTAAGGGACAGGTGTGACCGCGACAGGTTCATTAGTCAAAGTGGATGATGCCGTGTGGTCACCTCTTGACCAATGGGACCAGTACAAGACCATCAAGTAGCCTTCAATGTTGTACTAATATATACATGCTCATGTGCGACTACGAAATAAACGTACACGGTATCTTAAAAACTGTAAGCTTGAGTTCATGGTATACAAGGTGTTAAAAATGTGTTGCAGTCGAACCTTTATAACATTTTAAAGAAGATAAGAATTAATGATTCTATTAATACGTATAATTGGGCATAATATAATTGTCATATCATTTTTGATAATTTTTTCTGACGAATCGATTTTATATCTTCATAAATTTTTAAATTCAAGCGTCCTTTATTCTTGGACAAATGTACTATCCTGGCTAAAAGAAATATGTACATTACCTGGGAAAAAACCCACCAATAGTCAGTAACGAAGAGACAGAATGCTACATCTATTCAACTATGTATACCACCTTTTGACAGAAAATCTAGTCTTTCATTGTAGATACATTTCTAGCGGAGCTGACGCTATCGTCTGACAAGCAGCCGCTTTCATCGCTTGGCTATGGCACTCTGCTTCCACCCTTCTATGCGTGATGACAACAGCGCTTCGAGAAATCGGGGAACATTTGTTTTAGGTTTCATGAATTATATGAACTTGTTCTTAAGATTTTATACATAAAACAATCATACACGGAGAACAAACTCATATCGCCAATTAAAGATCAAACGAAACGCGTATATTATATAATCTGTTGAGTGGTATCGGACTTTTTTGAATATCAGAAATGGTCACCTAAAACCTACAAATTTAAAAGTCATCATATATCTCATGCACAAATGGGGCAAGCAGCAACTTCAATCTCATTAAATCTAGTTTTTTACTCTACGCTTCGAAACTTAGTACAGCACAGTTATGACCTTATTTTAATGAGATTGGAACTTTCTATAGTCTTGATTGCGTAATTCATAGAGCTCGATTTGTGGCATTGGCCTTGTCATAAGGCGAACATATTGACATTTATCAAATGAAAGTAAGGCCTGACTCAGGGCAATATTAGTAAAGCAAAATTATTTTTAGAAAAGATGGTGTAGTTGGGTGAATTTGGGTTTAAGGCCGCTTCCAAGAGCATTCCACTTAGATCACGGTTGCTAGTGTTATGGCAGGGATTAAGCCCCCAACACTTTTGTGGCTATGTATTGCGGCGAAACCTGCGAGTATCGGATGGAACTAGTCAGTGAAGCATTGTCCCCTCACCTGTTCTCTTTAGTAAAGCTATGTATCAATGTAATTTCCTATAGTTCACATTTTACTTTCTGTGTCCATCAAGTTAAGTTGTACTTCGATATATCGAGTGATATGAGTTTAGAGTCGTTTGGTTAATTCTACAAAAGCTATTGGGTATGTACAATTATAGTAATCTAGCCTTAGTCAGATAGTTAGTCTCCACTTATATTAACCTGAAAAGCAAGCCCAAATTAAATTTTAAAGGACAATAATAGAAGTTAGTAATATCCTGTTTTTCATAGAAACAGATATTACTTTCAGAGACTTGGGTCAGTCTGACAAGATGAAGCACAGATATACCGGATCTCATTCGAAGACATTCTATATTTGATAACTTCAACATCATTAGGATTATCCCTGTTTATATAACTAAATACACGTGAATTACACAATTACATGTACGCAATGTACTGCGATGGTGTTCTTTCGATAACTACAGGCACCCAAGAGAAAGAGAAAAAGATGCGATTGTTATACAAAAGCTGATCTCCAAACTGCCTGATAGAAGAAATCGCGATTATTCCACCACTTGAAATAAAATACACCCTTGAAATCCATTGCCAACTTTGACACGCTGTGACACAGTCATACGTCACTGACCTTTGATCCAATTATGTCATCGCGCATGACAGGAAGTTTGTATGATGTACAATGTGGTGTTGAAACCTGCTAGGTTTTTCTCGAAAGTTTGGCGTTTTTACAATTGCTCTTGGCACATCTAAACTCGAAATTTCTTTCAGCGAACAAGCGATCCTAAAGTTTCCAAACAAACTGGTTTTTCATGTCATGAAGGGCGCGCCAATTAGCTGTTGTGGGCATGTTTTGGCCTGAAAGCTGGTGTTGTAAAGATATGTGTTTGTTTACCCTGTCTCGAACACACTATCATCATTGGTATCCTTGCTTCAATGTTTGGCATGTTTAAGATAAAATAACTTTTGTTAGGTTCTCTGTTTTGTAAATCTTTCTTTGACCCATTGAGGTAATTGAGTTAGGTTGATGTATATTTTATTGTACATGTTAGCTTGGAAATGATGGAGGAGGATGTTTAGTCCCTGGAGAAGCAGAAACGATTGTTGTCTGTAATACCTACAAGAGACGAGGATGCTTTAAGATTGCCTACAAAATTGACGAATTTCTTGGTATTAACTATTTGCCATTTATGTGAATGCAAAGATACTGAAAAATGCCAAAAATAAGTCAGAGTATGTCTTCATCTCCGAATGCGACTTCTGAAAGAACTTGAACTCTGCCGTTCTCGATCAAAACCTGATTTTTCTTCTGAGCACGAGACTAAAGAGTGTCCCATGCGATTACATTGAAGAAATCGTTCACATTAAAGATGGACGTCATTGCTTGTAAATTTTCTTATTTCTACGGCAATTTATAGATGGGATATACTACAAAATATATTTTGGTACAATCAAGATTCTTTAAACTTCTAATAAGAGGATATTTTTTTATGGTTTTTACTACAAAACACAGCACAGCAGACACAGAATGTATAAAATACCTTGACAGGAATGAAAAAACTGACAATGCATCTGTAAGGCAAAAGCAGCTGGCCTCGTGCCTAATACTGAATACAATTTTGCTTTTAAACTTTTATGAGAAAACTCATTTGTTATACAAAATTTATTCCTACATTATTATCTTTGGTCGTGGCTTCTATTCGTAACAAACACCTTTAGGTTGTCAGAGCAATGGCCACAGCTTTACACAACGTCGTCAGATACAACATTAGATGAGACGCCTTGTCAACTTTTCCTTGACGCATGGCAGTATACAAGGTGAATGCTCATCACCCTTTGTTTTTCATTTGAATTAGTAACTGACTGTGTCTTATACGCTTTGCTCAAACTTAACAAATGATTACGATATCAATAAACATATGCACAATTTAAATGTTTCCTTTGGGTTTTTTTGGCAAAGTTTACAGTAATTATTAGAATTGATAGATAAACTAAAATGCAATTAATACGTTACTTACGCTATTATTTTGCTGAATTTGGTATTCAAATTAATGATAAATCAATTCATGCCTAGGATTCCTTACAAATTTTGGTTGACACCGAAAGTTCAACAGCCAGTAAGTCATTCGAAAATTCATCTTGTTTATTGTGCAAACATGTTCATTGCCCTGACAGTATCCAAAATTATGTCGTTAAGTTTCCTTGTAATATTTTGTAACTTATCCACAGTTCCTAAATAATCAGAGAATGAAATAATCTAAAGCTATACTGTAAAGATTTTGTATTAATGAAACCAAATTTGGATTGGGGCTGATTGCAAACTCGGAAAGAGAAAGAGGTTTTGGCCAGATAATCATGACTGGTGTTTTTAAATAGTACGTGACATATATAATAGAAAGGTTTAGAGATAGTGACATTTATACTTAAGGATTATAAATCGTCTTCACCACTTAATTGTGAACAGTGTCAACTCGACCTTGGTCTTTGTTGATGTTGCAACATATCGTAAAATCATACCGTAAGAGGTAATAGTTGAGAAGTATCAGAATTTTTTTGGAAAGAAGAAATATGGTAAATCTCTTAGCAAACAAATGACCAAAATCAAGATGATAACAAATATTCATTACGTTCGAACACAGAGGTAATTATCTACATTTGACACAGGCTCAAGTTTTATAAATTTCAATTCAATATTGAAAGAGTTTTCCTTTTGGGAATAACGTAGTAATATTATGAGTTGTAGGTACAGTAATATGAAATGGCACGACGAAGTTACAAGTTTTCACTCTATATAATTCAAGGTTATGAGTGCTACTCTCTATTATTGGAGAATGAAATCGGTATAACACCCATCATTATTGTTTGCAAGGAAACAAACCCACTATTTCAACATATATAGACATATACTGTCAACATTTACCTCGGAAGATGTCGTTCTTGTGGAGGTAAATAAATATGGCCAAATTCTTCTATCAGACCCGCTTGTATTATTCCTTCCAAGTAACAAGATGACAAATTAAGCTTATATACATGTCCATGTCATCTATCAGTAATGCCATTCGTATACAACTTCTCATGCTGTCAGGTATTGGTTCAAATAAAACTTTGAAGAAATTGGTACTAAGTTGAAATTTGGTTAAATTTAGACTTTTGTCGTTCACCTTGTTGTCTTCCATTCTCATTATAATCAGACTTACACTCTTACATGGATGTCGTTATGGACACATTGGGTTAGCAATGTGACCGTGTCTACCAAATGTCACTAACATATATACCACCAATCAAATGTCCCCTTAGACATCGAATCGTGCAGCCGAGTTTATAACCTCGTCAATGATTGGCTAGAGTGAGGTCATGCTGAACGCTACCAATCAGTACTCAGATCATTGTCAGATCACGGCATGAGTATTGTGTTAGAACTGATTGACAATTGTAGTCTTCATGATCAAAGGTAGTCTTCATGATCAAAGGTAGTCTTCATGATCAAAGGTAGTCTTCATTATCAAAGGTAGTCTTCATTATCAAAGGTAGTCTTCATTATCAAAGGTAGTTGGTGCTGTTGTACTTGTCGTCCAACAGGATGCCACCAACTGTGTTTTCATTCTCCGGTTTGCACATGCGTGAAGGACACTTGCTGACACGTCCACTCCCGGGAGAGAACAGGAACTTCTTGATTTTCAAAGGTGTCACAATTACGTAAATTATTCACTTAATATATTCGCTTTGTGGAGTAACCAACCCTTTCCTTCTATTTTATTAAAACCATCAAACACAAAGAAATAACCCATGAGGCTCGAATGCAGTTCGATTATCATAGCATGTGACCGCCTTTCAATTGTCAGGAACATTATCAACTTTCTGCTGTTAGTGTGAATCCATTTAGACTATACTAAACAGATTCAAAATGTTTTGTTATCATGGCGCTCTGTTATATTTATTTCATGTATGCATGACAAGTTAAAATATTTAAATATTGGGATTGTTGTAGACTATAAGTGGTATTGTTTCATTTTAAACCAACTATCCAGGCTACAATATTAGGAACAAAACAAATACGAGAAACTAGATCATTTAGATTAAAATCAAACATAGTAGCACCGGTGTTAAAAGGCATGTTACATTGATTTATGTGTTACTTGTCGTAATTTTCACCATTGTCACGGTGTAACGATATCTAAACTCAGACGAGACCCGTTTATCCGACAGAAAGATAAGAAAAGAAAATAATCAAGCCAATAAATAACTAGAGAGAAGCCAATCCGTGAATCAAGTGGTTTATTTGCAGTCTAAACAAGACGATAACCGGGTACAGCAACGAGCTACCCGTAATCCACTCAACAGGAGTTAACAACTAATTAAGGAAGTCAACAACCCATGAATAAACAAATAGACAAACTGTAGGTAATCACTCTAGCATACCCCCAGACGTTGTAACAACAAGATAAGCTAATGGCCGTCTTAACGAGATAGCATCAATAAGACAAATCAACACTCAGCGAATATACAAGGGTGGTGTCGGGACACGGGTGGACTAAAATAGGGATGAATAAACAACAAGCACACAGTACTTTAGATGACCCCTAATCACTACTTGAGTGAGTAAATGAATAAGAACAGTAGTATAGGTATAGTAGAACTTATAAAATAATGGGAGGGAAGGTAAGGTTAAAACTGTAAGTTCTTAAAGAAAGTGATCACATACTCCAGAAAAGTACAGAGAAAAATAAAGGAATATCAACCTCACCAATCCACTTCCAACGTCCAAGGGTCCACCCGTGACCTCTCCCCGCAAGGATCAAGCCAAGACTTCTGGTACCAGAGCTTAGCCCGCTATTTATTGGCTCCGTTCGTACGTCAATGAAGACCAGGCCTTACTCGAAAGAAGAGATGGTAGCTTATCTAAGGATATCGCGAAGCTGTGTTTCTTTGCGAAAACTAAATTATCCCTAGCTCCATAAATATTTAAGTTATGGAGCCCTACAATGGCTTATTGTAAAGGGCGCAAACTCCTCTACAAGAAGATATAAATATATATATCATGAGTACTGGCATATTAATGCTACATGTAAAAAGGTTGATAAATTGAGCATGAAAATGACATTTGAACATATAAAAATAGCCACAGTCGGCAAATAAAGACATGAATGATAAAAATAGATACATGAATGTAAAGTACATAATATGTACTTTCGATATATACAATAATTTGTGACATTTTACAAAAGTACATTAGAGGAGACGCGGGAAAAATGTCGCACGCTCGAACCGCGTGACAACCATGAAATTCTAGTTGAAGCATATCTTATTTCTTCAGGGTATTAATCATCTCATTACTATCCACGATTATGTTTCAATAAGGGACATGCAAAATCCATGCGGCCATTTTAATGTGAACGCCTTAAACTCGTTCAAAATATAGGAAAATTGATGAGCATATCTTTATCGGGCGTTCATTTTACTCCCTTATGTTTGAATAAATTTGATTTTAATTGGCCACATTCGTTAATGAGTAAATAGACTTACATCTATAATGAGGCTAATACAGAAATACAAAGCAAATAACATGGTAATTCAAAAGCCAAATTAATTAAATATAGGATCAATATGCTTAGCGGCATAAACGCAATGATAACATCAAGTCCTTTTGATACTACATAAGTCCATTCACATTGTTTTATTATTAATTTTTGTGGGAAAGATATTTTGTCAACTGACCGATAAGGTGATGAAGAATGTTGTCATTATGTGACACAATAGTACTATGATTTAACCTGCATGTCGCAGTACACGCTTCTCTGTCAGTAGACTATGGCCAGGAACAATATAGTATATTTTTCTGTTTACACTAACATTGGAACATATTTTTCAAATGATGTAACCGCCTGTAACAATATTACATTTTCGCGCAAAGTGCTTCTCTGTATGTATATCATAGTTATAATATTCCAAATATCTATATACATGCTATCTAACAAATTCAATGAAGTTTTCCTTAAAAACCGGTTTTGTATAAGAGGAATTATCCTTTATAATTAAACACCTTCCTTTCGATTTTTCCAGAAAAATCACAGAATTTTCCTTACCTCGCAGCTGTCCTGTCTACCCAAGCGTGAAATGAATGAGTTTGTCAGCCAATGATTCTTGATCTGATATATGTAATGTGATATCCGGAAAATGCAACAAATTGACTCTCGCCTTGTGGAAATCTCCTGTTTGTTGGAACACCTGACGAAAGGATTTGGTGAATATGTAACATATGCAATTGACAAGTTCACAGACGGAATTGACAACCACCACCTGTGCTATAGGATCCGTCTGTGGAACATACAATTGAGTTGTTGTGGATTGCTCGTGCACCACATGTTAACTCGTTATTGTCAATTTCAGTATAGTTTTTGATGATAGCATCAAAAGTAATTATGTAGTTGATATGATTTATCCAAATAAAGTTATTTCGAGAGATAACTCATCTGTCACTGAATGGAATTTGATGTGCAGAGACGCGCTTAGGGCTAATGACTTTATTCTATCTGTATATTGTTTCGTCACGTTCAGTTCTGAAATATCGTAATTACACCATGGAATACACTAAGTGTGTAAGCTACCGATCATTGGCTTAATAAGAATTTAGTGCATGTTTTTGGTAACTTCCCAGAAATATTACCAAACAGACCAAAATATGTTTAAAGGAATGTGAAATTTCTATCAGTGATGTCATTATACAAGTCGATGTGTGATTAGAGGAAATTAATTGATTGAATAAAACAAATTCAAAACCAAAACAAAGTTTGGTATCATGGTATAATTGACAGGCGGCCTCTATCGCAGAGAACGATGTTCGTAAAAATACAATTCAAGGTTGATTTTGTTTGATAAAAGAAGGGAATGCATGCTTTAATTCGTTTTCATTTATATTGGTTAAAACGTTATTCAAAATGACCCACAGAATATCATAATATAAGGTCAAAAGATTTTCACAATGTCAGTGCCAACGTGTTTACCCTCATAAAATCAGTATCATTTCAGACAGAAATGTCAAAGTTCAGCAAAGGGTTGAAATTATAAACAAACCTTCATTATCAAGTGTGTTGATACTCTGAAATAGGCTTACGTGAGACGACAACAGTGGTTAATACAACAATCTCCGTGGTAAATACAGACAAAGGCGACCCCGTGTCTCCTTCGCTGTATGAGACAACGAGGGAAGCTGTGACAATACAAGGTGCAGTGGGTGCAATGGTATATATTTGCAATTGACATTTACTTATTGACATTGGCAGACATATATACCGACGTTATCAGATGAATGTTATTGTTGGTCAATAGGTTTTCAAATATCACGTATCATCCAGTGTGATAATTGCATGTATTCTACAAGGATTTAGTCATTGCTTCTATTGTGTTTAAAGGTCTTTGGAAACGTAGTTTTTTTCACACAATACGTCCTCTTGTTTTGAGTTTTTTTAGACGATTTACTTTATATTCTAAAGATAAATAATGATGGGTTTTCTTTTGCATTTAAAATATAAAATACTAAAATATTTGTTAGGTTCTTCCATCCCACGACATTTTTACTGCCATCCGATTTAGATTGATTCCAATATCAAAGTTTAAAGTATGTCTCAAATGTCAGGTTATAAAGTTTCAAATGTAATACAATTTTGAGCAATGAGGAACGTTTTCTTTTTTCACAATTCAAATAAGTGTATTTGAAAGCATTCCTGTAAAACATGATACATAAGTTATGCTGTTTGCTTGACGTCACATCAGCATAGGTATCGACATTAACGTGTGAAATTACTTCACTTTAGACAGGGATGTGCAATTATGCCCCTTTGACGATATGTGTTACCTTTATATGTCAATATTGTATTCCCCTAATAACCCTGATTCTGGTTTCAGCCTTGCTGGATTTCACATGGCAGATAGGGTAAGCCCTGGCCATGACAGATGTAATGTTATAGTGTATAATTGTTTGTTTTTCAAGAAGAAATGTTAATATCGTATACCGTTTGTCTGAAGACGGAAAACATTTCTAAAATTTCGTTTCTGTCTTCTGTACCTTTTCTATACCATATCGATGTTGTCATTCCGAATTCTTATAGACAAACAACCTTGGCTTAAGTGGTTGATATTGATATTCATAATTAACGGAAATGATAATGTTTCAGAAATTGACAAAGGTAGAATGTCTCGCAAATTGATATTGTAGTGTTTAAATAATGTCTAATGTGATATCGTTATAATCAATAATTTATACAACTACATTACATTGTTTGTAAATGGATTCTTTATGAAACATGATTTTGTGGTTGTGTATAAAATTAGTTTGTATCAATCAACCAATGTTTAATGTGTCATGTCCTTGAGACTTACCTTTTGATTGATGATCTAAAACTATTTAGATTTTGGATGGTAAACCTAAAACCTTTTTAAAAACTCACTGAAACTTTTACGAGACAGCTGTATATCAAAAGATCTTTTATTTATCACTAGATCGCAGTGTAATTATCATGTAATTTGGATTTAGCTTGGAAATCAATAAAATAACTTAAGCGAAATTGACAAATGATCCTCCAATAAACTTATTTTTGGATAATCTTTTCTCTCGTGCAAAAATTCTAATTTTGGCATGATGAAATAGACAATAGGGCTCACATTTCGAAATTCCGATTTCGATTTCGATTAAACTGTTCCATATCGAATCTATGAGAAAACAAAATCAGCACTATCACATTGACTAAGTGTAAAGGAAATATGAGTTGTATAAAGCAGTTGATGAATTATAGAAAACAATTGTAGAGAAAAATATGAATTAGTGTTACCGAAATTTGACCACTTCAAGGACCTACTACAATTGTTCAAGTAAACGGCTGAGTACAATAAACGTTAGCATTAAGGTACAATGAATATTCACGTCTGTATTGCAATTTCAATATTATCCGTTTCGTTTTCACATTACAACATTGCTTCGAAGATATCCCAAATCACATGATATGTCCACATTTCTACTAGGTATGTAAACAAACGTTTAAAGTGACACACAGCATGTTTCATGAATTTTGTATGTGGCTTTAAAAAGGGCCAAAATATCTTTACACCTAAGTTAAGCTGAAATCGCCTCTCTAAAGTTGCAACGTTAACTTTTGAATGCCAAAATTATGAAATTTTCTTGATTTTCATTTTAAATTAAAAACGGCCATATAAATGTTTAAGAAGTCGAAATTCAGCCTCCCATTTATATGCACGTTAGTTAAATGACCTTCTAAGCAATGCCAACCTATATTTCTCGATTTGTCTGGAAAAGATAAGTTTCAAACATTACGTTTGGGTCATTGGCGCGCGCTATTGTAGGGTTTTCGATTATAAATCTCATTTGTTATCCTTTCTATTGTCACTTTGCCAAGTTATAAGTATTGAGATGTTAATTTTCAGAAACAACCCTAAGCTATAGATGAAATAACACCATTATGAAATTAAACAGTTTTAACCACACCAAAAAAGTGTCCCTTTAATCTGCAGCTGTATGTATACTCAAGTGATGAAACATGCTCTTGTCATCAGTAAAACGAATTTACCAATTCTGCACACGCATTAGAGCGGGAGAAATAGTACATAAACAGTCTGCATACGTATTCGAATAAGTTAGGATGTCGTTGCATGTTCAACTATTAGATACATTTCAAGAGCGTTAACAGTATTGTTTGATACTAAATAACACAATATGAAGTGTTTTCCTATCAATACACATGTAATGTTTTATGAATGAATCTATGAATTTTATCTATGAATTCGTGTAAGAATTTAAAGGCACACTTTTATATTCGATAATCCCATTTCATGTTAATTGTCACAGTTTTTATTAAAGGCCAAAATCCCTAATTCATGTTAGTTATTCACGTGGGCTTTTTCAATCTATCTCTTCATAAAATCTAGATTCGACTTGCAAAGTGAAAGGCCTAAAATTATCTATTTCTTGTTACTAAGTATAGACAAATATCAAGATCAGTCTGAGATGGTAGTATAGATAATCTCAACTTTATATGTGAACATGTTCTTTTGGATGACATTTATTGAGAATTTATACCAATTTGTTTAAATGTTAGAAATGTAGGTCTGCCTTTAGAATAGGAAAGAAAAACCATGAAACAGCAAGATCATTGAATAATAATAATTGTATTCATATTCTCGTGAACGTGAAAAACGTCTGAAGAAATATACATGTGAAACAACATAAATAACATGAAATGAGACACAGGGTGGCGATTGATAATCTCCTGGGAGGATGCAATGAGCACTAGAGGCCATGAAATCAACATGCAATTGACATGCTATGTCAAATTCCTGACAGATCAGTGTGTGACAAGTCTATTGTGTTTCCCTTTGAGTCTAGTCCATTGTCTAACATCCTGGTTTTAGTGTTGGGTAATTTGTGCTCCTTCTTCCATTTCATCCGCCGATTCTGGAACCAGATCTTGATTTGTCTTTCAGATAAACACAGTGTATGAGCAATCTCTATCCTCCGTCTTCTTGTTAAGTATCTGTTGAAATGGAATTCTTTTTCCAACTCGAGTATTTGATGGCGAGTATAGGCGGTCCTGTTCCTCTTTGACTCTGGCATCAAAGACACGGTTCCTGAACCTGAAAGAACAAGGGTAGAATGGTTATGCTGCTATAAAATAAATTTGAATGATAGTGTCATCTTCGAAAACGTGTTTAGGATATAATGGTTTTACTTTGGCATGATTTTATTCATTTACAAGGTTAAATCGTTTAAAACTCTAGCCATGTTTTTGAATAGATAAGGAATGACATTTCATCATAATTCTTATGATCAGTTATGTCATTTAAAACTCTATGGTTTTTCATTTGTTATGACTGTTTTTTCTCATTTATGAAATACTAATCGTTATTTTACTTAACGTTAACATAATTACGTTAACGTTAACATCATGACTAGAATTGTGATTTGGAAGTCAAAGCATTCTTCCATGCGTATGCTTGATCCCTCATAAATCATGGCGTAAGTGGCATGACATACGTATGTCACTATTAATTCAGACTAACTTGTCATTAGCTTCCATGATTAATGGCTGAGGAACATTCATTGTTAACGTTGTGGCAAAACGGAATATTCAAGCCTGTTTTTGAGTTGTGTTGTTATGCAGTGGTTCACCTCCAGATTAGTCGCTGATTGTTTTATAAAATCATGATAATGATTGTGTGGAACATGTTGATAATACGGGGAAATGATTTTTCATAGCTTTGGTTAATTCAAATTGTGTATCTTTACGTGACACTATTGTGTGTAGGTATTAGAAGAAAACAATTTATCATGTTTTTCACAATTTCAAAAGATGTATCACATCTACATGTATACATATGAGAAAAATAATAGCTTAGCCTTTTTGTGATTTTAACTTTTTTTCATCCATGTTCACACGTTTTTAACGACAAAAGTATAATAACCCGGACGGACGTAAATTATCAATTTGTAGAGTGACAACAAGGCATTCTGCCATTAATAGTACATATGGCTGGGCGATAAAGCAGAATTTTCAAGATTTACGTTAGCAATACTATATGCGAAAATGATTTTCAAAATCTCCTTTCTTCATTGCCTTTCATATATAGACAAGAACTTATCATCTTTTAACCTATGCTTAAAAATGCATTAAATCGCAAAATAGTTGCATGTACAGGCAGATAAATGGCATGATGAAATAACATTGACGAACACGAATGAGGAATATTGAGAAGAACCATATATATATAGTTTTGGATACTATTCTAGGTACCATGATATAGAAATCTTTTTAAAGCCATGTATGGATTTTATGGGGCGTATCATTATTGCAATTTGGCCAAAACCTAGTAACTATTGGTTTACACATTGATTTCTCCTCATTTTCAAAATTGATTTTGCTTTTACATTTCCTGTGGAATCCACGTGAACGATTACTGAACGCCGTGGTTGTTTTAACGTTAAGAGAAATATTTGTTTCATTTTCTAAATGAGCTACATAAAACAAAAATAATTCAATCAGTTATTCTTAATGTAATCATCGAAATAACATACTAACCAGGGTAATCTAATATTGAGCATGAAAATGTTTTGTCTCTTCTGTGCTTGGGATTATTATGGCTAATTTTGTAATGCGTCATAATTTTTGATAACTTGAATTAGTAACGCAAGTTTTACAGACTAACTTTAACATTGTCAAATACAGAGAAAAACAGATATGTAAGTTTTTGGATGTATCAAAACGTCGGTACTGATTAACAGTTATTCATTAAACCGTTACTAGTCCATTTTCTATACTCGTGGATGGATAAAAAATGATCAAAGTTGACGTAATAATTTAGAAAATATCAAAATGCTTTTAAAATGTATTTGTTTGAACATGTTTCAGGCTGACCACATTCTTTGATATGGTTTGAATGGAAACACTAAAAATCAATTATCAAAATATGATAACTCCCAAAATCCCAAACAGTTCTGCTTCCTAGGACACTGTACACAAACTTGACGATTTTAACACACACACAAGAGATTATCTCCCAAAGGAGTGGAAATATAATGGAATTTCACGATCGTTAAACCATGGAATAAAACATTCATGAACAAAACTCGTCTCAGTTGTAAACCGACACCATGAAAGAGAGCTTTGTTTCATTTTCAATCGTGTCGTTTATTCCAATTTTTTCTCCATGAAAGTTTCGATAGCAGCCTGAGGTACCAGATATAACTACTTGTTTTACGGATAGCAGATGTTGTTTAAACACGTTTGAGCCCTTAGGGTGTAATATGATATAAATCGGGAATAGATATCAACAATATTGTAGTTATGTCTTCAAAGGCCAGGCCGTTCCTTTGCGTAATATCAAAGATCACGATTTTAACTTCATACTGTTGAACGGATGATGTTTCGTATAAATATTTTCAAGAAAATATATCGAGTTCGTGTAAACAATAATACTATTGATTTTTTAAAGAAGAGAAATTATCACAGATGAATATTCCTATCTAACATGAAATATTCGTTTGGTAGTTTACGATTTTATTAACTTAAAAGGTAAATATCTTAGGATTCAAGATTGAAGATTTGTTGATATAGATATATGTACAACTTTGGGCAGAATACACAAAACTAAGATGTCTTCCATATGAATATGTCGATGGTACAAATATGATGTATCAAGTGACATAAGTATAAATGCATACCATGCGAAGAAAATACCTTTGGGAACTATTATTTGTTTATTATTGTAACACCCTGCTGTGTGATATAGACTTGGTATCTCAATTGACGGTGATATCAAATTACATCAACAGACGAACGACTCTAATCCCCTAATTGGATAGTATTTACATTGTAAACCCATGTTTAAATACAACCACTTAACGGCACGCTAAGGTTTCAAATTTCAAAAGGTTCATAAGAGACTTAATGTTAAAGAACAAGAATAATATAAGCATGGTTGTTAAGATCATCAATATCGAGATTATTCTTTACAAAAGAAAGAAATTTGGGTTTTGTTCAGAGTTTTCAAATCACTGCACTGCGTATGAGGATAATACGATTTTAATTTGGATGAAACAGTATTGTTTATTAGACAGGATATTATAATCATTTATAACATAACACACTCTTCTTGATATTTCACATTTCCACTTCCTTTCACCAGTTTCCAAATAAACAAAGGAAACTTTTGTTAATCGTGGTATTTTCAAAAAAGTTCTTATTAACGCAATAAGTATTTTTTAACTTTAAAAAGGTCTCATCGATATATGATTGTACAAACCTTTGATATGAATTATTTTCAAACAGAAACATTCCACTTGAAATATTAGCATATCAATACCGTGACAGATACATGGATTACACTAATACATCCATATTGATAGAACAATTGTAAAAAGCATAAATTTGTAGAAAAAGCTAACGAAAGTGGTATCAAATCGTGTTTATGAATCATATACAATACCAAGCAGGACATTATACATAGTAATTTTGCAGCAAATGATTTTATCATGCTATTTGACATGGAATAGTCCATGTAGCCGTTTTCGTATACCAATATAAAATATCTTTTCAAATCAGTTTACTATCAATCAATGTTAGTCTGAAAACATTGATACGTACAGGAAAAAGCTTCCGTATTAATACATCTGAATACACCATTCAAACCTTTTCAAGAGTACATTTTGTTAACTAAAAAAGACTAACGTCTTCCTCTCGATAGATACGAATAAAACATCATTTTTCAAACCGTTAATATCAATTATAGTGGTATATTATGTTTGAGATATAAACATTTCATAGCTTTTATATCGAATTTCTAATAATTTGATTAAGGATATGATAAAGGGAATTTAGGCAATTATAAGAAAAAGTTTATCTATATTTCAATACATAAATATATCTATATCCAAGAAATAAGGATTAGATATTTATATGTCATCAAGTCATAAAGATTATTGAATTTGAATTTGAAAGTTCACCTTAATACGTTTTTCAAAATGTCTCCATAAACCCAAAATATAATCATAATTTTGATTTTTTACACATAAATGTTTGTTTCCATCACATCTTAAGTTTTCGAGATTTCGTTTTGGATACCTCACATACGAACGTTTGTTGCTTAAAGGAAGCTTAAAGTGTTTTAGGAGGGTTTCTTTGAGAATAAATGTTACCTATTATGACCTAATCTAAAAGTTTATGTGCACAAAGTTTTAGCAAATAGCGTACATTCAAGTAAGATCAACTAATCTCTTTAGTTATCAATTCAACAACAAAAAATTTGCTTAATGTATTCTTAAAATTTCAGTTACTGCTTTACCTATATAGTATATATCTAAAGGGTTTGATATTTAAAGACGACACAATTACGTCAACAAATCACCAATTTTGAACACGTGTTATTTTATGTTTCATTAATGATATCTATAAAAAAAGATTACTTTTTTTCATTTCAGTTTACAATTTTCATGTTTTTGATAAAGGATAAAAAAGAAGATGTAATGATCATATTACTCGTTGATAGTCATAATTATATAGTATTTATTATATCAATTACTAGTATATAAACGTTTCATTCGCAGGTGACGTAACACTACATTATGCTTTGTAAATATATACTTGAAATAAGAGTATTCAAATACAGTAATAAATAAATAAACGTATCTTACTCACGTTAACAAATAAACGTATCTTACTCACGTTAATGTCTTATTACTTTTGGAAAATATTCAAGACATAGTAATATAGATGTTATGAGTTTTTACAAATTATGTATCGAAGTGTAATATAATTCCACTTTAAAAAATATTGACAATGTCAATTTCATCTTTAATGGTAACTGATACATCTCCTAGTTTGAATAGATGATTTTGTATATTTTACACAAAATACACATTCACAAAAGATATAGCTTCTTAACAATTGTTTGGAACTTTAGATTAGCCCAGAGAATCGGAAATTAGAAAATATTTATATTTCTCAATGAGGTCAGATTATCAACTTGTTGGGTAATGAGCATAAAGGCATTTCAGGCTGAGAATATGACTATAAGTACAGGGAAAATGTGGGAAGAATAGATCTCATGAGTTATGATAGATAAGTTACTGGTCACAATTTGCAGTCAAACAGGTTTTAAAAAAATTGTGAAACCACTGTAGGCAGATTAGTGCCTGCAGGTGATAATGTGGAAAACATTAATAGTCTAGAGTAAATATAATATAGATCATCATATGAAATCCTCTGTAACAAGAATTATCCTACCATTTACTTTCACGTGGTCTTCTCAAATTGGCTAAGGTGGACAATGTAGAGAGTTGGATAGGAATAAAGGTGTAAAACCGAGAAATTGATAGCGTTAGGAAGGTAATTGGTACCGGGTCATTAGTAACAGGTATTACTTGATTACTTCTCTGTAAATACTTTCAGGATGACAGTGGATCAGTCATAGTAAGTTACCCTGAACAAGGTATAGGCTAATTGTGAGATCAAAGTGAAGTCGGATATGTCAATGGCAGTCTGGTAAGAGAGGTGTTCATTTGATTTAAACGTTATATTGTTTTTCAACTTCCTGATTATTCAAGATGGATTTTACAATTATGTTGGCAATAATGAGTAAATCTGTTTGCTCATTAGTTTGTTTGAACGGATATTCTGATAAAACCTTAAGGCTGTTAAATCTATTTAATTGATTTGATTATGATCATATGTTTTCATAATATGACTTGGAAAAGCTGTTGGGAGAATCCGGGTACCTGCTTATATGATCAAATGTTATAGGATTGAAATTCACAGTAATATAAGCCCTTTGATATAGGAACTGAGTGTCTCAATTAATTGTTAACGTACATGATCCGCCAAATATCTAATAGCAATCAGACACGTTTGATACGGAACACTTCCCGATACAACTACAATGCATCTTAGTTTTCAATTTTTGAATGATAACGTCGAAGGTGAAACTATAAACAGGTCATGACAAACACCAGGCAATGAATAAATATACGTGATTAATCACAGTGCTGGTCTGATTTGTGGCAATGTGATCGGCTATGTAAGATCGCTATTCATGGCGGAATTCCGATATTGATTACTAGTGAAATTGACACATCTAATCACTAAACATAAACAAGGTTGTAGATTACATCAGGCGTTTTCTCATTACGCTTTCTTTATTTATTGATTACTATTAGTAATTCATGAAGGACGCCTCTCATGCAGATATAAAGACGTTGAACACATTGAATAGGCCGATCCATTATCCCTATCACAAAGACAGATTCTAATGGCGAAAATTAACAGCTACTGAGAAAATAGCAGACAGTGGAATACGCTCGTTAGATTAAGAACGAATGTAGTGGTACGGCGATCCACGCAAAAACCGCTCATGTCTCTTGGCTCTGCTGTGCCGTTTCCGTTTATTCGAACAATTAAGCTCCGTCGACACACGAATAATACTTTCACGCATGGGCGTATTTGATGAATAGTGATTTAGATATACTAAACCGTTTTAAACGCTTTGTTGAAGGGAGCCGCTTTATTAGCCATAGCCGGTCGAATCTTTACGCCATCTGATCTGTTTGCTGTGAAAAGTCGCGTGGCAAATCATATACAACAGTTGTTTAGACAAATATGATCTTCGGCGATGTTTTAGAAATACGGTGTGGTTGATTTGTGTCTTGATATTTCATGTCTGGCAGTGTCTCTGTGAGACTAATTTTTTTTCTATGGTATTAAAGATTATTACCGTACATTCGTCCATTTATTTTATATCTGTATGGTTTCATTTTCATATCAATTCAATCAAATCTAGACTTGCTGGGGATTAAGCTTTATTTAAAGCTCCTATTTAATGTATAGTGTACATACTGTATTGGTGACTGAAAATAATGTAATATACTAGAATATAAACAGAAAATGTTGTCCTTAGGAAAGTCAAATATCCTCATATTTTCATACTTGTAATACAATATGTATTTATTTATCACCAAAAGCTCTAAAATCTTGTGTAATGCTATCATCATGTCACGATGAAACGTTTGTATTATATCTATATTATCCCTTCTATTTATCTATAAGCAAACTGTTTGCTAAACTTCCTGATAACTGACGTTTTTTAACCTAATTGTACTTTCAAGTAACTGGATTATATAAAAGAAATACATAAGACTTTCCTTTCCTTGTATTTTAATGTTTCGGTGACGTGAATATGGCATGGTGTATATTAACGTATCGGTTAACATCACAGTTATAAGATAAACATATATCTGATATTTCAAAGCTCGTGTAAAAAGGATTGTTCTTCTTGTAAAAAAAGTATTTGGAACTAAATATTCCAAAGGGATGACAAAACTAAGTATAAGAACCCTAACCAATGTATGATACATACATTCCATGTACATTTCAAGTGTCAATCTGATCTTAGAATTGATAAAGAATATCTTGTGACTATCGTTGTCACTCAGAGATGTGTGTAAGCTAGTGACAGCTAACAATAACAAAAATGGACCTGAATACGACGCGGTTGAGTGAATGATAAAGAAATCGTTGTTGATAAAGACATGAATACAACACCACAGGAAATATACAAGTTTGAGGAAATTTATCCTGTAACATGACACGAGAACATGTTATTCTGTCGCGATACGGATGTTGCAACAGGTTCGGGAATTAAAAAGTAACTCTCACAATAAGGAATTATATAAATACATATCTATTTTGTTAATTGTTTTTGTGTCCTAACACGTGCCTTCCTATTCTGCAAATATGATAATCAAATTGACAACGGTAATAAGAAAGGAATCATAGAATAGGGTAATGAGGGATTTTTTTTATTTATCACATAAGACTGTTTTCTTATAATCAAATATGTATATGGTATAAGACATTTAATATTTGATAGGATGTTCAGTATCAGTTCACAACATCAGTTAGTTGTACCTGAATAAATGTTACTTGAAAGGACAAATCTATCTGAAAATATTCATATTTATTGATTTGATTTATTAAACTTTTAACACATGGTAATACGAAAGATCTTAAGCACCTGTATATATCCTACTTTATATCTCTTATCATCATTTTGTGAATTAAATAGGAACAAACATGGAAATATTTCCCATATGCATTTGACAAATACAACCATTTTTGAGATTCTATTTGTAATCTTACTTGTTTATAATACAACATAGCTGACTTAAGGAATCATTCCTTTCCGTTAAATCATGAATTATAATTATTATTTCATTACTATTATGACTTTAATAATTCAGCTTGATGCCCTCAATTCAACAGGTTCTTCCATTAGGGGCCTGGAGGATATTGGAAGATACCTGGTCCCTAATGACAGATAAACAGATAATCTCGAGAGCTTTTGTAAACAACATGATACTATTTGAAAACGTTAAAACACAACGTAGAAAATCTGAATTCTCTATACAAATTTTTGTATGGGACTTTAGGTGCTTCAAAACCACATTCCCAAAAGGTATTTTGAGGAGTTTTGAGAAAATAATATAAATGCTAATTTACAAGTATGGCAGCATTTTAGCTTTTAATTGCCACTATTTATAAATTAAGGAAAAATAAACTCAATATTAAAGTGTGAACAACCATTGAGATCTCCTAGGTTTTCTAGTTATATCGTCATCCAAAGCTCCATTAACTCCAACCATAGAAGAAAGTAAAACATACTTCCACACAGTCGTTTGACGCCATAATATACCACATACTATACTAAACTTTACATTTTGAATGATCAGGACACACGACAATCCTATCTAATTTATTCAAGCAACAAGTAAAGAAGAAGAAATAAAGAAACCACAAACCATATCCTCAAACATGTTATTATGTTTTTTTAAATTAGAATATATAACAAGACCACATTCACCTTACGGTCATGTCTGTCCAGAGAATAATGTGCCTTATATAATAAAATATCTTAATCCATTAAAGCAATTATATTCAATAATTAGGTGTGAAAATCAAAGAGCCACGTGTTTTTAATATAATGATCAACTTGCTCACATGGAATCATGTAAACTCCTTCACTTTCATTACTAGCCATGTTCTCTATAAGATCAGTTATTAATGTAGATATGAATTAATATTCGTGTCACAGTCAGAAACGTTTTTAATTTTTATACTAAATATAATATATAACGTGAGATCCTGAAACCACCCCCATGTTTGTTATATCCTGATTTATCCAAAACATACTCATGGAAATCACAAAACAGGATCACGATTTTAAAGCCATAAACATGTAGAATAGGATGTAGTTGCTACTGATATTACATAGGGTATTATATAGGAACTATATATGTATGATTTCCTCAGAAAAGGGATAATTTTGAAAACAAAATATCTAAATGTAACCTTAATAGTTTCCCAGTAGAAACCCGAGACAGATAATGTTCCAGCAATTATCAAAACATAATATCACCTCACCTGTTGTCGTTTGAGATTTCCTCATCCATGGATAAATAACAGGCTGTCCGCCGTTTTTCTCTTGAACACATGAGTTAGTTGGACTGGAACCTGGCCCCCCTGCGGAGTTTGGGGGATGACAGTGCTGAGGGGGTGCGGACGGTGGACTGGGGGTGACTGGGGGATAACCATTGACACAGGCGCTGAGGTTTGTGTGAGTTTGTGGGGTACCGCTACAGTCGTAGGGAGATCCGGCCGGGGATTTCACCTCATCATATCGCCTGTGAGAGTCGTTAGTAGCGTTATATCCATAACTAGCGAAGCTTGTCCGGTAAAAATCTCCACTATGAGAAGGTATATAACTTGATTGTGTATATTCTTCAGTTGGTGGAAATTTCGGCTCAGTGTAAGAGGCTGGGTTCATCAAAAACGAACTCATGGCCATTAATTTTGGCCGAATAGGCAGTAAATAATTCGTCCAGCAAGTTTCTCTTGTACTCGAGTCATAAAAGTCCCTCCCATTCCCTACTCAGCAGGTCACGTGATACCGGCGACCAATGAAGCGGCGTTGTGTCGCCGTGCAGTTATGAATCACTTTTGACGGGCAGGGAACACAAAATTTACTATATCCTACAGCAATTGAAAGAGCTCAAGAGATAATTGCTTGCTGACTATCGCGCCCGATAAACACATCAAATCGGAAAACGATATTTCTTTTGTTTGTAAACTTGAGTGATTGGCTATCGGCCACTATTGTCCCCGGCGTTAAAAGCGTCTCCCCAAAAGCTATTCACACTCCTAAATTTCTTTTCGATAGTTTACACAGCTTTTGACTCGCAGTACTGCAATAAATTTTCTAACAATCAAAGCAGGTGTTGATAATTTCTTCACCACCCGACAGGTTTTAGGTTTGTTGAACAGATTCTTTCAAGATTGATTTATAAGCCTCTTCAGACCTACAGTGCCAGGTTGACCATCATCGCTTGACCATTGGTCATTCTTAGTCATTTTGTCTCCAAGGGAGTAAAATTATATAACAGGATACTTGGAAGAGAGAGATGTGTTAGTTTTGAAACCGGATCTGATAGTTTTCTGGAAATTATTAATGGACTTTTCCTGATATCTGGCAAGAGAAATGCTTCCCACTTGCCAGAAATGCCCATGGGAGTAAAGTAAGGATTATTTTCTTCCAGATCAGAAACTTAGCGAGAAGCAGAAGAATCGTATTAGACATTACACATTAATAAGACTTGGTGTCTAAATTGTATAAATTGGTCTGTAGGAAATTTTGACAACTTCAAGCAAACAGGAATCTGATCAACATTTTACTCGTGTGCATCCCCCCAAGCCCCCTCCCCTTCCTTCTCCCTTCTCCATGCCGCCTAACCATCCTTTTTTCCTCAACAGACAAAGAGAAAGTGAAAAGTACACCACAGTTTTAGCAACTGTCCCGTCACTCAACCCACGGGAAAAGCGAGAAAAACAGATCGGATTCCTTTCACAACTTTTTCCCCAATTGCTCAATAACAAAAATAATAAATTAGATATCTCTGAGATATCCACAAAGGCGTATTACATTTCGACGTATGTGCCAACTAAATTGTTTCAAATAAGAAATGTATCGCTTTTGCAGTGAAATGAAGAAGCAAGTGGTTTGCTTGTGCCATGTATACAGACACGTACTGTGTATAATGTGTATAGAAATATGGACACGAGTGGTTATATGCTATATAAGCATACATACATAATGCATAGTAAAGTATAGTTATTGTTCAATATGTGATTATTAATGAACATATATACATCATGTGTAAATTTATATTTGGCACTTTAACAAACTTATAGGTACAAATGTACAATGTAATTTTACATACGTACATGTTAATGTAGAAGGTCGAGAAGATATGCGTCATATTAAACCAACACTTAATATGAAACAGTGCACGAGTTTTCTAAAAAAAATGCCATTATACAGATTATTGAAAAATGCCTCAGAGAAATCGGGATCGGTTTAACGCTAATCTGGACTGTTTTATGATGTAATCATGTGAGTTAGTAAGGTTGTGTTTAAAATATCATAACAAGACATAAGCTATATGTTTGCATCATGTACCATGTTAGGTTGATTAGAGGTGTAAACCATGCGTCAAACACTATAAACGTGAAGAAAGATGCATCTATTATGGATAGAAGCTATGTTCATCAATGTACAGACGAAAAGAACCGCGAAATCGAGATTGATGTTTCATTGATTTCATGTAAAATTAATAATTTTTCCACTGATGATTCGAAAAAGTCCCTTCTTTACATAAAAATTTCAAAGGCAAAGACTAGATTGACCTTGTCTCTTTATTTTAAATAATCCTTGAAATCACTCTAGCCATTACTAGCTAAACTACATGTTTTTTTAATGTTTTTACTATGATTCATAGATAAATAATCTCCCCTTTTATAGAATATCAAACTTTCCGAACTAAAGTGAAATCTTTAGTCTAAGTTGAACTTCATTTAATGCAATATATATTACGACATACATTCTATACGTACTATGCATCATTTAATATTATCAAAAAAAGATAAGGTAAGATTGGATATCACTTTATTACCTTCAAACAGAGTATGACATCAGAAAAAATAACAATGATAATGTACTTTCATTACTTGAATGATTCCGAATTTTCCAAATTCAAAAGTAACAACAGCTCTGTCCATGAATTTTACACCTTTTTAAATATTTAATTACTCTTTCATTATCCTTGCTTCTATATATTCTTTTGCTATAAAGCAATCCTTTAGTGAATATTAAACTACGAAAGAAGCTGAAGGGCTGGTAGCTTTAATGGGATATTACGAAATATTCATTTCCACTAACTTGCGCATCTACCTTTTACGAAGATTGGTTTATAGGATCCCTAAGATTTATATTCATATAAACACTATGTTTGTGGATTTGCTCAGAATCACGATTAGGCATAAAGGAATGCCATACGCATTTGCCTCTTAACAAAACATCACTTTGCCACTTAGCGCATTGCTGGTAAAAGGTATTTATATGTCAGTACCTCATAAGAGTTAACTTGTAGAGAATATTAACTCGCACAGTGCGATCTTTCAGTACGAACATAATCAAACTGTTTAATAGACGTAAAAGGTCCAAAATTACCATGTAGTTATCTCATTTTTGCGACTATGTCATAACACCATTTTAACAATGTATATGTTTTTATCAAATATTGTTTTATATTATCAATGATATCCGTGTCTCATAAGCCTTTTAAGGCTGGATGTTGTTTTTAAAATTGATTTTTTAAAATGTTCCAAATGTTTTATTACAACATGTGACACGAAAATGAAATATATTCTTCTTCTTCTTCTCTTTCTTTCTTGGAGAAAAATATAAATCTTCAATAAAAACTTGATAAAATTAATACTAATCCCATGGTATCTGTTTCTGAGAGTTTTTATGCGTTTGGCAAAGAAGTAATAACGTTTTATGAGAATCATTTAACGATAAGAGAAGTCGTATTATATAATAATAAGCTGATTGTCTACCCTATTTCAATTTGCCACTTCTAAATGACGTGAATGATAGTATTTATTTCTTTATTGAGTTGATAACTTTAACAGTATAGGTAATTTAGTCACCAAATTGGGAGGTATATATTCGCACAAAGACAATTGATAAAAATGATCTAATTCTAGGTTTCAATGTTCCTAAAATTTCATATTCGAAGGCGTTCGAACATGTTTGCCTTGATAATTCAATACAAACTTCATAAGATGTCTTAAGTGGTGGAATTTAAGAAAAATCAATTGGATGTGATACAAAACTTTAATTCAAACGACCAGATTAAATCCTTACTCCGATTAATGCAACATTAACAAATTATTAGTACATTACCTGTCACTAAAAGTTCATGTTCAAAAGGCTAAATTTATTATCTGAGAAACATTATCGTTTATTTTGTGAACGTCAAAATATGATACACAGTCATGATGTAATTACTTCCCAAATTTGTCAAAGAACTTGCAACAAGACAACTTTAGCGCATCTAGAATGAAGCACAATTACCTCCCTTGAGCCGCTATAGTGTCCACACAGCGAAGCGTGCGAACGGCGTGTGGCGGAGTCTTAGACCCGATTATCAGCATATGAATATGTATAACTACTATATGATTAATGTTGGGTCTATGATGAATGGTTATGTTATTAATTGTAGCTTGTGAAACGGGAACTTTATGGTGAGGAGATTACGGAAGCCTGGCAAGAATTGTCCGTAATATTATCAACTAGTACAAGAGTTTTGCCAGCCTGTGACTTATCAGGAGATATAATTATGAAAAATGAACTTTGATATTAAATGAGTTATGCATCATTTTTATGTTTTAATATTCCTTGATTAAATTATATTGAATAATCGCAATCAATAAGTTATTTTTGTTTATAATGAAAAAAACCCACTTTTTTTATTTTGTCGAATATTCCGAATGGATTTGCATATTTAGAGATGATAGTCTCTTGAATTTACCTCTTTATTCATAAAATGTTCAAAACGTAAAATAAACAAATGTATTTGTTCAGATGTTTGGTTGAGTGTATTAAACAAGTCTTTATGAAATAAATTTACGTTTCGACCTCTATAATTCCGTTATTGTTTTTGATAGTGTTAAACAAAAGGTTACTTAAAGTATATGTATTTCATAAACTCAAACAACAACTCACTGTGAAAATTTTATTCTATGGGATTCATAATTATTAATTCATTTGGTATTATAGTATCAGTGACGTTATTTTTAAAAACATGAATACATTCTTATTTAATGTAACTTAGTTTTCTTCAACGATATCTCAAATATTTAGTTACCTTTACAAATCTTACAATTTCTGACTGGTATAGGTATCTATAAAAAAAACACCTTTTGCTCGTGTTCTCGTCGACTCATAATTTATATTTTTAAATTTATAAAACAATTAGATACATTTTGAAGATGTCCAAATATATGCATAACCTAAAATCATATTTTTCTTTAACATATTCAACATTATATATGATGTCAACTTTTGTAGTCACACAGAGGGGTCAGAGTTCAAATAGTGACTATGTAGACATAGGTAAAAGGAAATGTTTTATTGACAAATTGAATCTACTTTTGAGACAGTAAGTCTCGCATATTTCCCCAAGAAGACAGTAAAACACTTCACATGTCAACAATATGACTCTTTGTATCCACAAGTGACCTTTGTGACGTCATAACATGGATAGACTAAGTCTAGCCGGAGGGTGCAACTCTCGCGAGATGGGTCAAAGCTTGACAGGACCAAAAATGGCGTATGGTTTGATCTCTAGTATTAAGCTTGTCTTGCGGAGGGATTGACGTTCGATCAAAATTCTTAATCTATAGATTGACATACCCTCAAAATTCTTAATCCAGAGATTCCAAGTCTATGATACAATCATAATACACAATAGGTTATGTAATATAGTGTGTTCATGATGCGAGGTCACGTGAGAGAAGTACCCGGATGAAATATACAAGATCCGGAATCCGATTATGCGTTAAGCAATGGTAGAATTGATCTTTAGCCTTTGTACGTGTTAAATTGCGTAAACAATACTTTATCCATTTAATTAAACAAAACATCACTGTGGAAGGAAAAGTGAATCATTTTACCAGAGGCGTAATCACAGTCGTAGTTGTGGACAGTGACAATTGAAGATATATCTAATAACAACATCATTATTTCCCAAAAAACACAATTTGATTCCTCGCTAACGTATGTTATCATATGTGAGAATAATCGATCTGATGTGGAATCGGAACTGCATAGCTTCAACTAATGATGTAGCATAAAATTATTTTTCCTAATAAACGAACATTGACGATTGTTGTGGATGATTTGTTGTTGATGTCGAAATATTGTATTGGCAGCTTGCATGTTTGGTTTGTGTTGATATGACATGGGTCTTGTTTACCTATTAATTAATAACTACGTCGTTTATCATGTATGTTTGGAGACCAATTATGTTCTTAGGTTCGATAAAATCTATTTAAAAAACACTAAAATATTAATTGTCTTATATAGGTCATCCCAATATCATAAATTCAAAATTTATTTGTAATTTAAAATTAATGTTATTCCTATGTGTTAAGTATTTTTACATAATATGTACCAACATTATTCGAGAGCAATTGAACAACATTGCTAGACACAGCAACATGCTTCATACATATTTGGA
Organism: Phorcus lineatus; assembly: GCA_921293015.1. Taxonomy (NCBI): domain Eukaryota; kingdom Metazoa; phylum Mollusca; class Gastropoda; order Trochida; family Trochidae; genus Phorcus; species Phorcus lineatus. The sequence continues at coordinate 21,690,851 of OV121091.1, read as the reverse complement.
AAAATATTATTTTATATATATTTATATATATCTTTAACAAACTAAATTGAAGCCACCATCTATTTTTGAACCCTTCATATATACTTCTAACTTCATATACCACCTGTCCTAAACAACTCGACCCATACTAAACATGAACCCATCGTGTTAGTGGCCAACCTTCAGGAAGGAATGCATGTAGGAATGCAAATGTATATGTGACTGTGACCTCACATAACAAGAAGCAAGTAACGACGGCTTGCTTCTGCCACAAACGAACCTCAACGCGTGGTTACCGCCTTGTCCCTGTGTCTTGCCATGCTCTTCACGTAGATACTAAAACCAGACTTATCTTTCCCCTTCGTTACAAACGCCACATATATATAGCTGAAAGCAGGAATCGGCTGAAAATCTCAGCCAGCCTTGGCATTTATTTTCTCTTAACAGCACCGAGATTTGACCTATGAATTTTCGGTTTTGTAATTGAGTTATGTTTTCTGACTTTTGTCGTGATCTAAGAAGGTATGTCTATTTGCTTTGAGAAAATGTTTACATGTCTAGTGTGTGTCATTTTGATATCTAGGGACAACAGAGTATTGAATTTGTAAAATAGTTGTACCTATGCTATTTTTGTCATTTAGGTAGTCTGCTTACATCAATTTTGATTATTGTAACTGATCTGATAACACAAATTACTACACTTATGAAATGATATTCCTTATTTCCACTTTCGCTGACAATGTTAGTTCTGCGTCTATTTCTTCTACAACTTCTACTGACGTTGCTTGCTCATTATCATCTTGCTGATGTACCATAGATATCACAACATGTGGTTGCCGCTATCTCTACTACTGTTACTATTTCTGATAATCACTGCTACTATTATTACACAACTACCGCTACTGCTACTTCTACCAAACCCATTTACACTACAACTATTATCACTACTTATTCACTTCTACACTGCTACTCAATAATAATTCCACCTTTGTTGCCGCTACTTTTATCATTACAACCTCTATCAGAAATATCACTACTTTACCTGCTATTGTTTATGCTGCTGTTGTCCTTCGTATAATAATTTTGAATTTGCTTCTACCTGGAGCCAGGTTTCTCTGTAGAATGGTGATATCATTTTCAATATCATAGTTAAACATCTACTACTACTACTACTACTACTACTACTACTACTATTGTACCAAACTACTTTGTTTCCTTGTTAAACTGTATAGTTTCACTTCTACACTGCTACTTATTATACATAAAAGAAATAAGTGGATGTGGATGACTTATAAGAGATTGGGTAGGAATTAAAAAATAATATCTTCGATACTTTGACCCTTTGTCACTCCAATGACATGCCAACACTGTTACGGTCAACTGCTGAGCATGATATATGATTGCGTTAAGGTACAATGGATTTTCACTTTTGTAATGAAAACTCAACATTACCCATTTCTTTTTATAGCATGTTTACGATGCCTCAAATAATCCCAAATTATATGATATTAGCACTAGAAGAAGCAGGTATGTGAACAAACTTTAAGCATGCAGCTGTGCTGCTACATGTACAGTAGTACTGTTACTCTACAGAATCGTGACATCATCTTCAATATCATTGTTAAACAACTATTATTGCTACTGTGTTAAACTGCTATATGTTTCTACGTTTAAACTATATAATCTTTACACCCATTTGCCTCTATGTCAAGCATTACATTTCCGAAATAACATGACTAGTTAAAATGAGTTTTTCATTTTTATAGTTACTTCTAAATCATTGCTTTGTTTGAAATAACACAGTATCTAACGTTATTTTGGATAACGTTTAACTTTATATCATGATGTTATTTCGGTTTTGAAATAACGAGTAAATGACACTTTTTTCTAAATCATAACTTATTTCTTTCAATTCAAAGTAGTTTGTACAATATTAGTACTCCAACTGCATGTCTGTTATTTTCTGAATCAATAAAACTGGGATTTGTCATTGATTAAATTTATAAAATCGATTGCAGTATTACATCAAAAAGTAACTTAATAAGCTTTAGTTTCTTCTTTATTTTGACTGTTCATTCAAAATGAAAATAACTAGCATTGCATAATGTCTTCATTATTGATATAAACATTTTTAGCGTACATTATTGTTATTCTGTTAGCATCATGTGATAGATGAAATAATATTATCATAATCATGTAACACAATATTATCCTAGTTGTTACTTTTTCATCGTGGTTGTCATTTCAGTAGAACAATAACTAGTGTTGTCGTGTACAAGTAGATAATTGCCTCAACAAGTTGACTGTCATTTGAGTATTACTAGATTAGTTTGATCGTGTGTGTTTTCTAATATCTATTACTTCTACATCTTGAATTTCATTTCATAACAATAAATTGTATCATCATATGTGTTGAAATTTATGATTATATCTGCAGAAGGGGATTTTTACAGTATTTTTATAATTAGTATTTACATACGGGCTATATAGGTATACCTCACTGAATGATTTAGGAACCACAACCATCAAAGGATACAATAATATGAAAACAAAATCTGATATATATATATATATATATATATATATATATATATATATATATATATATATATATATATGTTCGCCAAATTCTAAAATAGTTTAAAAGTCGATCATGTACCGAACATAAATCATTTATTCTCAACTTTTATGCCACTCATTTATTCTGATATTCTATTTTTGTCCCATCTTGATTTACTGATTAGTCATTAAATATCTTTATATAGATAATTCAACCAGGAACATAAAAAACGAGCATATACCAAATGTAAATCAATGTTTCTGAAAGTTTTCACCATTTAAACGACATTGATATCCAAACTTTTTTCTGTCTGAAAAAACATTCCTGACAGTGCCTATCCGCTCATCATAAAGCACTGCACTTCAGCTTTTTTTATTCGACGTTTTATTGGTGCCAGGATGAAGCGAAGAGTGAAGGTGCTAATGCAAGCACGCAGGTGCACGTGACATGTTCACAGATTACCATGCTTATTTACACGTGAAGCAAATGTCATGCACAACTGCACATGCATGTTCAAATGCATCTGTTCCCATATTGGTAACATGTGCAAAATGGCATGATGAATGATATTATTTTAAAATTTGGTTAGTACATCAAATTATTTCCGGTTTAATCATTTTCGGGATTAACACCATTTTCCTAATCATATTCCATAACATGATTAATATTTGGTTCAAAGACATATTTCTAGAAAAATAACATCTTTGATCAAGATATGTTTTTTCTTTAAGAACAGAAATCTACGATCATTTATATTCTTATTATGTGTATATTTATCGGACGATAAATATGTGACTACATGAAATTTAGAGATTCTGAAAACTTTTTCTTGAGTGCGATGCTTTAGTGATTATTTCTAAAGATTGTGGAACTATATGATTTCCTTGACACTTAAACTTTATCCACTTATTCACCAATGAAATAAGCCATATAACTTCAATATTCGGTTATATGACTACATTTTCATATACAGGGATTATAAACAACCCTTATTAGAGATAAGACAGTAGTAGATGTTTAATTAAAGATTAATGTTATTTCTATAAATTTCGACATTTTATGTGATTAGCGAATAACTCAAATTCTAGTAAGCACCTATTACAATAAATTTTACAATTGGAAATTTAAAAAGGACTGTACTTATGTATGGGCGTTTGTTACATTCTTGTCTATCGTCAACAGGAGGGTCCCTTTTAGAAGATTGTGGCTAATTGCTTTTGAAGACTTACAGTATCAACAAAATGAATATTTCATATTACAAAACTAAAATGCCTTTGCAGAATTTTAAATTATACATAGCAAACTCATACATGCAAACCCTAAACCGTTCAATCAAATCGTATCTATACAAACAACCAGAGATTGAATCTCAATACAGGTATACTTTAGTCAGTGTAACAATATATGTTTACAGGAAAAAACTGATAACAAGTATTTTTATTCCATACACATAGCAATCACGAGCTTGTCATTGAAGACCAAAAATATGAAGGAAACTTGTATTTGAGTTTGAGTTTCGAGTTAAAATATGTCTACGAAAATTAAACATATCTCAATATTGATAAAAAAAGGGTTAATACTGTATAAAAAGTATCAACTATAATAAATGATTTATCAGATACAATATACTTAAATTTTTCGTTGTAGTGTATGTTTTTATTTTAAACTTGTCAATTTACCACTTTCTTTCATTAGATTGCCCTATATGTTTGATAAATGTCCACCTCAGAAACTTTACCTTTCAGCATTGAACACGAATTCGGACATTTCTATTAGAACTTTTGCGGGAAAATAGTTTAGATTCAACTACAACTGTATTTCGAATCCTAACAGAGAGACAACGAAATGTTTACCATGAGGTCTACTGAGTTAGTTAAATTCCCCTCATTAATAACAATCTGTCATATACGGTGATCCAAACACGAACAACAAGAAAAGCTAAAGGTTTTGTAATGTTGAGAGTTAATCACGTTGAGTTTTTTTGTTAATTACAATCGTGAAACTATCACCTTTAACCTTGCACAGGTTCAGCTTGAAGACGAGACACGTGGCATTCCACGCATGCGCCTCGTTTATCATCTATTTCTGTCAAATCGTCACTGTTGAGAAATAAGCTCTTGTTTAATAAACTTGATTTCTTAAATGAAAACACACCTAGTTTCGTGTGTATTGCGATGATACGGAACAATTAAGTAATCTATGCATATGTTCCATTTTAAATGTTTATCTTATTCTAGCGACAATTATGATCACCTGACTTTAAGTTTAATGGGGAAAACAAGTACCATGAAATCACGATTGATAATTATGTTTGTAAATGACCAAAGGCCACATCAGGAATTATAGTACAAGTGATAAATGATTCTAAAATTAGATTTAAAAAATTAATGAGTCAAAAGAAAAAACACTATTTTTCTTCATTTTATTTTTATCATGATGAATTAGTCCTGGCTATTATAATTTTGGGATCCTGCAGAGTTTTCTTGTCTAAACAGCATGGCTTAATCAGACAATAACGTAACTGTTTAGTGTCCAAACAAAACATCTGTAAGTGATCAGAATTTTCCAAAACGGCTGTGTTTTATCATTAGCCAGTCTTCTCACTTAACGAGATTTAACCAATAAGACAATAATCCCTTTTGATTCATGTGAAATTTTATTTCATAGAAAATGATAATCTCCAATATCCAAATATGATTACAGAATGCTTTAGTAAATGATGTTATTAGACTTAATTCCTTTGATATGTTAACAGGAACCGAAGGTATCAATAAACCAAAATTACACATTATGAGAGGAGAAATATCAGATACACTGAGATTGTACATTTATTAAAACAAACACAATTTATTAAAAACGACCTGTATCCCCGCAAATGGCACAATTCTTTTAGGTATTTTATATTTAATCGATTTATAATTTTTCTATGAATGTATTAGAATTAATGATTCCTTGATACTATTTGCTGAATTATATGCCATTCAATCAAAAAACAGAATGAAATCAACATATTTTAGACAAACTCACAGAATTTAAAGGAAATATTTTCAATTATGATTGTGGTTATGATAAATATTCAAATTCCAATAAACAAAGTAGCATAGGCAGAGAAGTCTTATTATTTCGGGACCCAAAAAGGAATTTCTTAAACCAATTAGTTTTCAATTCAACTTTCATGTATTTTTGGATTTCAGTGATGAATTTGACCTTTAACATGCCAAAAAATAGAACCATTTAGGATCCATATTCAGCATCTCGTACCAACTTTGAACAAAATCAGATCATTTATCGAGAACTTATCAGAAGTTATGAACCATACAGGACTTTGTAATAAACTTTGTAACTGAGACGCCAAATTTTAACAAATATTGCAAAATTTAAAAAAGGAGTTGGTAAAAAAGTGTTTATCATGATTTATTTGAATGTAATTATGAATCTTTACACCAGATTTGATTAAATCAGCTGATAACTTTATAAATAGCATTATGAGCCGTGCATGAATCGAAACTGTTTTCTGACAGATTGAAAAAAGACAAACAAATCAAAATTTATTGATTGTTACACATAATCATGCAATTATGTATATCACTACCAAATTGATCAAAGTTAGGAAGAAAACAGCTGGACAGGACATGAATCAATTTTTTAACAGTCACAACTTTTTACCCAAAAATCACAAAAATTTACAAGATTAACAAAATTATTGACAATAACACACTTTCATGTAATTATGTATCTCCATACCAAATATGATCAACATCAGATGACTAGTATAGAAGACATAAGCCGGTGTTATGACAGTTTTTAAAAAAAGTCCCAATCTTTTGTGAAAAAAAACACAAAATTGTACACAAATATATTCAAAACTGTTAATCATGACACACCTTCATGTAAGTATGCTTATCAATACCAAATTTGATCAAAATTGGATGATAAGTTTAGAAGATATGAGCCGGACATGACTTGTTAACAGTTTTCTTACAAATTCATCACTTTCCACTAATGGTCCCACAAATTTTCAAGATATTTTCAAAAAAGTTAATGATGACACATCATGATATATATCTGAATTTTCATGACAAATTTTCGATTGAAATAGTTGATTAGTTACAAATTATGAGATGGACACAATGTGTTTTCTTAATTTAGAATTGCTTATTTCAGTAGTATGATTAGGACGTTGAAATTTTTAATATTTTAGATATTTGACTGAAAAAGTTATAATATATGTATAACCATATATATACTTTAGAATTTCAACTCATTGCCTAAAAGCAAAATAATATCAAATGCAATAAGGAAATTAATTCATATTATTGTTATACATGGAAAATTTTCCATTTCCTTAACAAATGTACAATCATGAAGTATTTCTCAGGCTAAGCTTAGAAAGATAGTGCATTGTTAGTATGGAAACTAGAGAAATTTGAGAGGCGGAGATTACGATAGGTGATAAAGCTATATGGATAGAGGGAATCGAGAAGGGAACGACTTGGATATTCTATAGTGACGATATCAAGAACATTGTCCTCACTCAACGAACCCTAACGTACGACCTGAGACGGTTTTCTAGACTTGCCAAGGCTTCAGTGCCGGAGATAAATCGCTGACGAATAGAGGTGATTAAATTCTACCGTCGTTTTCTAGTGGGAAAACGGATGATAGTCACTTTGCAAGGGAGATCATTCTAAAATGGCTGTTTGACAAAAAACGTGAAAGTAGTATGGACAATATTTAAAAAACAAGAGATACCAAAAGTGTCATGTCAGGAATGGAAAAACAATGAAGAATATATGATATTTGGAAAATTTACACTACGTGAAATCTTTAGAAACATCGATTGCGCGAGCTAAATAATTCAAACTGAAATTTAACACCGAAGCACTTATTTAGTAATGTAAGTTGAGTAAAAACAATGCAACGGCTTAGGTTTGGTCTTCTTGTAGACACATTTATGTAAAAGTTGTGTTTTAAAGCAAAGTTAAAGGATCTAGCAAAGTCTATTTTTGAGGAGAATATGAATGAACCTACATAAATACTTAAAGTTATGCAAACGCAAGGAACTTGGGCACTTTGTAAAGGGAGATAACTACAGATTTGGTCCAAAAAGTCAAAATGTTGTCAAGTTTTTTAAAAGGCTGACCTATCGGTATGCACTCCGCCATTATGTTTAAGGGCAAAAAGACCAGAGAACAAGGCGCTGTATTTTAAAACATTATAAAAGATGGAATATCCACATATTTATGAATGATTTACGATTGCGCTAATCAACAAGGCCTTGTAATACCGTAGAAAAGCTTTTCACATTCTGGCTTCACTTCTCATTCTTGATTTATTTTACTGAGTTTGCCCTCTCATTTATCTAGTTGTCAAATCTTAATCGACCAAATGTTACTCTACTCTGTTACGAGTAACATGTTTCAACTAGGTAATTTTATAATCATGTAATCACATTATTCTTTTATAATCACCGATGTCCCCTTGAATTTCATTCCACAAAAAATACCCCGATAGGAATGTCCTTTTAAGTACAAATTTTAACCCCTGCTGACGATAAAGGATACGTCAATACTGAATGTAAACATCCCGAAAGATTGAGTAATAGAATAACATATCGCTAAAGAATCCTTCAATACTGCGTTCAGTCCTTATAAATAGAATGAAATGATAGTCATGGCTGAAACAAGCTACCAATGCATCTTTAAATATAAAGTAAGTTACGTCATGGTAACATGCAGGAATTAGAGTGAGATACATGACATATTTATGGTCATGGATTAGATATGGTCAATGTACTGGGTGGCTGAAGTACTCATATAGTTTTCATCTTCAAAATGGTTCTCGAAACGTAATATATAATCTGAGAGTCCATCAAACAAAAATGATAAATTATGACCAATAAAAGCACTTGCAAATAATCCTAAATTGTGTTTGCATGAAGTCCAGTCTGAAGCAAACTACTCTTTTAAAACATCATTCTCATCATTTAACCGATCGTCGTTTAATGAATTCATATTTTGATCCTACCATTCAAACGAATTTTAGCTAAAGACTTGATTCGTCAATGTTTAAAGCATTTCTAGTAATGTTCATGTTTCACGTATTTTTCATGTTTAAGTCAACATATTTGTTATTTAGAAATTCTTCGGAAACGTAATAAATGAAATGCACAAAGATAATTTAGGATATCAATCTTTCCCTGTTAAGATATACTGAGTAAGGAGGACATGACGGTATTGATAATGAGCTAAGGGACTTTCTGTAAGCCATATTCATAGTTAGAATTTTTATAACTATTGTCAAAATTATGGCATTGAAGTCATTTCCTTAAACATGGACTTCGTCCTGTATCTTAATTCTTAAATTCCTATTTCTTTGCTATCAAAACTGGTTATATGCACTTAACATTTCAAAAGCTTTTAGATTATAAACTTCAAGTTTATTTGTGTTAGCATTAACTCTTGATGAGATAAAGGTTAATTCACAAGAACGTTTACGTGGATCAAACAGATTAGTTGTTAAACATTAAATTATAATAATTCAACTTTATGTAACAAGTTCCTCAGAATTAGGATATTAGTAATGGATACAGATTTTAGTTATGTCAACAATAAATAATAACTTGCACAATTAATGTTAAATCGATATCGTAGGTGAAGGTTTTGAAGAAGTGGCAATTCTAGAATAGAAGGACACGAAAGTCGGCAAACCATTGTTTATTGCACAAACTCCGTGTCGCTAGCCTTCTTGAATAGCATTGGTTAGATAAGCAGAAGAATTACCGGCTTCTAAACAGAGTCGTCCATCGGTGGATTGTACACCAGTACACAATACTCCGTAGATGCGAATTCGTCTTTGGAACTCACACAAATTCGGATCTACAGGGTAAATGTAAAGGTGAACACAAAAGGCGAACACAAACCGCATAATACACCCACGCACGTCCGGCTGTCTGTTCACGGATATTCTCATAGCAACACGCCGCCATGATAAAAACATGGCGGACGTCCTCATGGTGGCATTCTACAGTAAGCTGTTGCGGTCTAAAGAGCCCACCGTCTGCAAAGGAGATAAGCTTTGTTAATGCATCTCTATTCCTGCTGCAATTCTCATCCAAATCTAATCTATAATGGCGGCAGAATTCGTCGGCAACAATCGTCAAACGGTCGTCTGCTTGCTGCATTGTCTAGTAACAGGAACTAATTGTCAACTGTGCGACTATAAAACATGCATAAAATAGAAGCGCATATCGAAATATTATAACCCTTCTAAAATTACACGTCCTGATAGTTACTTCATTGAAAGTCCGCTGGCTATAGACTAAAATAACTACCTAGACTTTGTTTTAGGGCTGCTTTGACAGGGGACAATTGTCTATCGATCTGCTGCTTTATGTTGGCCAAATGAGATACATTTGTTCTATCAACAAGGAACAAGTGTACTGTGACATATGTTCAGGCTACTTCTTTAGACAGATTGCAGTCGTGTTCGCGTTGCTGTCTGCTCGCATCCATTAGTAGATGACGCGTAAATCACAAGTGCCACTTTTAGCTCAGACAGCCATACTGCGGAATGGCCTCTTTTACTTCCGGTTGCATTTACACTGTAGCGGGGTTAGAGCAGTGTGATGAATAGTACGGCTTTAGTAAGTAACACGTATGTATGTTTGTATGATATGTATATACAGTTTGTTATATATATATATATATATATCGCATCCATTATATATATATAAAGTATATGGCGATTACATCATGTTTATTTTGAAAAAAGAACCCGATTATTTTAAATATCGCAGTAGTAAATGGATAACCGGACTTAGTAATCTAAGAAGATATAATGGAATTTAGTCTACTTCGTATATAATGGAACTTTTAAGACAATATATGAAACATAAACATTTAATAAAAAATATTTATCCTCGTAAACCTAAAGACGATTAAACATGTGGTAAGTGTAGCTTATGAACCACAATAATTCTCTTCATTACGTCGTGTCATGAAGTATAAGAATATTATAACAATTCAACCATGGATTATAAAAAACTACAACCGCGATTCATAGTAACAAAAAACATAGATATGTCAAAACAACTTCAGAAAGTATCTAAATTCTCCTCCTACCTCACGAATGTCCGGGGGAAAATGTCGGATTGTTGGCTTAAGACGGGATCGTCCTGGGAAGACATATAATTTACAGCGATACTACCTTGACACGCTGATAAACCCCTTCTCGCTGGTGTCATAAAGCTCCATTCCGCTACTGCCGAGCCCACTTAGAACCATTCTATGAAACCTCCTAAACGTAAATTTATTTCCCGCTTGTCGTAATTCGTACCATGGAGGTCTGACGTTCCCCATCCATGCACTACCTTCGGGATTAATTTAAACACAGACAAGAAAAAAACGAAGGTTGAGGTAAAATTCGCATCCGAAAACCAGTGCCTTAATCAATCTGATAAGACTGAAAAGGGGGCTATCTTTTACACATTTGTAACAAGATGTGTACCTCGCTTCGCTTGAGCTTGATAGTTGATACGGCTCTTTAGAAATCCACCAAAACTATACAATGGAAGGGAAAAGATCTTTTGTGAGGTAGAAGTATAAATCATATGGAAGGGACATCGCACACGCATTTTGGGCTGGCTGCAAGATGACTCGGTTAGTTTGATTGCGTGGCGGGGGAAATTCCCCCCTGCTCGATTGCGTTTCATGATTTGTAATCGCTGTTGGTTTGTGTCAAAGATATATTTCTCGTTTTGTGGCTGATAGGGCGGTTCTCAAGGAAACTAGGACACGATCCCCCGTGCAGGGAAACTAGGCCGCGTCTTCACGAACGCAACTCTATGCGTTGTCTATCCGACAAAAGTACATTTACATTTGAGATGATGAATCTTAACATTTTTATTGGCATGTATTTAAATCATTATCGCTTCTGACACATTAAATACTTTATTAAAATATTTCTGTTGGAAGTATATTAAGAAATATATTCATGGGTTCAAAACATAGGGAAACCTTTTTCATATGTATATAGAATAAAATACTAATGTCGAATCAAAAGCTTACCATTCAAAATTCTTAACAGCCATAATTACAATCATAATTGTTATTCACGTATCACCATTATGTATGCTATCAAGTATAACGACTACATGAGATTCTACTATAATATTATTTCATATATAAATAGCCTATAAGTAGATTAATTTTTAACAATAAAAATGAAAGTACAAATTACTGTTTTTTTAAAATATGTTTTTTCGATTCAAAACTTATAAACCTAGTTCATTTTTTTTCATTATTGATTAACTTAGCAAAACCTTAGCTCTCACATACCTTAGTGACCTCTGTTCTTGCCGATGTCTAACCTTAAACTAGCAAACAAGCTCGTCAAGCCGCCTTCTATATGTACAGACTGAACAAGTTAAAGTCCTGTTCTTTTGTTTCGTGACCATAAAGTTAGGGGTAGATCCGCCAACCCATATCAAGTAACAAACTTCTACCAATATCGCCTGCTAAGAGCAGAGCCATTCAGGTGTCCATTGTTCATAGCGAAATAAGCACAAAAAACCTTCGTTCCGTGTGGATGGTTTCTATGATGAATTATAGATAAAGTTTAAATATTGGGGAAAATCTTGTGGACAGGCAAGCCTTGTCTGGTCTAAGGTCGGGGTTCGAATTTCTTCTTGGCGAGCTTTACCTAGGACTCGAATCTTCAACGTGGCTGTGATATTTGAGCACTGTATCTTCTAAATCTGTTAATTTAAGTTTTGAATTTGAATTCTACACTTTGCGATAAGGGGATACACGAACGATGACTGTGAGCTTATCTGTTAACATGGTTGTTTGACTATCTTAAAATGATATCGAATTAACAGCCATGACAACGTTAATATACATTCTGAATATATTCCATAGCTTAATAAGTGTATAATGACATTTCAAAACAGTTCAATATCTTAGTTGAAATTACAACTTAATCAAAATACTCAAACGGATATTGACAGATTTGAAGCATTTCCCCCGGAATGTTAAGTGTGTAACTTGTTCGCCTGTCGTGTTCTAATTCCAGCGATCGTAAAATTTAATCTGATAATGTTCTGGTTTTGTTCTAATGAGTAACCTGTTTATCATATAAAAAATCCAAATTCATATATATTAAACGAGGGCCTAATTCACCTCATGTGTGAATGTAGACAAACAAGTTATAGAACTATGGAAGCAGGGTCGACGTTGATGTAAACATGTAAGTCCCGAGATCAAGCTGTTTGTAGAATCAGTGCTTACTCCAACATTTAACAACAGTATTAAGTTTAAACAGATGTACACAAAAGATAAAGTTGGTTACAGACATACTCATTTCCATCAAATGAGAATTCATCTTCATTTTATTTCCATGCAGACAATGTCATCTTTGCTACACTCAAGGACCAGAATCCAAGTGTCATAGATTAACATTGGCTTACGACTATCTAAGTATTCAGAAAGCTTCGAAAATCTAGACCCTGGAGAATTGTAGACTGTATATGCGGCTCTAAATTATACAAAGACACACAAACATGTGGTTTATTTGAATACCGCCTCACATAAAAGACATATAATATACAATGAAAAATGTCACAGGCGTGACGTTTGTACAGTGCAGATGAAAGGGAGACTGGAAAAGTTGAGGTGATTTAGAAGATTCAATGATTATTTACAATCCATTTCAATGATAAGTTGTTATTAATTTCTTATTTGAATAAACACGTTTCATTAGAGACAGTGATGCCAAAGCTGTTTATGACATTTGGTAGATACAATGAAGTTACATTGAAAGACATTAAGCATTTATAGACATGCCATTATCAAATATACATCATCCATTTAACTCTGCTATTTTGTTCAACCTGATAGACTTAAGTATAGTTTATCTTCTTTGCAAAATGTAGGGCCTTGAAAATAAGATCTTTAATATAAGGATAGTTTCTAAACTGAAATGATCAAAACAGGGTCAAAATCTATCAACCTATTTTCGTTCATTTATACAATGTGCTTATATATCTTCAACAACTCAGGTAAAGTGAAGCACATTTGTAAAGAGTTAATAGACTGCTGATTCTGAAGCTATCATTTATAGAACACAGGGAACAGTATATTGAGTCACAGTGAACAACAGGCAATGCAACTTATATTGTATATCAATATCTTATCACTAACGATTCCTTCAAACTGTTTTTCATTTCATTTTCATCTTGACAAAAAATTTGCTCTTTTGATCATTAACATGTAATATGTCCTAATATACAAATTACCGGTCACTTAAAATGCATTTTGATAGTGATTATGATTAGATTTTCAAAATTTTTTTAATGTAAAATATGATAAATTAAAATGATTAATATGATGGACATTTGTTTAATTCAGTTGATAGAATTATCCTAAAATTATGTCTTTTTTGTTTTTTTAATATTTACACTACATATGAGAATGTGTTCAACAACTCTAGTTCCAACATTTCCTGTTGTAAGCCAGATGTTACAAAACGATTTAATATGCCTGGTTAGTTTATTATTTTTTTATTAAACATGAATAAATGCCGTTTAACACCAACCTATCATGTTTCAGAAACCGATAATTGCAGTTCCTTGAATATTATTTTTGAATGTCCTGATTTATAAAAAAAATAAAAACATTATTGGATTAACTGTCAAACCAAGAAATATTAACTTTGAACGGAAATAATGAGAAAATACTAATTGCGATATGTTGTGCTTTTTGTTAATTGTATAATTCAGTACTTTTAGAATTTGAATATGGTTTACTAAATTGCTGAATATGTGAAAGTTCTATATATAATTTACATTAATGTAAGAGGCCTAAAGATCACAGAAAGTGGGAGTGTCTCGCTTTAACCCCAAACAGGCAAGTTTTCGTGATAAGACAAATTCTAGAATCCACAATTACAATATTCTCAAAAGGGAAATAGATTTGATCATTCGATAAACAAGTTTGAATGTTAGATGACCATGGGTCAACGGTTACGGTACTTAAAAACAGGCTTTTTAAAATTGTTATGAGTAACTATATCATTGCAATAGAAGTAAACATGTTATTGTTAATGATCTAAGATTTGTAAAACAAAATATATAAATCCATATTTATCCTTTTAGTTTGAATCATTGTATACATGGTGGCTTACTGCAATAATCATTTATGTTGAGAAAGGAAGCAACAGAGTTTAACCGAGTTAAATTATACTAACGCGAAGAGAGGTAAAGCGAAGAGAAATAGGGCGAAGCAGTAAAGTGAAGTATAGTAAATAAAAAAAAAGAGACAGCCTGTTTTTTTAAATTTAATGAGGCCTTCATCAATATAATTCATTGTACAAGAACAAGGAATACTAAAATGTAACTTTTAAGAAAAAAAATTATGTTTGCTTTTAAAAGCAATAGCTGATGTGAATCCACAGTGAGGTTAAGAAAAATATTAACTAGAGCCTCTGTGACGATAAATGAGGCATCTTTCTTACACTGATCACTGTTAAATATATTTTCAACGTCTTCAATGGACGTTTTACCCATGTTTTTCAGAGATTACAAAGTCGAAGCGATGTTTTACACGTTGTCTGCCTATCTAATACACGTGCCAAAAAGCTCAACGATTTGGTTTTCACTGGTGAAAAGCTTACGTAGATAATGTTCGTTCAAAGTCTCCGATTTCTATTTGCGTTTGTCTCGTAGATATGGACGTGATGTGTTTTAACGTGTCTAAAAGCAGATTCACGTGGCTAAGTATACACTGTTGTCTACTGTTACCTACCGTCGTGAGTCTACTTTACATGTGCGTGTGAAATCTAATTCGGGGAGAAGAAATGCAATCATAAAGGCGAAGTAAAACATAGTCCGTTCTCATGCGAATTGGAAATTGATATCCTTTGTCAATTTCAGTTGCAGCATTTGTGTGTGTAGTGACAGCATCTGAAGATTTACATGTGCATGTTAAGTATTCATAAGCAATATTTACTTTTTGATCCAATGTTTCGGTTAATTATGTGATTAATATCACGTTTTAACGAAAGGGTAAATTCCCTACATATTTATTATATTTTAAACGTTGATTAATTAAAAAACAAAGAGTGGGATTGTCACGGTCCGGCTATATCATTGTGAGGTTTACAATATACAAAAAGTGTTTATCCTTAAAAATGGAAAGAATGAGACCATGTTTTAGGTCAAAGTTCCATAGTTTCTTGACCTGTCAAGAACAGAAAATGGCCTACATATTTGGCCCCGTTCTATTTCCACTATCCTGCATGTTGATCAATTGGGTAAAACTTCTGTTTTAATAACGATAAGCAATCCTAACAACACAATTCCTCCCCGTCAACTTCTTTCCTCTCGCTTTATGCATTTACACTTACCTGCAAAGATGCAATATGCAACTAGGTTATATGTTACATGTTACATGTAAGGACGCAAATCTATAGTGCAATCGGTAAAATCGTTGTGCTGCGTCTTAATCCAAAAGCGATTGCCAAAGTCTGTTAGACACCATGGTGACTTCGTAGATAAAAACAATCTTTGTAAAACAACACGTGAACCCCGCTTTTGGAACTTTAGCCAATGGTTTACCTAATTTATCTAGTTTTGTAATTATCTACATTTATTAGGAAGATATTGTTATGTATATCGACTGTTGAACAATACCAATGTCTATTTCTTTTTAGCTTCATCGGTCTTGATTAAAAAAGACAGTTGGTATATGAAATATAGAGAAAGTAAACAAACAAACAACGCCTAAATAACACCAGACAATACGGCGAGACCATACTTCTAAGATTGAGAGGGCCGAATGAAAAAAAGAGCAGAAACAAATTTGTTCGTGTTTCTTTGTGTCCACGGACAAGACCTCCCCGCCAAATATGAGTGATATTTATTCATAAATTGCCCTCGGGCAGTTACCTAACGATGTTGAAATGGAGTAGGTGAAAATTTGATTCATACAACAGGCCAGGTAGACGCCTAAGCAGACATTTTGAGTGGGGAAAAGATGCAGCGGCCATGTTTATGTCATGGTGACGAAAAACAGTCTGACGTACCGCATTTCGGTTGTCGTAATGCGCGGCGTAAGCGTCCAGACTTACAGGGACGTAAATGTCAAAATGACAAAAAAGGCAATGAAACATTGCGTTTTTGGTTGTCGTAATACCCAGCGTTAGTCCCTAGTTTTACAGCGACGTATATGTCGTCAGGACTGAAGCAAGGATGACAGTCTGCTTTTTGTTTGTCATTAATTTAGACAGAATCGACGATTTAACGACAATGCTTCCAGACAATTACATGGGCCTTCTGACATCGCTCTTTCTACAGGATGGATAAAAATTACGAATTATAACACCTTTAATATTTCATGATAAGCTACATCTTTGTTATAAGCAAATGTTACAGTGTTGAAATGAATGTGCTTCTTATTATTGACAAACTGGTAAAAGTACTGCTAAAAGGTAAGAATTTATGTAATATGGATTGATACATTCGTCATATTTCTATTCATATTCTATTATCTCATAAGGAAAATAGATTTTGTAAAATAATCATGCATGTAAAGTATTTGCTTAAAAATAAGCAGATATGAGCTTTTGAAAGTTAATCAACGCAACAAGACTGCTTATGTTTCAACCTGATAGACGGAACAATGTAGTGTCAATGCAGTGAATTGTTAGTTAATTGTTTCAGATCGGTGACCGTTTTGATAAACAGTTAGAAACTTTATGTTGAACAAATTTGAAAATGGAATTACTGAACTTTAAAAAATGCCAACAATTCAAATGATCTGATACAGGAGACGGGCCGGTACAAAGGTACAGGGTACAAAGAAGTCATTTAGTTCAAATTACTAGTTCGTCAAAACTGGTCCATCTGACGTCAAAGCAATAAATAATTTCGTTCAGTCCGTACCCATATTTCAATATCATACTATGTTAATATAATACGGCATAAATACTCAAAGCAGAACGTTATTAAATATGAAACTGTGTTGACCAAGGGTAAACATACCAGCGAGAACAAACACAATTAAACAACAAAACGACAGGCATCCATGTCACTTATCACAAAGAAAATACTTCACATTTATAGCAATCATAAATGAGACAATTGCAACTTGGAGAGCTGTTTACACAACCCGGACGCTTGGACGTGACCTAGATTGTAAATTCGTATTCAGAGAAACATTGACATTATTATATCCGTCTTTGATGTTTTTCTTGTCAGAAAGCAACAATATGTTGTTTGAAACAAGCACATGTGAGTGCATAAATTAGGAACAGAATTACACTATGGATTGAATGAAGTAACGTTTATATCTAAAGATGCTCTTCCACTGTTCACAGGACCGCTGCAAGTGCATGTTCATTTTCAAGGGAAACATATTCTAATCTCCCCGGACACTGTACACATGGTTTAATGTTGATCCGCAATTCACCGTAACTGAACTGCTTATATGCTACCTAGAAATATATTTCGCATGTTACATGTTCTTTGCATTTAAGGAGGAATAGTATCGGCATGATGGATGAACGAAATACAGAAAGGACAATCTATTGCTGACAAATATTTTATGGCTTTAAGGTCAGACGATTGTTGACTATTTCTTCAAAATCTCATCCTAGCATCTGTAAACACATTCCGTTCATCAAGGTAGAAGTTTTACCTTCACTCGCGTGCTTTCATTTCATTTTTGACAGCATGAATATGAAATATACTGAAACTTTATTCTGATTTTTTCACATTGTCGTAAACCGTGTTCAAAAACATAGTGGGAGACGCGTTTGGCCACGGGGATGAGACTCTATGAATGTCATCGATTACCATAACGTTTGCAATGACATAATGTTACTTTTTGCCAGTCTCAGCCATCAGCCCACCAAAACCGCAAATTTTTCTATCAGGTCAAATCGCATAGGTTTTTCAATTTTGGTTCGATTATTAACATTGATAAAGATGTATCATTATTTTTAAATTCTTATCCCACATTTGAATATAAGCATTTGATAAAAGTATGTATAAATACACTCTTTCTTTTTTAGTTGAGTAAGTATCATATCAAGTATTGGATAAGCTTGGTGGAAACATCTATGATTGTGGTAAAACAATTCACTTTAACTTTGGAGAAAATCTTCTTTTTTTCGCATTGTAAATATATTTCAAAATATATGCAGATAAAAACATTTGAAACTGTTCTCTTAAAAGCGCTAGGATAACATATATTTACCTTGAAAGATAATATGTTATTTTTACAATTAATCTCAAACGCAACATATTTGCGATATTCAAATTTCTAACTCTCCCCGTTGGGTTCCACTATATACATGACATAAAGAGTCACTTTAAACTTTACAAAAGCTGTTTAGTTCGAAGTCATTATCAACAGGTTTTATTTCCAATATCTCTTATACATAAATTAAAGTGGAAAACTGTAAATTTTAGATGTTTTAAGACCCTTAAAATGTATGTCCTTTTATTCAGTAGCTCTGATTAGCTGGTATTTTCACATGACATTTTCTGAAGAATAATTATCCTTTTGTAATGATAAGACTTTATTCAAACTTTTAAAATTCCAAAATACCTTTGCGCCACATTTTCTGTATAGAATATTTCTTAGAATGTTCTATAGGCTCGAAGGGCCTAAGTGCAAAATCAGCTCTGCTTGAAGCGCTTGTAAAATCTCCAAAGTAAGAAAGTACAGACATATTACCCTCTTTCATGTTTACTACTTACAAGGCGCTAAAGGTAAAATAAGACTGTGCTCTGTATATTTCATCTTAGTAATCAGTGTACTGAAAACAAGGAATATATATTAAATATTTCCTTTAACATCGCCATTGTCAAAATAAGAATAAAAATGAATAGCGGGCAGTAGGCAGTGTACTAAAAACAAGGAATATGTTTAACCCATATATATCTAATATTTCCTTAATCATCGCCATTATCAAAATTAAAATAAAGAAGTTGTTCATTCATAAATTTCTCGTCTTCCTTAATCTGCCTTACACTGGATCGCTTAATGGAAAGATCCACATTACATCTTAAGATAAATAGTGTTTGTTCCTCATTAGAATGAATTATATCCTCTACATTTATCTTTCTCGATACACATTGGTAAGTTTACGGAAAAACATAATGAACACGTATACTATATCAACATTATCTGGATAGAGTTGAATTTAAATGTATTTGTAAACAAATCTTCTTTTTGTTGTTCTACTTATGTATATTAGTCATATTTTGATAGCTTATGTTATCATGTAATGGTAAATATGAACCTACGTCATAGAACAGGGTAATCAGATGAAGATGAAGATGTCAATCGGAATAAAAGTTAACGTTATTTGCTCAGAAATTCGATTAATATATTCGATTATATACCGATAGATATACATAATATATGCTTTATTTTCCTTACGTTTTGTGTGTCATCTGCTTCCTAATCATTTGAAAACTAAATTCCAGAGCTGATTATGTACTGATATTTTATGATGAACATACTCTGATAAACAATCTTATTACTTTTTACGTAAAAGAGTGTCATGAAAATAATATATTAGCTTATTTCGTTATACAAATCTTTCCTAATACTCTGGGTGGTGTCGTACTGGATTTAAGTCACCTCTAAGATTGCGGATATAAATGAGGTATAAATAAAAGCTACGTGATTATATGTGTCTATGTGGATATATGACGAAATCTCAATTTGAATCCTGAATTATATTTCAAAAATTCAAAAAAAAATTCTTTGCATTGGTGTATTTTACAATCCCATACATGATATCAATGATTGTGTATCTGTGCCGATTACGGAACCTGCTTTATCATCAATACACGTGTCACAGCTGTCATTACAGCAATCAGCGATGGATTACTTCTCAATTTCAGTGTGTATTTCATAGTGGTGCACGCCATGCGTGTAAATTGCAAAGCTGTCACTCGAACAATATACTCGCAATTGACTAGCTAAGTGTAGTAGGTACTTGAATTCGCATTACAAATTGCAGCAATTCATTTGCAAGTACTTTTGTCATTTTAACTGGAGCAGTGGACAAGACAATTTGATTAATTCGTTACACAGCTCAGGGCATGATACATAACGTTGATTAGTAAACAATTTGGAATCTTTAATTTGAACAGTTTGTAAAGAGTTAATAACTAGACCTGGTCTTTTTGTTTTAGTGGTGTGGTGTGGTGTGGTGTGGTGTGGTATAATAAGAGGGTATGCAATTCGCCTTTCTAAAACAATGAAATAAACCTTAATATGCAGAACTTCCATTTTTTATTTGATTTGATTTGATTTTGAACTTCGAAGAGTTTTGAGACTAAATAATTTTATTTAAAATTTATATTTGTGATCATATAAATCTATTTCAGGAATGTCAGAGATAATAAAATCCGAATAAAAATACGTTATCGAAACAATGTAGCCAATATATTGAAAATGTGGAATGAAAAAAGTAAATATTATGTTACAAAATACTTCTTTATAGTTTGTTTGTTAAAACATTTTTAATAGTTTCATGATCAAATATGCTGAACGGAAATGAAGAAATAATACTTAACCTGACGATGATATATTAAGTGAAGGCATGATTTCAAGTCACAAAATACAGATTTTGACTAACAAATGAGAATAATGTATCTCTAGGCAAAGTTATTTTTTGTCATGTTGACAATTGTTCAAAGGACACCGCCCAGTCATGCACAGTGGATCAGCAATAATGTATATTTCTTATTGATAACATTCAGCTGTAAAGCCATTGGCGTTTTTCTATGATTAGGGTGAGCTCTTATGGTCAGCCATGATATATACATATGTCAATAGCAGAGGGTGACGGCTAGAGCCTTTGGTGATTGATGAAATATACACATGTCTAAATCAGTAGGACAGTAAACCTTTTTGCCATTGATGAAAAATACATATGTCTATATCAGCAATACAAGGCTTATGCATTGTCGTGGCTTATGGACGGGCAGTGTCAAATTGTCAGGTATTATCAAAGTAGCGGAACGTCCAAAGGGTGACAAGGTGATAGTCAACTCACTTTGATCTTTGCCGACAGGTAAGCATTGCTACTCTTATTGAATGTTAATGTCACGGACCCTGACGTTGACAGGTGAGTGATAAATCGTGTCCATAGCATATGTACATGAACATACAAGTCATTCAAGACCTCGTGTTGTACATATGTGAATAACAACTGGCGTACGAATACAAAAGATGATAAATATGATAAATGGGGATATGATTATGTACAAATAATATGGCGTCTTTTGATGCTTTCACTACTATCGATTTGGGCCATCGGTGATTGTAAACACATTATTTATTTATAAATGTGTTTTTGCATTTTATAAAATCTTTAACTTCACGACTAACAATATTTCTTTAAGTTAAGAAAAAATATAATAACTGTTGAAATAACATAATAAATAGTTTGTATCTGATAATTTTATTGTTATGGTTTTCTATCGGAGACCAGCATTTGCAATTAGATATTAAGTGTATGGAAATATACGTAGAATATTGTTCTAATTGATAAATTAATTCTGTTCCCCGGATGATGAGGATATATTGAGTAATGTAAAGACCACTTACCCTGTGAAGAGTTTTCGAATTTTCTATCTGAAAAACATAAATGTATTTTCTTTACATTTTGAATTTTCTTAAAACGAGTACATAAAATTACATCTTAAAATATAAAACAGGATTTTATTAATGAAATATTACAGGGGTGTTGAAATTGACTTCACAAAGTGGCATGGAAAATTAGTTAGACAAGAGTTGCCTCCCTTCAATAAAGAAACTTTACACAGGTACTGCGATAATTTAAAACGACATTTTCGTTAGTCACTCTCTCTCTCTCTCTCTCTCTCTCTCTCTCTCTCTCTCTCTCTCTCTCTCTCTCTCTCTCTCTCTCTCTCTCTCTCTCTCTCTCTCTCTCTCTCTCTTTTCTCTCTCAGGTAACGTTTTAAGATACAGTTTTAATATGAAATAAATCCATTAATCAAATTTCATCTACGCATATCTTAAACGCCTTCTGATGTGTATACATATATTCATGTAAAACCACTATCTTTGAAGCTAAGTTGTGAATTGGACATGTGTCACCAATATGAGTTTGTATTTATTTATATGTAACTGTATCAGAGCGGCCTTGATATAAGCTCTTCGGAGCTTGTTGGCCAATCCATTCATGTATATATATAAAAACATGAATAAATATGTTTAAATCATATATTTATAAAATATCGACGGTGATGATTGTAGTTAAGTCACGCTTTCGATAATAATTCAGTTTAGTAACATTTAACGTGCAAGAGATGGATAGTATACATGGGCGGAAATGGAATGTATTAGTAGATTTTGCTTACTAACTTTGATGTTAGTACGAAGTTCCTTATCGATTACTTTTATATTTTACGGGCGCATCTAGGCCTCTCGTTAAAGGGAAAATAAATAACGAATGGTCCAAGGGAGATAACTCATTTGTCATACAATGCCTGACAGCAGTTCATTTATTTCAATACTGTGTAAGTTTATATTCATATGAATTTTCTAGTGCTCAAAGATATATAATGAAATTATACATCTTCTAAAGTTGTTTGGCCTTAAGATAACCGGAATAAATACTCTTATGTTGTGCTCGAATAAAGTCTTTAAGGATTTATCATCCCTTATCATATATATCACATGACCTAGTTTTTCATAATTAGATTAACCATCAATGTTTATCACTGTTTAAATATTTAATTATGGCAACTTACAAGAACGTTTTAGTTTCCCTTGAACCTCAACTTTCATGATTATAAACATTGTATCGTTTTCGTAAAATTCAAGTATTGTTTAAACAATTTAACAGAATTTTCGACTCGCGTATCAAAGTCCATTTTGATAAGCTTGTTGAAACTGAGAAAAGTTTCACAGTATCTTGACCTACTGAAAAACCGACCAAGACTTAAATACTGCCGAAATATGTGTATTTTTGAATCTTAGATTAACATAAGTTGCAGTAATTTTGGTAAACTGCAACCTATTCATGATTTACATAAATATTAGTGTTGACAACCATGGCTAACTAATGATAATATAAAATCAGTGATACACCAAGAAGGATAGAGTAAATCAAAGGGACCAACTTGTCTATTTTATGGAATATTAGGACATATGTACTAAACTCATAACTCTATCGATGTAATAAATTACATGTTATTCTTAACAATTGACGTGCAATCAATAATGAAAAGGTTATGACGGCGGAAGTGTCATTTGTGCACATCATGGTGAATATTTATTGCTGAAAACTGCTGAATGTGAAACTTTTAAATATAAGTTAATCCCTTTAACAAGATCAAATGATGAAATTTTCGTCATTAAGGTATATACGCATATAAATATATTTCTCATACACTGTTTATGAATCGCTAGTGCACTAACCGATAGCGTGTGTAAAATTTGCAAAATTTGAATATTTCCTATAAAGTAGTTCATGCGGATTCTATACAACGTTGCATTTATTATTTCCAATGTTTTAGAATAAACTTTTTATCTTTAATACATTAATTGTTTTCTACATGATATATATGGTAGATTAGCTGAGTGCGGGTTAATTGTTATTAATATTTAGGAACTCAAATTTAATGCATTTATTTTTAACATAGTCTCCTTTCTAAACGCTACACTTCTGCATCAGTGTTGCACAGCTTTTAATCTACATCTGTAGAAATCTTTGTCTTGAGTGTGTAGAAACCTATCCTCAGCAGCAATGACGTCATCATCACACCTGAAATGCCTTCCAATAAGAATAGGGAGACATAGTCCGAGGTAGCTAGTTCAGGCAAGCAGGGTGTATACTTAAGAGATCTAAACCAACTATCATGGTTTGTTAACACGGTAGCAGCCTATGTGTGTATTTGAGCAGTGTCCTAAAAGATCACAACTTTGGTCAGTTTTCTCGTCTCAATGTCTTGCCTTCATTGCCTAAATGGTGATTGATTGACAGTACCCTTTGGTAATCCACCCATAGAATCCGAGTATATTATAGGCCATAACCTTCACTTTCATAGTGACGGAAAAGTATGTGCCTTCTTTGGGATAGCTGACGTCACGTGCTTCCTTGCTTCGACTTTTCCTGGTGGATCAAAGATTCATCCATGTATATAGTTCGTTTTCGGAAACTATCAAATAGACTATCAAAAAAGGTTAAATTCTCTTTTGATATCACGTGTCCTGAAACGTTTTTGATTATATGTCTAATGTGTAACGCGTGACTCGGTATGGCCCACTGTTTTGAAACGGTTGGTTGAAAACACCACTTCCGGTGAATGCAATAAGTTAGAGACAGAGCTCGTAGAAATCGATAGTGAACGTGCAAGGTGAGGTGCCACCGTGTTAAATGGTTTGACAGTTGATGTTTACTACTTAGAGACCCCCTATAGTAAGTTCAGTAAAGCTAAGGAATCCCTTGCATTTCGCTTATTCCGTGCACCTCGATATATCCACGACAACATACTATCCTGCATCAATGACGTCACTGAATTATTGTAAGATTCAAAGAATCTCGCTGCAACATTCCAGGTTACTAAACTGTTTGATTAATTTAAAATATATTTTCAAGAGATGCATGGGAATTTCTGTTATACGTTTTCAGTGTCGGTGTCGTGGATAGATGTATAACAAAGTGAAAACCGTTTATAGCACTTTCCGCAGAGCAGCGGACGTATAATTTCCCGTAGTTGTCGTAAGTTGTCATATAATGTAATACTATATTTGTTAACTGTTTTAAGAAAGGGTAAATAACTGATAGAGTTTAAATCAAATAAATTGAATCGAGTGCAATGTTCTTGTAAGAAAACAAAATATTCATGTGTCATATTGATAATAATATGTCACTTTTCATGTAATAGTAGATGATTTCGCACTTTGAAGTAACCATCTAATCCTGATTGCTTGAAAACACGATCAGGTGATCTTCATTTCAGAAGTTCATTCCCTGTGAACCTTAAAGAAATTCGTTCATTCTTATGTGACCCTTTTTCTAGGTTGTGTGATTTTTCCTCGGAACTACTTTCACGATTGGTACATCCAATCTTCAATTAGGTAATTCATTAATTTCTAGCGTTGAAAACCTTAAATCTTGTGGAAACTAACTTACCATATTTGTTTTATACAATATCATTAAAAGGGGAAATCTAATGTTACCACTTGCTTTATTAACGATTTCCAAAATGCTCAAAGAAGCATCTCTTCATGTGTTTTGTGCTGTTGAACTGAATCGAACGAAACGACATTATTTCTGTAGTCGCGGGCAGGCACTATTAACAGTAATTGTTATCAAAACCTTACTTAAACGACTGTTGATTAAATATGCAACAAAGAAACACTATCATATGTCGGCCGCAATGACATGACATTATTTACAAGGCAGATAACTCTGTTCTCCTGTCCTGGCATGGGGGGATTATATTTTTGTGTACGCTTCAGCAGGTCTTAGCGCTTCTAGCAAGTTACAGCTCACCGAAGAAATGTAAAATTAAATTCTTCATGGGATTTATTTCTCCCCTTATCGTTGCTCGACCAGAGGCCAAGAATGAATTTGTATTTCTCTGCTTTCCCATTCCCAATATGATGCGAAATTATAAGAATTCAATATAAGTTTATGTGTTTATACACATGTAATGAAAAATGAACAATATCAAAGCTGCATCCAAACTTTCATATGAACCCGCTCGCAAACTCCAAACTTTTTATTTGACGGTGTGAGTATTGATGTTTGATTGACCAAAGCGGCTGCCTTTTCGGTTTTTCTGGCTGTGAACAAAATTTGAATTTATCGGATTTATTGCAGCGTTGCATTAAATACTTCTGGTCTTTTAGAACTGACTTTATGACCTGCATACGTACATATTTACCAAATAACACATATGGAAGAATACTTTATT